>QRFJ01002610.1:88423-150705 GCA_006176705.1 Cocos nucifera | reverse complement strand
CCTGAAGAAGAAGCTCGGAAGAAGTTTGGCTTCCATAGGCATCTGGCTGGAGGAGTGCGGCTAAGGCTCGATCGCTGGAAAGTTCGGAAGGAGCTCGACCGCTGGGAAGTCCGGACGGCCGAAGGAGATGTCTGGAAGGAGTCTGGCTCCTGAAGAAGTCCGACCGAAGGGGAAGCTTGGAGGGAGTTTGGCTCCCACAAGCGTCTAGCTGGAAGAGCGCGGAGAAAGTTTGGCTCTCGCGGGAGTCCGACTAAAGCTCGGCTGCTGAGTTCGATCGGATGAAGGAGTTCGACTGAGATCCGTCCGCTGAAGCTCTTCCGTGGCTACCGGTCGTATTAGACCGCGCATCAAGCTGGACTTCGATAGGAGCGAAATTTATCCCTAACAAGAGGCACAGGTGAGATATAATATATTAAAAATTACTTAAGAATTAATTACCTATAATTTAAATTTTGACTAAAATTATTTAAATTTAATAATTTTTACTAATTATATGTATTTGCATATGCATTTTAACTAGCCTTTTTAAAACCAGCCTAATCCAATGGCCTAAAACAGATAATAATAGAATTTGTAACCCACCCAGCTCATCAGGATGCACAAGATAGCCGATCTCAATTCTCCTTCAAGCAAGAAAGTGATTTCAAGCCCCTCTCTAATGTGTTATTTATTTTATAGAATAACAAGAGAAAATAATAATAATTGTATAACAAGTTATTTAGCATTATAATGGTTTGTTATAACGTAAATAACAATCCCCGTTATCTCGCGACCGCCCCCATTCCCATGTTCCATTGCCTGGGGCGTCTCCTCGCGACCAGAGAGGTTGGTACGAAGATCTCGTCCCAAAGCCTAATAAATCCTCGAATTTGTTCTAAAAACTCGATCTTTTGCTTGCTTTCTTCGATTAAGATGCTTTCTAGCCTCCGTAGGTTTTGCTGCCGAGGCTCGAGTTAGAATGGTCCCCACTCTGGCACTTGCCCTTCCATCGGGCTACGTAAACATCGGTGAATAAAATTAATTTAATAATTAATATATAAAAATAATAGAATTTAAAATAAGCATAAAAAATTTATTCATGAGCAACTCAACGGACATGTTCATTCAAAAAGTCATTGATCGTTAAGAAACAATCATTAGATTAAAACTAATCAACTTAATTAAATTTGAATCTAAAAAAATAAAAGATAGATAACTAGTATGAAATGGAATATATTAATATTGATTTATAAATTTTAAACTAATTTTTTTTTGATCTCATATAACATCAGATGTTACGGATTTTGAAAAAAAAAAAGAAGATTGGATCGAAAAACAGTTGAGATGACCAGCTACTCAGTGCGATGAGAAGGACCAAAAGTCTTCGGACCTGGATGGATCATCCAAAACAAAAAAGATAAAGATAATTTTTGCAAGAAACCCCCCAACATTTATTAAAATTTCAAAATAGCCAAAATAAGGAAGTCTGCATTAGTGTCCAGCTTCGCTCTGAGAACTGTGCCATGCGTTCATGTTGTGCGGACATGGAGAGAGAGGGAAGCAGAGGATCTGGCGCTCGATAGTGGGACACCGGAGGGTTCAAGGCAGTCAGGAATGGGGTCACTGGTGACGGTGGAGGGCGTCAGTAGCATTGGCGAGCGTCGGTGGCAGCAGACGACACCTGGAAGCGGCGAAGGCTGCCGTGCTATCGGGAAGGGACCAACCGAGGTTGGTGTTGATAGAGAAGAAGGCAACGAGCGCTGTCGGGCGCGACGCCAGCTGGGATCGGGCCGGGGCGTTCGAAAGGCCATGATAGGGTTTGGCCAGAGAAGTCTTCCAGTGAGAGGAAGAGGGAAAGGGGCAACAGGCGACCAGTTGCGAGTGTCGGATGCAGAGGAAGAGAGGGGAGGCTGGGATCGTAATGACGGTGGATGTGATTGAGGACGGCGATGTGATGACCAAGGGCAGAGGTGGGTGGAGCAAAATGGTGGTGGGGGGCAGTTGGGTGTAGCTCGGTGGTGGTGGAGAGATTGGAAGTGGTCGAATAGGTTAGCTTAGACAGTGGCCGGCGATTCGGGAGTATTAAACAAAGGTCAGATTTGGGAGTTTGAGATAGGAAAGATATTAGTTTTCAGAAGTTTAGAGGAGTAGCAGAGGAGAAGAAGAAGAAGAACGGAGGAAGGAGTTAGCTTAAAAGAAGAAGAGAGGGAGAAGAAAAAGACTCAAGAGGGAAGAACGAGGGGGTTCCAATTCTATTCCGTCTCTTTTTATTGATTACAAAACAATCCATATATAATGGGTTTTAAGAAACTATAACAAATTCTGCAACAAGAAAACAAACTCTGTAACAAAAATAATAAACTAAAAGTATTTCTAACAAATTAATCTAGCTCATGCTTTAAAATACGTGCATAAGTCGGAAATAAAAAAATTACACCCAATTCTATACATCCACGTATACTGAGATAATATATGAAAATAAAATAAGAATAAAATGCATCAGTAATAGTGCTTATTGGTACAGAAACTGATCGTCATCGGATTCAACTGGAGTGGAGGTGGACGAGATCGCCGCTGGAGACCTACAAAATAAAGTTCCATCCGGAGCCGGTGGAGGGTGGCTCCAGCAGGACCCTCCGACGATCAAGTCAGCTCTGGCCAACAGAAATGGAGTGCTCGGGAATGAGTTCCACGGAGCTTGGAGAAGGAGAGGAGAGCTTAGAGGTTAGCGTATCTGGAGGATCCTTTTTATAGGTGGAGCTTGACTGATGGTGATGGCCATATCGTCTGGCCGCAGGCCGCTCGGGGCCACATGGAGTTCGATACGGAGAGGAAGGCATCATCAACGGATAGTGACAACCATACTGACGGGTCGCGGGCCGCATGGGACTGGTTACGGAGAGAGTGGTGTCGCCAGTAGTGGTGGCCATGTCGTCCGATCGCATCATCTATGGCAGACTGATGGCGATAGTTCGTCCAGATTTAATAGTCGTAGCTCTGAGAAAGCAAGCATTGATCGGTGGACTTCGGTACGTATCAATTCCAAAGCAGTTCGAACTCCTGGAGAAGTTCGACCAAGGAAAAGTTCGGAAGGAGTTCGACCGAAGGAGTGTGGAGGAAGTTCGGCTCTCGTAGGCGTCTGGCTAGAGGAGTGCGGCTAAGACCCGATCGCTGGGGAGTTCGGAAGGAGTTCGACCGCTGAGGAGTCCGGACGGCCGAAGAAGATGTCTGGGAGGAGTCCGGCTCCTGAAGAAGTTCGGTCGAAGGAAAAGCTTGGACGAAGTTCAGCTCCCACAGACGTCTAGCTGGAAGAGCGCAGAGGGAGTTCGGCTCTTGCGGGAGTCTGACTAAAGCTCGACCGCTGAGGAGTTCGACCAGATGAAGAAGTTTGGCTAAGGTCCGACCGCTGGGAGTCTGAAGGAGCTCGACCGCTGAAGAGTTTGGTCGGCTGAAGGAGTTTGGCTAAGATCCGTCCGCTGAAGCTCTTCCGTGGCTATCGATCGTGGCTATTGCTTGCATTAGGCCGAGCATCGAACTGAATTTCGACAGGCGCGGGGTTTATCCCCAATAATAGTCCCTCCCACTTTCGAGTTCGAAACTCGAAGGAAGGAAGTACAGAAAAGACGACTGTCGAAGTCCTCTTCTGGGCTTCCATGCTGGTTCAGATCGAAGCTCGGGAAGGAGGAGATCTCATCTCCAGCCAAAGTTGATGTCGAAGTTGAAGTCCGGAGGAGATCTCATCTCCAGCCGAGATTGAAGTAGATCTCGTCTCCTATGGTCGAGATCGGAGGTTGAGCTCCTCGAGGGTGATATTATCTCCAGCAGCCGAGGTTGCCTCGAAGGATCCTTTTCTCCTGCCGAGGTTGTACGATCGATCGAGAAGAGATCTTATCTCTGACCGAGGTTGAAGTAGATCTCGTCTCCTACGGTCGAGGTCGGAGGTTGAGCTCCTCGGGGGCGATATTGTCTCC
This sequence comes from Cocos nucifera, assembly GCA_006176705.1. NCBI lineage: Eukaryota > Viridiplantae > Streptophyta > Magnoliopsida > Arecales > Arecaceae > Cocos > Cocos nucifera. The sequence continues at coordinate 146,755 of QRFJ01002610.1, read as the reverse complement.
AGCAGTCGAGGTTGCCTCGGGGCGATCTTATTCTCTGTCGAGAGTTGTCTCGGTCGCTCGGGAGAGATCTTATCTCTGGCCGAGGTTGTTGCAAGTACTCGGAAGAGATTTATCTCTAGCCGAGATTGTCTCCCGTCGCTCAGGAGAGATCTTATCTCTGGTCGAGGTTGCGAGAGATCTTATCTCTGGCCGAGGTTGGCTCGGTCGCTCGAAGAGATCTTATCTCTGATCGAGGTTGTCGCTCAGAGAGATCTCGCATCAGAAGAGATTTATCTTCTACCGAAGGTTAACTCGGCACATTCTGAGATCTTATCTCTAGCCGAGAGTTTCTCTTTGATTGTTTCGATTCTTATCTTTAGAGTTTGTCCTGAAGATCTTTATCTCTGGCCGCTTGGTTGCCGAAGAGTTATCTTAGGTCTCGGAAAGAAGATCTTATCTCTCGAGGTTGTCTTGGATTTGAGATCTTATCTCTGGCCGCTCGCTGAGAGATCTTATCTTAGGAACGAGATCATCGTGAAGAGAGATTTCTCTACGAGGTCGAGAGATCTTTGTCTTAATCTAAGAGATCTTATTACCCGAGATTGTTTGAGAGAATCTTATCTCTCGAGGGTCTCGGAAGAAAAGAAATCTTATCTCTCGAGGGTGCGAGAGATTGACTTGATGGTTGGTCTTTGATGCTCAAGAGAATCTTATCTCCCGAGATCTTAGAGATTAGCTCGAGAGATCTTTTTTTCTCTCGGCTCGGAAGAAATCTTATCTCTGATCGAGGTTGGTCTCGAGCGCTCGAAAGAGATCTTATCTCTTATCTCTGGTCCGAGGATCTTCATTGACTGTCTCGACGCCTCGAAGATCTCGCCGCCGAGCCCCGATAAGAGATCTTATCTTGCAGACTTCGAGCTCAGACTTGGACTTTGCTTGCGTTAGGACGAGGTTCTCCTACTACTCCTAACGGGCTGTGGAGGCACATACGGACCATCGTCCGTGCCTCTCCTCCCCGTCTCGTCTAAGGTGAACGAGGCCTTCGATTTTGCTCGCATTAGGATGAGATTTTTCTTCTGTTCCTAACGGACCTGTGGGGCACATGCAGACCATCGTCCATGCCTCTCCCCCCATTTCATCTAAGGTGAATGTGGCCTTCGACTTCGCTCGTATTAGAAAGAGGTTCTCCTCCTGTTCCTAACGGGCTGTGGGGGCACATACGGACCGTCGTCCGTGCCTCTCCCCCCATCTCGTCTAAGGTGAACGAAGCCTTCGATTTTGCTCGCATTAGGACGAGGTTCTCCTCCTATTCCTAATGGACTATGGGGGCACATACGGATCGTCGTTCATGCCTCTCCCTCTGTCTTGTCTAAGGTGAATGAGGCGTTCGACTTTGCTCGCGTTAGGATGAGGTTCTCCTCCTTTTCCTAACGGACTATGCGGGCACATACGGACCGTCGTCCGTGTCTCTTCTCCTATCTCGTCTAAGGTGAATGAGGCCTTCAACTTTGCTCGCGTTAGGACGAGATTCTCCTCCTGTTCCTAATGGACTGTGGGGGCACATACGGACCGTCGTTCGTGCCTCTCCCTCCATCTCGTCTAAGGTGAATGAGGCCTTCGACTTTGTTCGCGTTAGGATGAGGTTCTCCTCCTATTTCTAACGGGCCACTTTCGCTCATTTCTTTTCTGTCATCACAAAATTTTTGCATCCAAAAATAATGTTATTGAAAGGAAAGAATTTTACCAAGAAAAAGTTACTGGCAGCACATCCCCATTTTAGGGTTGTGGGGGCATTGTTCCTCCGGATTCCCTCGGGCAGTAAGTCCCGGGCCGGACGACCTCCTCTATCTCATGCTGGCTTTCTCAATTTGGAGCAAGCTTCTCTTGGGCTTTGACACTAGGAGATGACGAATCGCCGAAGTACCAAGCTCCTCCTAGGGGTAACGTTGATGACGCCGTAAGGCGGCCGACCTCCTTATCGTTTCTGGCTACGGCAGCGCCCTTGGCCGATCTTCTCCTGCTTCAGACTGGCATCGAAGGAATTTATCCAACTGCCTCTTTCGGACAAGCTCCTCAATTTCATCTCGGAGCTGAATGCATTCCTCAGTGTCGTGATCGTGGTTGTGATGGTAGAGGTAGTACTTGCTTCGATCGCGCTTGTTTGGGGAAGATCGTAATTCTTCTGATCTTGGTAGCTGGTTCTTAACTTCCATAAGAATTTGAATTCGAGGAGCATTGTGGGGGGGCGTAGTCGCGGAATCTTTCGGAAGGAGGACTTTTTTGCGCCCTTCTGTTGGGGCTTTCTTGGTGGCGAGCTCGAGGAGTTCGGGCCTTGCTTGCACTGGAGAGGTCGTAAGCACGGCCGAACTTCATTCCATCCTCTTGTGAAACCTACGGAAGAACTTCATGCCCCTTTATCGGGGCTTCCTTGATGAAGAGCTCGAGAGTGAGTTTGGTGGCCTTACTTACGTCGAACTTCATTTCACCCTCCAGTGAAATCTTCGTCGGAGCTTTCTTGATGACGAGCTCGACGGGGAGTTCGGCGGCCTCGCTTACGCCGAACTTCATTCCGTCCTCCTGTGAAACCTTCATCGGAGCTTCATGCCCCTTTGTCGGAGCTTCCTTGATGAAGAGCTCGAGGGCGAGTTCGGCGGTCTTACTCATGCCAAACTTCATTCTACCCTCCTGTGAAATCTTCATCGAGAAAACTTCATGCCCCTTTATTCGGACTTCCTTGATAAAGAGCTCGAGGGGGAGTTCGGCGGCCTTGCTCACGCCGAACTTCATTCCATCCTTCTGTGAAACCTTCGTCGGAAGAACTTTATGTCCCTTTATCGGAGCTTCCTTGATGAAGAGCTCAAGAGGGAGTTCGGCGGCTTCACTCACGCCGAACTTCATTCCGCCCTCCTATGAAACCTTCATCGGAAGAACTTCATGCCCCTTTGTCGAGACTTTCTTGATGAAGAGCTCGAGGGGGAGTTTGGCGGCCTTGCTCACGCCGAACTTCATTCCGCTCTTCTGTGAAACCTTCGTTGGAAAAACTTCATGCCCCTTTATCGGGGCTTCCTTGATGAAGAGCTCGAGGGTGAGTTCGGCGGTCTTGCTCATGCCGAACTTCATTCCGTCCTCCTGTGAAACCTTCATCGGGAGAACTTTATGCCCCTTTGTCAGGGCTTCCTTGATGAAGAGCTCGAGGAGGAGTTCGACGGCCTCACTCACGCCGAACTTCATTTCGCCTCCTGCGAAACCTTCGTTTGGAGAACTTCATGCCCCTTTGTCGGGGCTTCCTTGATGAAGAGCTCGAGGGGGAGTTCGGCGGCCTTGCTCACGCCGAGCTTCATTCCGCCCTCCTGTGAAGCCTTCTAGGAAAGAACTTCAGCTCTATTTCTCCTTCCTAAGGATGATTGGTATGCTAGGCCAAATGCTCTTTCTTAAGGTCAGTTCCTAGCATTCTCATGGTGGGTTTGCTGGCAAAATCTCCGTCGAAAGCTGTCGCATAGCCTGCATCATCTCGACGGGGCTACGAATCTGCTGGACTAGCGGGTTAAACTGCTCCACATCTACGATGGCTTCAGGTGAAACCTGGGCTGCCGGGACTGAAACGGAAGCAGATGGACCTGGCATGGAGGCCGCTGATCGCCGCATCGAAGTTCTTTTGAGAGACATTTTCTCTTCGAAAAAGAACTCTAAAGAGAAAGAAGAGATATCTCCGGAGAGGAAAGAGAGAAATCATCATCGAGCACTCCTTTAAGAATAAGAGAATCTCGGAGGTTCGGGGGTCCTCCTTCTAGCATCAATCTGTTGGTGCAGAAATTGATCGTCGTCGGATCCAGCTAGAGCGGAGGTGGACGAGGTCGCCATCGGAGACCTGCAAAATAAAGTCCCGCCCGGAGTCGGTGGGGGGGTGGCTCCGGTAGGACCCTCCGACGATCAAGTCAGCTCTGGCCAATAGGAATGAAGTGCTCGAAAATAAATTCCACGAAGCTTGGAGAAGGAGAGGAGAGCTTAGAGATTAGCGTATCTGGAGGATCCTTTTTATAGGTGGAGCTTGATTGATGGTGACGGTCATATCGTCTGATCGTGGGTCGCTTGGAGCCGCATGGAGTTTGATATGGAGAGGAAGGCATCATCAGGCGGATAGTAACAGCCATACTGACGGGTCGCGGGCCGCATGGGGTTGGTTACGGAGAGAGTGGTGTCGTCAGTAGTGGTGGCCATGTCATCCGATCGCATTGTCTATGGCAGACTGATGGTGACAGTTCGTCCAGATTTAATAGCCGTGGCTCTGAAAAAGCAGGCATTGATTGATGGACTTTGATACGTATCAATTTCAGAGGAGTTCGGACTCCTGAAGGAGTTCGACTGACGGAAAGTTCGGAAGGAGTTCGATCGGAGGAGTGCGGAGAGAGTTCAGCTCTTGTAGACGTCTGATTGGAGGAGTGCGGCTAAGGCCCGATCATTGGAAAGTTTGGAAGGAGTTCAACTGTTGAGGAGTCTGAACAATCGAAGGAGATGTCTGGGAGGAGTCCGACTCCTGAAGAAGTTCGATCGAAGGAGAAGCTTGGAGGGAGTTCAGCTCCCGTAGGCTTCTGGCTGGAAGAGTGCAGAGGAAGTTTAGCTCTCGCAGAAGTCTGATTAAAGCTCGACCGCTGAGGAGTTCGGTCGGATGAAGGAGTTCGGCTAAGGTCCGACCGCTGGAAGTCCGAAGAAGCTCGGCCGCTGAGGAGTTTGGTTGGCTGAAGGAGTTCAGCTAAGATCCGTCCGCTGAAGCTCTTTCATGGCTACCGGTCGTGGCTACTGGTTGTGTTAGGTCGAGCATCGAACTGGACTTCGATAGGAGCAGGGTTTATCCCCAACAGTGCTGTTGGGTGATGTCCTCATTAATTTCTTCGAGGGTGGAAAAAACTCGACTTCATCGAGTTAGGCTCTGCATTGCTCTAAAAGTACTCAAAAAGATTTGGATCAATCCTCTATAGCTCATCTCAAGTAATCCAAAAATCTTCGGCCTTTGGCCTGCCTTGCTAACGAATCAGAAAGCGATGGTAGTCTCGACCCGTAGTGGACTTGATCTGCTCATCCAAGATACAATTGATCACATCGTACTTTTCTTTCATCTGGGCTTGTGGATACTCCGAGGGAAGATCCCTCTCAAAAGAAGGTACATGTTCAAATGAATCACTGGATGTTAATGCTGGCTCTTTATATTCAATTAGATCCGATACATTGAAAGTTGAACTAATTTCATAGCTAGGTGGCAGATCAATAACATACGCATTCGGTCCAATTTTCTTTAAAATCTTGAATGAGCCTGCTCCTTGGGCATGTAGTTTTCGAATGGTTTCTAATGAAAATCACTCAAGTCTGATCCTAATCATGACAAAATCACCTCGAGCAAAATTCTTGACTCGCTGGTGAGAATCTGTTAATCATTTATATATTTGATTACTTAAATTAATTTTATCATTGATTTTTTTATACAAACTCCTAATATGCTCTACCAAGGATGATGCTGACTCTGAAATCCTAGCATGCACAGGTAACGAGATCAAGTCTACTAGTTTTCTAGGATGATAACCATGTACAATTTCAAAAGAACTCAAATCAATAGACCTATTTATCAAACTATTATATGCAAACTCTGCTCTAGGAAAAAGTAAATCCCAGTTTCTTACATGCTCTCCTACCAAACATCGAAGTAAATTTTCTAAAATTCTATTTACAACTTCAATTTGGCCATCTATATATGGATGATATGTAGATAAAAATTTTAATTTTATTTCTATTAAGTGCTATAAGATTTTTTGAAAGTAACTAAAAAATCGAACGTTCCTGTCATACATTATAGATTTTGGCAATCCATGCAGTCTAACAATTTTATCAAATTATAGATGAGTAACTCTAGAGGCATTAGAGGTCTTGGGACAGGAAACAAATGGGCCATCTTGGAAAATCTATTTACTACCATGCAAATGGAGTTATTTTTCTTAGCTGTTCGAGGCAAACATGAAACAAAGTCCATACTCACATCTTGCCATGGACAATCAGGTACAGGTAACAGGATGTACAAACCTCTAGCATGCAACAATTCGGGCTACATCATGTTTTAAGCTAGGCCAATGAAATTGAGCCTCAAGGGCATCTATGGTTTTGTTCCTTCCAAAATGTCCAGATAAATCTATAGCGTGTATTTTCCAAATTAAGAAATCTCTCATAGAAGTTCATGGGATATACAGTTTATTATTCTTAAAAAAGCAACCATCCTAAAGGGTATACTCACTAAGCTTTCTAGACGGTCCTTGCTTTAAGGAGAAAATAATATTTTTAAAGTTTGGGCACTCATCATACTATTTTTTTTAACTATTCAAAATCCATAACTTTTACACTTATTGCCGATAAGAGGACCACTCTACGAGAGAGTGCATCCGTGGCTTTATTATTTATGCTTGCTTTGTGCCTTATCACAAAGGTGTAGGCCTGAAGAAACTCAACTCACTTTTTATGTCTTAGATTTAATTTCTTTTGGGAGTTGAGAAAATTGAGGGTCTCATGATCAGAATATAGAATAAATTCTTGTAGAAGCAAATAATGCCTCCAAAACTTAAATACTTGGATTAAGGCATAGAATTCTTTATCATAGATGGAATATCCACACTTAGAGTCATTTAGTTTTTTATTAAAAAAAGTCATAGGGTGTCCTTTTTGACTTAGGACTCCATCAATTCTCACTCCAGATACGTCACATGCAACTTCAAAAATTTTTGTGAAATTTGGTAACCGCAAAATTGGAGTGCGAATTATTTTTTCTTTTATTTCTTGAAAAGCTCGCTTAGTGGCTTTAGTCCATTCAAAGCCCTCTTTTTATATACAATCAGTGATTGGGGCTATGATGGTGCTAAAACCCTCGATGAACCTTCGATAAAAGATTGCAAGGCCATGGAAGCTTTGAACTTTATGCATGTTTTGGGGCATAGGCCATTCAGTTATTGCACGAATTTTCTCAAAATTTACTGACAAGCTATTAGATGTTAATACAAATCCTAAGAAGATTATACGGTTTGTTAGAAAATCACACTTCTTTAGGTTTGTATAGAGATTTTTGGCTCTCAGAGCTTGACAAACTTATTATAGATGGTCTAAGTGATCTTCTTTGATTCAATTATAAATTAGGATATCGTCAAAATACATGACCATAAATGAACCAATGAACGGTCATGGTACCTAAGTCATAATCCTCATGAAGGTACTCGAGGTATTGGAAAGACCAAATAGCATGACTAGCCATTCATACAGACCATCTTTTATTTTGAAAATAGTTTTTCATTTATCACTAGATCTAATTCTGATTTGATGGTATCTACTTTTTAAATTAATTTTAGAAAATATAGTAGATCCAAACAGCATATCAATCATTGCATCCAACCTGGGGATAGAAAATCGATACTTTACAGTTATTTTATTTATTGTATGGCTATTCACGCACATTTTTCACGTACCACCTTTTTTTGGGGTTAGGAGTGTTGGAACTACGCAAGGACTCGGACTTTTCCTCATTATTTTTTTTTTAAGAGTTCGAAAACTTGTCATTGTAGCTCTGCATGTTCAGTAGGATTTAAACGATAATGAGGGAGATTGAGAAGAGTGGCTCCTAGAATGAGATCAATAACGTGCTGGACATCCTGCATTAGGGGTAAATGGTTTGGGAGGTTTTTTGGGAAGATATCTTTGAATTGGTTTAAAAGGGTGATTACCTCTTGGGAATACTAGTGTAAAGAAACTCACTAGTTTCCTTAACTATCAGAATCTAGACCAAAGATTCCCAGGTGTAAAGAAACTGTCTCCACTAGTTTTCTTAACCACCATAATCCAAACTAAAGAGCTATCATTCAATTCTTTTTCAAACTCTTTAGCATTAATTATGTGAAGGCTCTTCTTTTGTTTTTGGTCATTTTGATTATTATTTTCAATTTTCTTAACAGCTTTAGGGGGTGAAGGATATATAGTGATCTTTTTACTCTGTCTCATAAATGTACATGTATTGAATTGACCATGGAGTGTGGCATCCTGATCAAAGAGCCATGGTCTACCAAGGATGATGCTACCAACTTTCATTGGCAATACATCATACCAAATTATATTTTGATATGACTGAAACTTGATCGGGACTAGACACCTATGCCTAATGGAGATAGACGAAGCATCTACCCAGGCTATATTGTACGGATAGGATGATCTATAGGTGTTAAATCTAGGCATGATATAATATTAGTGGAGATGGCATTAATACAGCTACCACTATCAATGATTATCTCGTATACTTTATTGCCGAGCTAATTCCTTAGGAAGTCTCTTCGGTGATTCCTTTTCCTTCTTGGTTGGTAGTATTATAGATGGGAGGCGACTAATAGGAGTCTGATTCACATTAGATTTTAGGCCCAAGATACTTGATCTATGAGGCTTAGGTCGACGAGTGATCGACAACTTCTAAAACCTCTCATAGTCCTGGGCCAATTGATAGGCCTACTTAAGATTGTAGCCCTCTCGCATAAACAATTCTCTTTGGATATCTTCTCTCAAACTAGCTCTAAACCTAGATAGGGTGCTCTAAACCTAGATAGGGTGATAGATGAATTCTCATTCACATTGCAACGTATAAGAATTTCTTCAAAATTTTCAATATAATTATTAAGACGTATGAATGTATTTCTCGCAAAGCTTGTCTTTCATCTTATCCCATATCCCAATAGATTCCCATCTCATCATTTTTTGAATATTATGCCAGTATAACTTGGCTTGATCTAACAATCTCATTTAAGCGAACCTGATTTTTCGACCTTTAGACATTTCATACGAATTAAAGTAATGGTCTATTTCAGCTTCCTAGTCAAGGTACTCTTTGGAGTCTAGACAACCCATAAAGCTTAGGACTTCAACCTTGATACTTCTCATGATACAATCATTCTGATCAATGGAGTCTCAATAGGGTTGATGCATTTGATTACGGCTTTCCTCGAAACCCAAATATCGACTTTTCTCAAAACTCGAATAATTGAATTGGTCTCTAAGATCTGTAACTCTAGGAGAGAAATTCCTGATAGGATGGTTCATGTTACTTAATCGTTTCTCTTCTAAAATTCCAATCCTAGCATCTAGTCGATGATTTCAAGATATTCTAATATTTTTTGTTCAGTGGCTTTGAAATTAGGTTCTATTTTATTAATTGATTGAGAATACATTACTTGATATTTAATTTCTGATCTAGTGGTCATGCACAACTACAATAATTTTTTTTTTTTTTAAAGAAAAGTAAGATGCAAACTAAATAAATGAAAAATGCAACTAATCCTAATCAAAAGAAAAAAGAAAACCTGACTTTGATACATATCAAAAAGGGGTTCAGACTAACCATATTAGATCTATCTAACCACTAAGAAGATTAGTTAATAAAATTAATAAAATAATTAAAATATAAAAATAATAAAATTTAAAGTAAGTAAGAAAATTAATCAATGAGATTATTTATAATTAAAGTATGATTTAAGAAGCAATCAAGTCGGCACGCATAGTTAAAAAGTGTGAAAAATATGATCATTGGTCCTTAAAAAAACAACCACTAGATTAGAACTAATTAACTCAATTAAATTTAAATATAAAAAAATAAAAAATAAAAAATTAATATGAAATAAAATATACCAGCATTGATTTATAAATTTTAAACTAAATTTTCTTATAGTAGTCTCACGGTTGTCACAAATCCTGAAAAAAAGTAGTTCGGATCGAAAGACAGAGACGACCAGCTACTAAGTCGGCAAGGACCAAAAAATCTTCGGACCTAAATCAATCAAAACAAGAAAGCTAAGGATAATTTTTGCAAGAAACACCCAATATTTATTAAAATTTTAAAATAGCCAAAATAAGGAAGTCGGCATTAGTGTCCCTTCGCTCTGAGAACTGTGCCGTGCGTTTACGTTCGTGCGAACATGGAAAGAGGGAAACAGAGGATCTGGCGCTGACAGTGGGACACCAGAGGGTTCAGGGCGGCCGGGAATGGGGTCGCTGTTGATGGTGGAGGGCGTCAGTAGCGTCGGCAAGCGCCAGTGACGGCAGCCGACACCAGTGGCGCCGGAATGGCACTGGAAGCGGTGGAGGCTGCCACAGGTGCTGTCGGGAAGGGACCAACCGAGGTCGGCATTGACGGAGAAGAAGGCGACGGGCATCGTCGAGCGCGGGGCCAGCTGGGATCAGGCCGGGGCGGTCGAAAGGCCGCGGTAGGGTTTGGCCAGAGAAGTCTTCCAATGAGGGGAAGAGGGAAAGGGGCAGCAGGCGACTGATTGCCGGTGTCGGATGGAGAGGAAGAGAGGGGAGGCCGGGATCGTAGTGACGGCGGATGCGATTGAGGACGGCGGTGCGATGACCAAGGGCAGAGGTGGACGGAGCAGAATGGTGGTGGGAGGAGGTGCACGCGGTGGTGGGAGGCAGCTGGGTGTAGCTCGGTGGTGGTGGAGAGCTTGAAAGCGATCGAATAGGTTAGATTTGGGAGTTTGAGACAGGGAAGGGATTAGTTTTCAGAGGAAGAAGAAGATCGGAGGAAGAAGTTAGCTTAGAAGAAAGAAGAGAGGGAGAAGAAGAAGAGGGGAAGAAAAAGAAGACTCAAGAGGAAAGAACAAGGGTTTCAATTCCGTCCCATCTCTCTTTACTGATTACCAAACAACGCACATATATAATGGGCTTTAACTCTGTAACAAGATAACAAACGCTGTAACGAAAATAATAAATTTAAAATATTCCTAACAAATCGGTCCAGCTCATATTTTAAAATAAGTAGAACTGGACATAAAAAAAAATTGCATCCTATTCTATATACCTACGTACACTCAAATAATATATAAAAATAAAATATATATCAATAATAATGCTATTGGATGATGTCCCCAGGGGAACAATACCTGTGAGGCCCTCGTCTTTGAAGCTATCACCTGAGTCAACGAGGCCGATGATGATATATTCACTAAAGTAAGATTCAGGCCGGAGGCTTTGGTTAACGTTTAGGCCAAGGAAATCGGGCGATCTCCCCTTCTGGAGCTGCATAATGATATACTCCAGTAATCTTGGACACGCTTTCGGCTACCTGGGGAGTTCGATAACTTTGATACTTATCACGATCGTGAGGAGTTCAATAACTTGGTAATGTGACTTGACATATCTCCTCTAGTAGTCACAAGTACCAACCTAGAAGACATTATTAGAAGTTAATTTATAGTTTAAAAGGGTTAATTTAGTTTAAGAAACTTCTAGTCGCTCCTGTGCAAAGATATTCCCCGTTACCCATCTCTTGAGATGCGAAAAACCCGTCTGTTAAATAGCGTCTACAACGTCAAGAACGCGAAATGACTATTTTCAATCAATGCGAGAAAGAGGGGTGGGCAAAAAAAAAAAAAAAGAAAAGAAAAATATCATCTAAAAAAAAAAAGGAAGATACTTTTAAAATCTTCTCGTTTTTCCTCACAATGTAACCAAATTAAAGGCTTAGCCAGAAATGACATATTAGTCATGGTAAATCCCATAAATCATTTGAAAGGGCCAAAACTAGAACAATCATTTGAAAGCATGGTTGTAATCATGGAAATAGAAATTCTTGTAGATGAAGTGAGACAGCATCTTGGATGCGAGGAAGCACAATACCGCTGTTGAGGCAAAAGCAATCCAGGTATTGTTTGACATCAAACCCTGCTTGGCAGCTGCAACAATTCCAATGAAGGCTATTGAAATAGCTTGCAGAAAAACCTCAAATGTTCTCAGGCCTTTTAAAGCCTCACGACAGCAGCTGCACTGCACAACATGGGACCAGTACCTGAAACAAAATAGATGAATTAAGTCCGAGTAAAGTTCTGTTGATGATGTCAAATAAGATACTTAAATCCCATGGATAATTGAATAGAATATCATCAACCAAGTGCCTAATTAGATTAGCTGAAAGTAACTCTATCTCATGGAGCAAATGAATATATCTCTGCTGCTGCTGCTTCTTCTTCTTCTTGTGTTCAATGCAAGCCATCATCAATATGACCTCTAATATTTGCACCTCTGCATATGATGCAATATTAGAGTGGAACTCCCATCGAGACAATAACTCTGCCCCTTTATTTCAAAGGAACTTTAACTTATACATTCCACCAACAGATATCTTTCTTTTGTTCTTTGACATAATCAGGTCTAGATCTTCTTTCTATAATATTGGCTATTCAGCTGTTGCAATGGAACATTTAACATATTTTTGTATTTAGACAAGCGAGTGTGAGAGCATTCACTTGAGCATCTGTGCAAGTGTATTAGGAATTAGGTGTGTCCAGGCAGCAACCACTGTAACTTCATTAAAGAATGATATTGCTATCTGGTCGCAAGTTACCTGTCCATAAGCTGTTCTCTGTGAGGGGTTGGTGGAAGGTATCCAGTAGATAGAGTTCCCCAGTCAATCTGATTGTTTGAATATTTTCTTAGCCAATTTCTGAAGGCAACCACCAAGGCGTCTGACTTAGTTGGCACAAAACAAGCTTTTTGCCAATTAGAAGGGCCAACCTTGGCAATCTTATGCTCCTGTAAAGAATTACTCAGTAAAGAGATACATAATGAAAACGCAACCTCCAGCAACGTCAAAATTAGACTCACTGGTTGGCGGTGAGACATTATGGTATTATAACCACAAAGCAGCAGCATGCAGATGTGCAGAGAGAGAGAGAGAGAGAGAGAGTGATTTCAGCTATATTAAAAAAAAAAGAGAAAATGCAATAAAAAGAAAACCAAGGAAATGAGGAAAAGAAACCATATACAGACCATGTAAACATTTTATTCACACATGAATTTATTATTGCGCCCTTTTATGACAGTGAAGAATGACATAGTGCACCAGCATGGCTTTGGCTTGGGAAGAAGAAATAAAGGAACTATACTATGAAGACCAGGATAGTAAGCTCTTCTTAATAGTAGTTATCACACAGGGGCATGGAATGGGAATAACGAAGATTAAAAATGTACCCTAACTTCACTGCAGTTTCAATACAATCTGCTGTTTTATAGAATTTCTTAAGTTTCTAATGAAAGCAAAAGATAGAAATATGATGTTATGTTTTCAAAATGTAATAGCTTGGCTCAGAAAATATGTTTGTTGTACCAGATAAACTAAGAGGGAGAGCTACATGAATTTTGTAACAGTGAAAGAAGCTGTCAGCTCGGATATGGCCTGATGGATGTGGGAGGCTTCCAAAAGCTTTCTTTTATTTCAAAAGGATGGTAACAGAAATTATGAAGAAACAATCCAAATAGTTCCCTCGGGTCCCATTTATACCTTTGGACGTTATGTTAGCAGGTGGTTCAAGTTGATCAGGCTTGGGACATGGATCCACAACTTATTTGGGTACAAAACCACCTTTACTATCTTAAAATTCAAAAAATAAATCCACCTTTTGAACTTCAACTTCGTCTTTTACCTAATCAAGGAAGGTTATAGAAAGAGTGGAGAGAATCTAGCATTCTTCTTTATATATATCATGATTGCACAAATATATTTATATATACTTACAAAGATGCCACCAATATATTGCATCATCACTTGAAAACACAAGCATGTAACCTCAACTGGAAGCTGGGCTATTTTGGCACTGTAAGTCCATTATGAAAAGTTCAGGACAGCCAAGACTAAAGCGTCATCTCCCAGCATGCACCAATAAAGATGCTTTACACCGATAAAGCATCTGAAGCTTACAGATTTTCTCCTAGATGGTTGAGAAGGATGAGACAAAGTAGCTTAAACAACTGAAAAGGTGGCATATTACCTCAACGTGAAGAAGGTATAGATCTGAATCTAGAATAAGATTCATTACCACATGATTCATCCACCGAGGAAAAAGTTGGTCTACCAAAACATTGAAATTTCTTGGGAAGACCCAAATCACTCTGCTTCTTCCAGGACTAACTGGAATGCACATAAAAATAATAAGGTCCCTACGTTGTTTCTGCTGGGACTTAGTTGAAGATACCTGAATTAACCCAATGTAAAAAATGAAAAACTGAAAGTGAAAAAAATCAATTTCCATTTTTTTATAAGAAATGAATTAAATAGATGTAAATGATTACCTCTTGGATATTCAAAGATGAAACAGAACCATCATCTGAGGGATGCATAGCATAAAACATACATGGTGCTACAAACTTGGGATAGGCAAGGCCCTGCTTTGCAAGGAAGCCAGTTATATTTAATGTCTCAATTGTTATCTGTATGGGAAACCCTCCTTCTCGATCAGCCGTAGCTGTGTAAGAATTTTACCAGTCAGTGGTGTTAATCAAAATAGACTGAACTAGGCTAGCTCTAATAATTAAGGGAAAGTATTATATAGCTCATTGATGTTTGCATGACCCTTGTGCTCTGTTAAACAACAAACTAAGAAATGCTACCCTTACGAGTCCATGTGATGAAAAAAAATCAATGAGTTATCAATAAGTACGTATCTGCCAGGCACTTCACGTTTTGGAATTCTGAATATTCCACGGTGTGCATATGGAACATGAGCAGGGTCCATGAGGTTTTCTATCAGAACTTCATACCTGAAATGTCAATTGGGTGATAATTAATGCCTACTGTCAATAGAAGAGCTCAAATGTAAATGCAATTGGATAACATAAACCAAGTAGACAAAAACTTGCAGATAACATGAACAAATGCAATCCGCTCTCATCAGGAATCAAAAACTTCTCAACGGTAAGCCCTTTTTTAAAAAGTGATTATGGCACAGCCTTGTCTAAAATGCAATGCAGTGACGTTGCATGAAGAGTTGCTAAGATCTTTAGTTTTCATCATCCTCCATTTGAAGTTTTAGGTGGTTCCTCCTAACTAAATCTTCAAACAAATGATTATAAGCGAGTTTTCTGCACATCACTGGCTGATTGATAATTATGTGTCAGGTTTCAACAACTTCAACTGAAAATCATCAAACTAGCTGATCATTGAAATAATTATGTGTCAAATGTCAATGATTTCAACTAAAAGTCTTTGAAGAAAGTGATTAATGATGTTATTTAAAGAGCAAGCACCAGTATATCAGTGCATAATAATTTCTAAGACCTGACCTCTTTAATTTTTCATGCATCCTCAGTCTCATAACCTACGTAGCTTATAATAACCATGCCTATAAACAACTAATTAACAAGGGAGTCTACAAAGCATCATGGTCCAACTGTTAATGTTGTGCTGGTCTAGAGAAGCATAAGAAGAAGTGGTTTTATTTATTTAGTTCAGGAAAATAATCAGCTGGCCCTTCTTGAGCTGCCTTGATGAAGCCTGACGTGAAAAATCCAAGACATGTACAGATAGAAAAAAAATAAATAAATAAACTCTTGCTGGATAAAAAAACTACCATAATGCTTAAAGAGGACATCCAAAAAGTTGTCAAAACGTGTTCATTTCACACAAAACTGGCACAAAATAAAATATGCATATGGTTGTCCGAAAAACATAAAATTAAGCCTTATGCCAACTACTTAATGTTGGTAAATCAAATCCGACATGGTTTTCTGTTTAGTTCCACATATTATGTTCAAGACCTTGGCCACTGATTCCTCAACTTACCTACTCCTAGATTTTATTTTATTTATTTATTTATTTTTTGTTGCAGCATATATAGGCCCTATCATCAAGATGCACCAAGAAGATTTGAGAACTGGGACAACCCCGTAGAATCCAAGCATCCAAATAACATAAGAGCCCTGATGATTATATCTGCATAAATGAAAAACTAGAAATTATAAGAAGAAAAATGAGGAAGCAAATTTAGAATAACAAGTCTCTACTGACTTTACATGGTCTTTAAGTATTTTCATGGAGCACAAAGTGCGTTTGATCAGGGATCTCAGCAAAATAAACCTACAGGTGTTTCCTTGAATATCTGGAAAGAACATTATTTCTTGCTTCTTTGTGGTGAGAAAAGATTAGATGGATGGCTGTTCTAAAGAGTATTGAAGTACGATTCTCTCAGAAAGAGAAGTTGAAGCCATCTGCTTAGGAATTTAAGAAAGAAAGTTTCAATGCTTGAAATCATTGTGACATCAAGGCAAAATCAAGCAATCAAGGGCATTTTTTAAATATAATCAAGGACATCAAACTAATGTCCTTCTTATCCACCTAATACAAGAAGAGAAATTGATTAATCTTGTAGAGAGATTAGCAAGATGGATTGAGCCCTTGGAGCCAACATGACAATTGACTAAACTAATTCAGGTCCCACCTCTATGCTAAAATGCTCTTGATGATTTTGACAATTAGGAATATCTCGCAAAGCCCACAGAAGTATAATTAAAGAGACTAAGGATTACAAATTGACAATTGATATCTCTTCAAATATTATAATTTACATTGTAGTGAGGATTTTGAGATGCATGTAGTTTTTATGTGATGAGAAGGAAGTTGGCATCGTGAATATATAGATCCATGTCTTTAAATGGCAGGAATAACTTGGAAAGCCACAAAATTGAGAATGCAACCAAAAGATCTATTTCTAGCCCACGATATTTTAGTTTCTAAATAAACATCTTCCAGATAAGCAAGATTATCTTCATGAACCTTGCATCAACATGAAGCAAGAATTACACAAAGTCAAGGAATATGCAAATAAATCCAACCATTTACTAGAAGTAATTCATTCAAAGACAAGCATAGATGTTCACATGGTACATTTGAAGGCTAAAGCAACACACATAAGGACAGACATCTCTCTTTGCAGTATAGAGTTTCAGGTTGGTTGCCAAGGTCAAATATCAATTTGAACAGTACGAAGGAAGCACTAAAGCCTCACATACATTGTTGACACCTTCCCTCACAGCTTAAGGTTCTGAGTTCCAGTGGTTGGTTAACATGGAATTGGAGCCAAAGTTCATGGTTCCAAATCCCATCCAAGCCAAATTTACATGTTTACTTTCTTAAATCTTTTCTTCCCTTGCTCATTCCCTATTGAGTTGTTCTTGGCTCGTTCTTATCTTGAGTCATTCTTGACTCTTTCATGCCTTCACGTACATGTTCTGAACTTCACGAGATGGGGTCTTAAGGCCTGATATACATTATTAACATCCTCCCTCACAGCCTAAGATAAAGGTTAGCATGTGAGGGATAGAGTTAAGACCTAATATACACTGTTGATCCCTTGACTCATTCACACCTTCACGTGCCTGGTCCGAGCTGCATGGGGTGTTAAGGAGTGATATACATTTGTTGATCCCTTCCTTCAAAGCTTAAACTTTTGGGATCTAGTATTTAGTTGACGGTAAGTCTATTATTTGAGGTAACTGCATCAATCAGGAATATCTAGAAGCCAAAACAGAAGAGAAAAAATGAGCCCGATGCAATGTGATTATGACATCGGAACACTAAAACTTGTGGGGCAGCAAGTCTGTGGACTAATAACCCCTTCTATACTCCTGATCACATGATTAGTAGTAATATTAGGGGCTCATTAAACTGCATAATTAGCAACGCTTACTGCACCATAAAATCAAGCATCTTGAGTACAAATAGATAGGACTTCTTTACTTTGATTACACATAAAGCAAATGTGTCGATATAACACTCGGAAAAGAAGGATAGGGAGACAAGGAGTCAAAGGTAAGCAAAAAGATGATGGTTTGAAAGACTGTGATGATAAACAAGGTAATTGACTAATATTAGCTTGATCTCAAAACATACCAAGAAAGTATGTCATATGTTGAACCAGCAGCTTGGGTCCTTCATAAAGATCAGCAGGCTGGCACCGTTGACAACAGATTTTGACAGTCTTGCTAAAAATTAAACAGACTAGGTTCAGAAACATATGGACTGCATCTATAAGGTTGACCGAGTATAAAAATGTAAACCAGAGATAACAACATAAAGGGCAACAGGTGATTCTTAATTAGATGGATTGGGAATTATTTGAGGGTTCAAAATGGCCACAGACCTGGCTGTCATCTACACTACACTTACTTGGACTAGAATTTAATTCCGAAGAGAGGTTCTAAGCCTAGTTACACAGCCTCGTTTTAGGATGTTGCTTAGTATTACTTGAGAGTTTTACATGCATTAAGGTCAGAGCCAATATTCTAAGCTGGTGAAAAACCCCAAAAAGACCCCCTAATGCATGTCTACCCTGTGTTTCTCCATTTGGAAACATCAGTTTATTTATGGCATTTCATTTTTCTAGCTAGTGTTAATTTCTCTTTAGTAATTCACCTTTATAATTGTCTTTTAAAATGATACGGCAATTCTCCTGCCGACTATAATCTGAAACAATACAAATTGTTCAACCAACAATTTAATTTCAGGTCTGCTATGTGATGAAAAATGTTGAATTTGATCTTGTTCGAGCCATTTTAAAAGGGTTTCACCGCATCAAGCAGTTATACATATGTACATACAGACATAACATACATAAATAACGTACATACACGCATATAAAATTTTACAGAGGGAGAGAAAACCTGCTAATATTTTCAAGCTTCTAAAGACATCGAATTGTCAACTACAGAGCTAAAGTTAATACAGAGAAAGGCATTTCCCCATATGGAAGATCTCTAAAACCCGCTAATAGTTTCAACCTTGTAAAGACATTAAATTTCCAACCATGGACTACAGAGCTAAAGTTAATACAGAGAACAACATTTACCCATATGGAAAGAGAATGGCATACATACATACATACGTACATATCAAATTACATAGAAAGAGAGGGAAAACCCACTAATATTTTCCAGCTTCTAAAGACATCGAATTGTAGCTAAAGTTAATATAGAGAATGGCATTTGCACATACATACATACACACATTGCATGCACCCGTCCATACATACATCCACAAATACATCCAGCCATACATGTGTGCATACATCCATACATGCATATATCCATCCATACATACAAACAAGCACATACATACATCCATACATCCATACATGCATGCATGCATCTGTCCATCCATGCATGCATGCATGTATCCATGCATGCATGCATGCATGCATGTATCCACGCATGCATATACATACATCCATGCATGCATGCATACATACATCTGTACATGCATACGTACATCCATGCATACATACATGCATGCATAC
The DNA here is from genome assembly GCA_006176705.1 of Cocos nucifera. Classification (NCBI taxonomy): domain Eukaryota; kingdom Viridiplantae; phylum Streptophyta; class Magnoliopsida; order Arecales; family Arecaceae; genus Cocos; species Cocos nucifera. Next base: position 127,652 of record QRFJ01002610.1, on the reverse strand, counting down.
ATCCATGCATACATACATCTATACATGCATGCATATACATCCATCCATCCATCCATGCATACATGCATGTATACATGCATATACATATATGCATGCATGCATCCATACATCCATACATGCACACGTACATACAAGCATACATGTATGCATGCATGCATACATTCATACATACATACAAACAGATAGACAGACACACACACATACATAAATGCTTATATACAGACATACATACACACGCGCACATATCAAATTACACAGAAAGAGGGAAAACCAGCTAATATTTTCGAGCCCCTAAAGACATTGAATTCTCAACTATGGACCATATACAGAGCTAAAGCTAACACAGAGAACGGCGTTTACCCATACGGAAAATCTCTCGTCCCCATTGCAGACTTGTACGATGGGTCATCCACCTCTGGAATGTAGGGAGGTCTTTCCTTCATCAAAATATCCTTGTATTCGGGACTGGTGTTCGGCCAAAACCACAATCTTGTTCTGCTCAACACTCGGATAAACAGCTGCACATGCCTTTTTGAACGTTTGAACCTGTGGAGTTGTACTAACTCAATAAAACTAAAGCAAACAACTTATGCACAATTAATTTTTATTAAAAAAGAAAATAAACTTAGATGAAAAATGTGACCATTTCTACATTAAGCATTTCATTCTATTTAAATTGTTCGGTAACAAATTGGATAAGCAAAGCAAGAAAAGATTTGATACAGATATTATCGGAAGCGTTACCGGAGGGCCTTTTGGCGGCGCCTGGGGGATGTACTTGCAGCTGCCGGTGCCGTCGAAGCACCATCCATGGTAGACGCACTGGAGGCGGCCCCAAGGGTCGACTCGGCCCTCGGAGAGCGGAGCGAGGCGATGGGGGCACCGGTCGTCGAACACCTGCCACCGGCCGTCTTGCCGGTCCCACCAGATCACCACGTCGAGGCCCATCACCGTCTTGGCGCTGGGGGCCCGCTTGTCGAGGTCGATGACCGGGGCGAGCGGGTACCAGTGGGCGAACCAGTCGAATTTCTCGTCGCCGGGTAGATCGGTGGTGATTGTGGCAGGGGAGGAGGAGAGCTGGGCGTTGAGTCTGGTGGTTTTGGTTGGAGAGAAGACGTGGTGATAATGGGTTTTTATGGAGTGGTGGTGGTGGTGGTGGAAAGGAAGAGAAGGGAGGCCGGGGAGTGGGGGTTTGGAGGGGAGGGGTGAGAGGTGGAAGGGATGGGAGGAGGTGAGGGAGATGAGAGCTTCCATGGGAATGATGTGGGCAGGCGATGGAAGGAGGTGAGGTGGGTGGGAAGGGGGGAGTTTCTACTTGCTTGGTAGGTGGCGGTTCCACCATCATTCATCACTCAAATGTGGGGGATTGAGATTTTAAATTTTTGTATTGAACAGTGAAGTCCAATGTAGGTAAATGGATGGAAATTGGACAGTTTCCTCAACTGCTGTTAAGATTTTTTTTTTTAAAATTTTTTATCTGCGCAGCGCTAATCCGTACAGCTTCTCCCGCCATCGCTCCCTCTCCCTCTCTCATCTCTCCCCTTCCCCCTCTCACCCCGCTCCTCCCTTTCTCCATCGCCCCCACCAATCTTTTATATTTTTTATATTTTTATACTTTTTAACTAAATTGACACTTTGGCTTTTGCAGTAACATGCACCAAGAATTTATTTTGTCCTACAATCAGATCTTCTCATCGAGAATTTATTTGATTTGCGGAAGAATTCTTGGATATATGATATTTTTAAAAATATTTTTTAAATTTAATTGATAATAAAAAATAATATATTTTAGAATGATTTATACTTAATTGAACATCTATTTTTTTAAAAAATATATAAAATATTAATTATATTTTTAATAAAAAAATTATTCTAGAGTATTTTTAGAAAAAGATCACGCCAGTTCTCAAACGGTGGGAATTAGACTTTTTCGTATTATGCAAGCATTTTTCTTTCCATATGAAAATCTTATTCACATAGAAATACTATTTTATTATTATTATTTTTTTAAAACTTCAACTAAACATAAAATATTTTTTTTTATTTTTTTATTAATCATACTTATCTCCTTCTTCTTCTGCATGTGAACCAAATGAGTTCTGAAAGATTCAATTGTAGGAAGAGCCATCTCTCTTTGCACTGTGCAATGCAATGGAAAGAGATAAAACCACTAACAAAGTGCATTGCATCCAAAGTCTATATTTCAATTGCTATATATCCAAAAAAAATCACCAAAAGTTTGAGCACTCAAAGATATATATTTTGAAAAAATAAAGTTAACATTGTTAAATTATATACTTACTAGCATTAGAGATACAAGGATTACAAAGCATAGTAAAAAAACAACACAACCAATAATAATACATGGAATTATTTGTCAATATTTATAATATATATGAAAATAAAGTACTTGATGCATATATAAATTGTTTCATATAAATCTTACTATATAAAATAATGACATTCATGATAACATATATCAAGTGCTTTGTGCTTATATATGGTACTAGCTATGCAAGTTTCATTGCATGGCCACCAACATATCTATGCATCCAAGTTTTGTATTAAGCAATAATTTATTTAAGGTGAAGTTTAATTCAAAATAAAATCTAAAAATAGATCAAAAGTCTTTTAAATAAATCATGAATATATATATATATATATGTCATAAAATTTATGTATGCTAAAAGATAATGGAGTAATTATCTATTATTTGTTTATTGTGGACATCTTTCTATATATGAAAGGAAGTCCAGAGCTCCCTTTTGCGATGCTTATCATAATTTGAGGAGTCTGAAGTCGACTTTGTCAAAGGTAAAAAAAATCAAAAGAAAAAATCATCATCCATATCTTTCTAGATTTATCAACGGATCGAGTTTGAATCGAAACATAGATATTCAGACTCAGATTCAATCTTAGTTACTGATATCGGATCCAAATATCCAATGGATCTAATCTTGAAGTACCAGATTCGGATCTTAATGGATTTCGGATATCCAGATCCGATTCCAAAACTCAAAACTCATATTCAAAGTCTCAAAAAAAATCTAAAAATTATATAATAATCTAAAAAAATCTAAAATTATACAATCATATATATATATATATATATATATATATGACTTCAGAACCATAGAACCATTCAAATTTTAGAATTTCAGAACCATTTAAATTTCAAAGCAACCACTCATATCCTTCTTGTTTAATCACTGTTTATGGTTATGAGGTGCAACATGTTGTATAGTCTAAGAAATAATATAGATACACCATCTTAAAATTTAGAAAATTTAACATTTATACCAATATGATGGCCCAACAAAACCTTAAAACTAAAAAAGGATCATAAAGTTCCTTTTATGGATCTAGTCAGCTGCAAACAAGGAAACTTGGTTGTTGTTGACCAAAGCTCCGCATGTTTTGTTTAAGAGGTAGTTTTTGTTTCAATATTTCCTAAAAAAATGATTAATATATTTTAAAACCTACAATGATAGATTCGGTGATACAATTTTAGAAATCCGATGGAAATATTTAGTTAGCCACTCATGAAATCAAAATTCCTATAAACTATGAAAATAAAATGCCTTCTGAATAAAGGGGATTTTGGATCAAATGGAGAATTTTGAAAAAAAAAAAGCTAAAAAGAAGAGATGGACACTATTGCTAAAAAAGAGGATTTTTCGTTCCTTTTGGATGCCGCGATGGAGATCCAATTGAGCATCATAAGGCTCATACTCTTGTCTGTCTGGCGATGTGGAGACCACCTGGTCGAACTCCGCAAAGCTCGTCGAAGTCACATCGATGGGAGGGGGCATAGAGCAATGGAGTCACGAAAGGCAGTGGCGAAAGGGGAGAGCAGCCTGGATACCAGACGGTGGCAGAGATGATGCAAGGTAAAGGGAGGGGGTGTGGAGCAGTGGTGCTGCGGAAGGCAGCGGCGAAGGAGGAGAGGCGGCTCGAATGGCGACGGAGAGCTGGAGATGATGCGAGGTAGAGCCATAGAGGAGGGGGTGTGAATCTCGTGGGGGAGAGGCAGCCTGGATCTCCTCCTTCCATAGTCTTAATATTGGGGTCTAGCCGTCAATGAGCGGATCTCATGGCGGAGAGGGGGAAGCAGGCATTGGAGTGGGAGAGGAGGGGAGGGAGAGACACCGTTGGGAGATTGAGGGAGAGAGGGATTATGGCTTCTTTTTTCTTTGAAGATTTTAGGATCCAAGATCTAACGGTTCAAAATATTTTTAATATATATATATATTATTAGGATCTCGAATCTATCGGGTCTGGGTACTAAATATCCAGATCTGAAGAAGATAATTTCTTTATTAAAAATTATTTTTAATTTTTATATTTTATTGACTTTCAATAGAGGTATATATAGATTATAAGGCTAGCTATTACAGCAATTATAAGAAGAAGAAATATCTCGATTACATATTAAGTAAAGAGAAAGAAATATTTCAATTACATACAAAGTAAAGAGAAACCAAATATAGAATTGCTAAATAAGGAGAAAAATCAAATAGGAGTGTCAGCCAAATATGAATATGTGTTGACTTGCTAAACATAGAAAATGACTAAATAAGAGTGCAAGCCAAAATAAAATATTAGGTTGGAATGAATATGCGCTGATACACCCCCTCAAGATGAAGAATCGAGAGCATGAATCTTCAACTTATCCTTTAGGAATCTAAAACGTGAGGTACCCAAGGGTTTGGTGAGAATATCAGCAAGTTGATCTTGGATGGAGATGAATTGAACAGATAATTGACATCGTGCAACACTTTCACGAATGAAATGAAAATCAATTTCGACATGCTTTGTACAAGCATGGAAAATAGGATTGGCTTAGAGATAAATGGCCCCAATATTATCACACCATAGAATAGGAGGGCCATGTAAGGGATGGCCAAGTTCTTGAAACAATGACTCAAGCCATATTAGTTCAGCTGACGCATCCGCTAAGGCCTTATATTCAGACTTTGTGGATGAGCAGGCAACTATCTTCTATTTATGAGTTGCCTAAGAAATGAGGTTGGGGTCAAGAAAAATTGTATAGCCCCTAGTGGAATGCCTATCAGTTCCACTACCTGCCCAATCTGCATCCGAGAAGGCTTGGAGAGAGCGAGAGGTGGATCGACGAATGTGTAACCCATGATCAACTGTAGCTTGAAGGTACCTTAAAGTGCATTTGACCATAATTCAGTGATCAGTATTAGGAGACTGCATAAACTGACATACTTTATTCACTGCGAAGAAAATATCCGGACATGTCAATGTAACATACTAAAGAGCTCCAACAATGGAGCGATACTGTGTAGGGTTCGGATGGATTGCACCCTCTGAATCAAAATTCTTTGTAATGGGCATTGGGGTTTGAATAGATTTACAGTCAACCATGCTTGTCTTTGAAAGAAGATATTTAATGTAGCATTTTTGAGATAATAATAATCCAGTAGAGTTTCGAATAGCCTCAATTTCTAAGAAAAAATGGAGATCACCAAGATCCTTAATAGAGAATTTTTTAGCAAGCTGATGAAGGAAAGAAAGATTTGACTGGAGTCATTGCTGGTTACCAAAATATCATCAACATAAATGAGCACATACAGGACATGAGACTTCATCCTTAAAATAAATAATGAAGGATCGGTCTTGCTAGCAACAAACCCTAGTCGAAGAAAAAACTAGGAGAGATGGTGAAACCAGGCACGGGGTGCTTTGTTTTAACCCATATAGATATTTATGAAGATGATAGACATAATCTCGATGGTCGTGGTCCTCAAAATCTGATGGTTGGGACATGTATACTTTCTCTATCAGGTTGCTATGCAAAAAGGCATTGTGAATATCTAGTTGTCGGATGGACCAACCTTGAGAGATTGCAATACTTAGAATAGACCGAATGATGGTAGGTTTGATAACTGAGCTGAATGTCTCATTGTAGTCGAGGCCAAGTTGCTGATAAAATCCTTTAGCAACTAGGCATGCTTTGTAGTGCTCGAGAGATCCATCAACTTTTCTCTTGATTCTGTACACCCATTTACAACCAATCAAATTTTTTTTGATGAGATGAACATGGAACAAGAGATCACGTACCGTTGTGAATTAAAGCATTAAATTCTTCAGTCATTACAGCACACCACTCAGAGTGTTTAGATGCTTGAGTAAAGCAAGTAAGTTCTACGGGAAGGATAGTGGTGGTGAGGACGGACGACTGGTTGGGATGAGGTCGAAGCACTATAGAATATGTACAGGTGGGTTGGACAAGTAGATCAGGAGGGGTTTTATCTTGCTGGGAGCTAGTTGTAGGAGAAGGCATGGAAAGAGAAGGTTTGGCTGATGAAGAATTGCAATAAAGATCATTAAGTAATCTGGTCTGAACATGTGCAGAGTCGGTAATGCTAGAAGGGCATGGAGTGGGATCGATTACAGGAGAAGGTGTTGAGACAGACCGAAAAATGGAGGATGCAATCGATGTTGAGGTGGACAAATGATGCAAAGGAGAATGTGGAACTGATGGAGGAACAGATGGTAGTGGGGTGGTCTCTTGTAGACAATGAAGTGATGTAACGCCCCAAGGTGAGGAAGCGGGAGATATTAGTGGTGGACAAGTTAATGAAGATTGAGATTGAAAAGAAAAGATAGATTCGTTGAAGCGAATGTGCCTAGCAATATATGTACGATTTATTTTTAGATCGAGACATCGATAGGCACTATGAGAGGGACTGTAGCTGAGAAACACACATGGTTGAGATCAATACTCCATTTTATGTCGATTGTAAGGACGAAGAAGGGGGTAGCAAAGACAGCCAAAAATTTGTAGGAAGGTATAGGATGGTGGTTTGTTGTGAATGAGTTTGAAGGGGGACACACCACTAGAAACTTTAGATGGCATCCTATTAATGAGAAAAATAGCCGTTTCAAAAGCATAGTGCCAGTATGACATGGGCACTGACCCATGAGCAAGAAGGGATAGGCTGGTTTCCATAATATGATGGTGATGATGTTTGACAGTCCCTTACTACTCATGGGTGTGAGGGACAGCAACATGATGGATAATGCCAATTTTATGAAAAAATTAAGAGAGCAAAATTCTCCTCCTCAATCAGTTTGGATTGATTTAATAGTACTAGAGAAATATCGTTCAACTAAAACTTAAAATTATAAGAAAATAGAGAACACATCAGATTTGCATATTAATGGATACAATCAAATATATTTACTTTGATCATCAATAAAAATTACGTAGTAGCGATGTCTTAACAAAGATGGAGTAGAAAAAGGATCCCAAATATCACTATAAATAAGGTCTAATGAAAATTGATTGCGACGATGGGACGGAGATAAATATAACTTACTAGACTTGCCTAATTGACATGGGGGACAAAGGGGACGAAGATGTGCAGACTTGCAGGATAGATTATTGATCTTCACCATGGAGTGAAGCAAGCGATAATGGGGATGGCCCAAACGGTTGTGCCAGCCATCAAGAGTGGTGCTCTCGACTAAGTAAATAGATGTAGACAAAGAAGAAGGACTGGAATGGAGAGTGTATAATCCTTCTTTACTCAGACCAGATAACACTATGGTCTTGATAGTTCGGTCCTTCACAAGAAAATGAGAGGGATGAAATTAAAAAAAGACATTATTGTCTGTTGCAAACTGTTGTACAGAAAGTAAATTTTTAGAAATAGAAGGGACGTGTAAGATGTTAGATAACTAAAAAGAAAGAGAAGAGTAAGGAGAGGAAAAAGAACCATGACCAATATATGATATATGTAATCCCTTACCATTGCCTACATGCACCTGATCTAGATCAGTGTACTCATCATAAGAGGATATAGAATGAATGTCAGGAGTGATATGGTGAGATGCTCCTATATCTAGGTACCAGGTAAGGGCGATGGAGGGGTAAAGGGTAGGGAGAAGTGGTTGATTAGGGTGATGTTGAGATGGATTTGGATGTAGATATGGTGAATATGAGAAATTGATATTGGATTGTGGAGAGAAAAATTATGGATATGGCTGCTGAGGGCGATAGAAGTAGGTGGCATTGGAGTGGTTGTTACGATTGTAAAAAGAACACAATTGAGAACCATGGCGATCAGGTGGACCAAAACGACCACGACCTCGACCAAATCTGCCACATCCTCCACGACCTCGAGTGAAGCCACGACCAATAGAGGGCCTGGGGTCATTAGAAGAATGGACGAACCGTTGAGCAGTATTGGCGGTAGGATTGATAGAAGGAGTGGCATCAGTAATAGTTAATTTTTTGAATGCCCGCATGCTTTCATGGTTAAGTAAAAGCCCATGAAGTTCAGTATATGTCGGTGGGGTGTGTCGGTTGAGAATGCCAGGGACCGCATCTTGTAGATCATCACATAGGGCACGTAGTACATGAAGATTAAATTCGGTTGGCTTGAGGGCATTACCAGAAGTAGCAAGTTCATTAGCCACAGCTTTGGCACGTCGGAGCAGAGAGGTGACGATTTCATCTAATTTTTGACGAAGATTCTGCAACTCTAGATGTAGAGACATGAGTCGGATAGGAGATGCTGAACCAAAGGCTTTATGAAGAGTGCTCTAGCACTCAAAACTAGTCTCTTTGTCAAGAAGAAGAGGAACCAAATCTTCAGATAATGAAGCAATAAGGCTTACGAGTTGGACATCTTGTTGTTGCTAAGCAGCAGTGACAATCAAATTGATGGGCTATGGGTGAGAGCCATCAAGGAGGCCTTGATCCTTTAAGAAGGGAGTAATTTGCTTTCTCCAGATCAAAAAATTGGCTGCATTTAATTTGATGGATAAAAAATGCTGTGCTGATGAAAAGATAAGGGGGTTGTTGTGTTGGATGGAGGAGGAGAAGAGAGACTGGAGAAAGTGGAGATAGATGAATCGGTGGCCATGAAAGAGCACCGAAGGAGGAAGAAGAGATGCTCGTTGGAGCTTCAAGGCCCTGATACCATGAAGAAGGTAATTTTTTTATTGAAGATTATTTCTAATTCTTACATTTCATTGACCTTCAATAGAGATATATGTAGATTATAAGGCCAGCTATTATAGCAATTACAAGAAGGAGGAATATCTCGATTACATACTAAGTAAAGAGAAAGAAATATTCCGATTACATATTAAGTAAAGAAAAACCAATATAGAATTACTAAATAAGAAGAAAGACTAAATAGGAGTGCCAACCAAATATGAATATGTGTTGACTTACTAAACATAGAAAATGACTAAATAAGAGTGCAAGTCAAAATAGAATGTTGGGTTGGAATGAACATGCACTGATAAGATCCTATCCATTTATATTATAATTTATTAGATCTGGATTCGGATTCGGATAAATGGTCTGATGCTAGTACCAGACCCGGACTTATCAGATAAATATCAATGGATCTCGGATCTGGATCCGACCTATCGACAGCTCTATATCGTCCCATCTCATCATTTTTATCCATCATATCACTATTACCCATCATGTCCGTTTGAGCTCCATTTTGTCAAACCAAAAAAAAAAAATCACCTAGCCACCCAGCACATTACCACCAAAATGGTAGTCCAGTTGGAACGAGCCTTTGCCTTCTACCCAAATGAGTTAGGTTCGAATTCGAGAAATGCCAATTAAAATGCCTATGGTGATTACTATCAACAGCCTTGGCCCACCACGCCCTCCATCCCTCTCACTTTTACACCCGCGGCCCATCCCTCCCCCCAACCCTCCATCACATCCCATCGAGATGTAAATTTTTTTTGAAAGAATACAAAGAAATGGATCAAAAAATAATTATTAAATCTCATACGTCAACAACAATGAATAGAGAGAAACTATGTTGAAATGTATGAGGGAATGAGACTGAAAAATAGAATAGTGAGAGTAAGAGGGATACTTGACACCATCGAAAAAAAAGATAATATTATTTGTTGGTCTCTTCCGTCATTTTTATCTTAGTATATTAAATCTCATACATCAACAACAATGAATAGAGAGAGAAACTATGTCGAAATGGATGAGGCAACAAGACTAGAAAAGAGAATAGTGAGAGTGAGAGGGATACTTGACACCATCGGAAAAAAAGATAATATTATTTGTTGGTCTCTTCCATCATTTTTATCTTAGTACATTATTTTCATACTTATATTTTTTATTTTCTAATAATTTTTTAAAAAAATTATATAATCATTTTATATAAATTATATAATAATTTTTTTTAAAGTAATTATGCGATCATATAAAGATCAGCATCTAGTCCACATCTTTATTTTTTTATATAAAGCTTAGCCGGATATGTTATATTGAGAATGATAATTTTAAGAAAGATAAAGATAAAAATTTTCAAGATATTTGTACTCCAGATTAGACTTAGCCATGGAAAGAGTTTCAAAATCTTTTTTCAAATAGAGAGAAGATGGTCGCAAGGTGGAAGTGGGATTCATGCTTGCATCCTCTCTATCTCTTCTTCTTGAACTTCTCACCGCCTTCCCTCTTTGGAATTAAGATCGAAAAGATTTAATGAGATATGATCAAGAAGTATATGCTATCAATTTTATATTATTTTCTTCATATTTTATACAATCCCGCTGCATGGCACGGGTGAAAATCAAAGGCCACCTCAAAAAAAAACTGAAGATGTTATCGTTGCTATGTTCTAAACTACATGTCTTCTTGTTACCAGCAACGGTTAATTTCTACAGGGCACTTCAGGAACAAATAAATGATAAGCATGTTTTTTAATAAAATGAAAACCAAGCATCCATTATTGCTTTATCTTCATCGTCTGCGATCCTCCAGCAAAATCCACTGTTTCACCATCTAAGTCAAGAAACAAGAACCGAGTGGACACTCGTTCTTCAGAATAGACGTTCTTCCCTTGAAACCCTAATTCTAAGTTAAAATTCTCGGAGAACCATCACCGGATGTCCAAGCTCACATTTACCAAAAGGAGGTTCCTTTTATTCCATGGCTTTGTTTCTTCTTGCTAAAGGGGCCTTGAGAAAGGATCAAGCTCAATTTTAGTAAATGTTGGGTTGAAACTTTCTTTGGTTTCCCCATAGCTTAAGATTGTTGAATTTTATGTGATTATTGATATTCATTTTGGTGATGGAGGAGCTTTCCGTTGGTTTTTCTTTTCTAGTAGTGTGGATGCTTAGATGTGCATAAACCTGGAAGTTGCCATTATCAAGCTCAAATCAAGTGAATGATGGGTTGGAACTTTCTTTGACTTCCATGTAGCTTAAAATTGCTGAATTCATTAAAGTGACGTGGCTTGATGATTGGAAAGATCTTTGTTTTGTTAGTCTCTCCTTAGAAGAGGATTTGCACGAGGCAAAATATTAGCCAACATGCATCTAGCCTTCAGGAAAAGTAAACAGTGCTTTCTTGGTAATATAGGTGATCCAGACCTAAAAGTAGTCTTTGTCATGCTTTGTAGTTTCAACCTTCTTCTTACGAGGTTGAGGCATATTCCCGTGAAGAACGAACGGAGGAACTTCAGCGACAACTTTAACATAGATTAAGACTCTAGGAACAAAAATAATTGGGCCTAGTTGATTCTTAGTTGTTGTGGGAGGAATCAAGAAAGAAAAAGTATTTAGAATATTTTAGACATATTTTAAAGGATGAAACCATAAAGCTCCAAATGGCCAAGGCCCAAGCTGGAGCTGAACCTTCGAGGATCACATAAGGCCCACTAAAGCCCGAAATGATTAAAGTCAAGGATGAAATGATCAAAAATAAAGCAAACAATATCTCATATATGCGGACGCGGAGCCATATCCAAGCCATCCGATCCCTTCGTCGCAACGCTAGTCTTCGACAAGATTATAGACTTAGATTGCTTTGCCTATGCAGATTTTCTTTCCCCTCGTTGGCCATAGTGCTCCCAAGACAGCAGGCGACCAGTTCTTGTTTCTCCTTTTTTTTATTCTCTCTCCTTTGTTAGTTTTAGGAGGTAGATGAATAGATCCGCTTGGATGCCCCATTGCCCTGTTAACAGCAGTGCTATTTTCAGTACTTAGCCAAATTAAATAGATAACTAACTCATTTACCATAAAACGATCTATTTCTCAGGTTAGATCTTGCTTTTCCAAATATCTTTTAGCTAATGTTAGACACGACAGTCAGTCCAAATATTTCAAGACTGCTGCGCTATCTGCATTCATACTGCTTGATGAATGCCAACTATTTTTCAGGTAAATCTTTTCCGGCATCTGCAAGCATTACCATCAATTTTGCTCGAAATCTAATTTAGATGAACAAGCATGATCATCCTTCTCTAATATGCCAAGAAAATTAATGAGACAAATTACAATAAAGCATAGAGCCATTGCTGTGCATTAGATACACTGATCTTCACAACCTATTAGTTTCTTGATATCTTTAGTTAGTCTGGAGTTTCTTGGCTGATTTTTTAGTCAACCGGGCAGTTCATTTGGGCTTGGCTCTGCTTAAAAATAAGAGCCGTGCTCAGAAATTTAAAGCTTGGATCATAAACAAGCTGAGCCTGAATATAGAAGGCTTCCGGAAGCGAATGGAAACTCGGCTTAGCTGGGTAAGAAGCTTAGCTCCAAGCTCAAACTAGCCTAACTTGAATAGCTTCTGTTGAGCTTGACTTGAGCTCAAACGGAGATCAATCAGGCCTATTATATAATGATTCAAGACTAAGCAACCTGCTACTCGGCTTAACTTGGCTCTTTTGCGTCCCTGATAATTAGTGCTACATGGCCGTATGGTAGCATCTGCCAGACCTTTTGGGATTTCCATGTCTAAGATTGAGTTGGATGGGGAAAAAATTCTGTCAATTTTAATTTATTTAAAGCCATGCTGTATATGTTTTTGAGTTCTAGCTTTTTTTTCTACATATGCTATTTATGTATAGGTTGGGTTAGGAAATTTTAAAGTAATTAGGATTGTTATTAAAATGGTTTTGTTTTGTTATATAAGATCCTACAAGAGTCAGAGTTCTATTATTCTCGAATCTCAATCCCCCATTCCTCTCATATTGATAGAGTTTTTTCATCATGTGCTTAACCTTCATAGTTTTCAGATAATCAGATTTCAGGATTCAGAGTAAGCTCTTTGCTACATGTGATGGTAGTTAATCAATCATCCAACCCTTTAATATCCAAATCAAAATCTGGATCCTCAAAATTTATGTGAAACCTTACCTCTGCTAACAATTTCGCACATAGACTCCATCCCCCATTGTTCTGCTAAGAGGATATAAATAATAATATGGAAAACTCTTGGAGGCTAAATTTCTGTTCATTGCAGTTCTGAACTCGATCAGCCTTGGTAGATCCTAGTTCACTAGCTTTACCACCTGTCACCAATAAAAAAACCTTACTACTGTCAAGCGCATTATTTTCCATTTCTTCCCCTACATCATGTGAACAGGTATAATATTAGCAAATAATCAAGGACTGCAAATTAAAAGAACAGTTCTTTCTGAAGGAGAATTACAAATATAATCCTTTAGCACATCCATGGTCTTAGGGTAGGGAGTCGCTATACATGCACTTGATTTTTCTAGATATATAAATCATCAACCATAGTGACAAAAGAGATAGGCAAAAGAACGAGGTTCTTTTAGTTTCAAAAAGTGTGACATAAAAAAGTTGAATTCTAACTAATTATGATGAGAATAAAATAGTCTCTATTGATTCAAAGATTGATTATGATGATAACAAAATATTGAGCATAAATGGTACTGATTGCGTCTCAAGATTGGTTGTAGAGTTTCTTAAGTGCTCACGAAGATACATCAATTCAAAAAAGAAATCCCCTGAAAAAAATCAAGTCAAAAAGTTTTCAAGATAAATTAGAAATGTTTGGGATGGCACACTATGAAAAAGGTCAAGTTGGAAGTTATAAGTCAATGGCACAATGAGCTTAAAACTTTAGAAAAGCATGGAGAAGCATAGAAGAAGCAATCTCAGTATTGGAGAAGTTTTTGAATTATTTAGGAAACATTGAGACCAAAAATATAAGTTTGGGATGCCAAATTTAGAAGAAAATGAAGTTAGAAGTCATGAATTAATCCTAAGTTTCATGAGCTATTTTTGATATGCTTGGAAGAATTTGGCATGCCTTTAAGCTGACTAAGATAGAATGTAAGCCGACTTAATCTTAGGCAAACAATAAAAAATAGAAGTTATAATTTTCTTTAAGTAGACTCAAGCTGCAGAGTTAATTGACTAAAAGTTTGGATGAGTTGACCCAAACATTCGACAGCATAAGGCTAGTTTTTATGACCATTTCTAACGAGCAAAAATTGTATCTAATGGCTATTTTGGCTTTCACAACAGCTAATACATTTGCTAAAGCCAATTTTAAGGCTATTTAAGACTTAGAATTTAATTGGAAAGTAAGAAGAAGATGAAAAAAAAAAAAAACTTTAATTCTTATTGAGTGCATTGAATATCCTTAAGAAAGAGAGATAGAGAGGAGCTAAGAGATTTATTATGTGGGCAACCAACCAAAAAAATCCTTCAAGCATCTATTCGAGCCTCTCTTATCCATTCAAGAAGGAACTTAAGACTACAAAAAAATATCGATCAATAATTTCTCTAAGAGTTTCGTTTTCTTGAACTTTGGCTCATTTCTTCTACACTCAATTATTTTATTATCTTATTTACAAGTTTCTTTCAAAAAAAAAAAAACTTAGGGTTGAGGCTCATCAAAATTTGGAATTGGATGGTGTAGAATTTTAATTGATAAGTTCAAAAAAATCAACTAAATTGATTGTGAACCCATAAAAATAATCAGTGTAAGATTTTAGTTGGTAAGTCCAAAAAAATTAACTAAATTTGATTGTGAGCTTGGCAAAATAATGATGCTATAATCAAGAGGATTATAGTGGAATTTTCAAGTAGGGAGACTTAGGGAGTAGATATAAGTGCTGGGTTTGGCACCAAACTACTATAAATTTTTTTTGTAATATTTGTATTACTTGTGCTTGCTCATGTTTTATACATTGTTCTATTACTTATGCATATTTATTTCATGCTCATATGATATAATTAAATTTAAATTAGTTTCATTTAAGAATTATTTATGTTTGTTATTGTGTTTGTCTTTACTTTGTATTTTTCACTGCTCATTTAATTTTATATTAGCATAGCATATGCACTATTGAAATTATTTTGGACACAAATTTCACATAGTTCTTACCTCAAGTTTTTAGAAATCTAATTCACTCTTCTTTTGGGTTGTTATCTTTAGACAACAATTGATTTCAGAGCCCAGTGCTCAAGTCCTTTCTTGACTTCATCGTCAAGAGCAAAAGATCATGGCAACCTTGGAATGATTTTTGACGAAGGGCATTCCATTGTTAGAACACCTCTTTTTTTTAGTAGATTTGATTATATTAATTGAAAGGCTAGAATGAAAATTTTTATTCAAGCACTTGATAATGATTTATGGAGAATTATAATCAATGGACCTCACTCATCCACTATTTTGATTAATGGCATTATTTTTTTCCAAACTTGAAGGGGAATGGAATGAATATGATAAGAAAATGGCCTAGCTGAATGCAAATGCCCTGAATATTCTTTATTGCTTATTAGATACAAATAAATTTAATAAATTTTTTCTTGTATTTTAGCTAAAGAAATGTGGGATTAACTGGAAGCTACTTATGATGAAGCAAATTAAGTAAAAGAATCAAGTTCCAAAGAAGAAGAAAAGAAATCCCCAACTTCTATCTCATAGTTCATGAGGATAAGATGAAGAAAAAAAGAAGCAAGAAAAAAGAAAGAAAGAGGAAAAAGAAGAAAGAAATATAAAAAGTAAATAATTTATGCTTTGCGGCATAAGAAAATGAGATAATTCCTAAAAATTCCATTAATTTTACTTTTGATGAATTACAAGAAGTATTCTATGAGTTGATAAGTAATTTGAAAAAGTTAGAAAAGAATAACAAAGAGCTTAAAAGATCAAATTGAATCCTAGCTGATGAAAAACAAAAATTTTAGAAAGAAAAAGAAAGTTTTTCTCAAGAAAAGGACTTATTTGCTCGATGAAAATGCCAATCTAAAAAAAAAAGAAATTAAAAAATTGAAACCCATTGTTGATAAGTTTATTTTAAGTTCTCAAAAGCTTCAAATGATTTTGAAGAATCAAAGGATAGTTTTTGATAAAGCCGGTTCAAGATTCAATGGTTGAAAAAGCAAAATTTTTTGAAGAATATGTTTGTGAAAGTTTATTTTTGAAAATTCTTCAATAACTTATTATAAATGCAATCAAGTAGGACATATAACTTTTGAATATTATTCAAAGAAGATTGGAAATGTTATTAAGCAAATTTGAGTTCCTAAAGAAATCATACTTACTAATCCTAAAGGATCCAAGAAAGTTTGGATACCAAAATTAGAAAAATAAATATTTTATAGGTGTGCGTAACATCACATGCATCAAAAAAGGATATAACATTTGGTCAACAGATGCTTAGGGTGCATGATGAAAGAAATAATAATGTTTGGTAAATGCAAAACCATTGAAATTATTCATTCTATGTTTGTTAAAAATAGGTTGCTTAAATAGATTGATTTTGATGAATCTACTATGATACACATTGTATTGCCTTTGTATTTGCTAAAACTCGCCTTCAAATTTATTTTAATTTTATTTATATAAAAATTTTGAAATCTTTGAAATATAAATCTTCTTACTTTTTTAATTGCATTTTAAAAGATAAACCAAGTTAAGCTAAAATATGTAAGAAACATTTGCTTACCCATCTTATGAACTAAAATATGAATATTTTAGTCACTTATGAATTAAGTTGTGCATGTACCACTAACTAAACTAGGTGACGGTGCCATACCTCATCCTTATCTAAAGATTAAGGAGATTTCTAAACTATACTTAAGCTGCAATATCATTTAACCTGCTCAACACAATTATCTCAAATTATTTCTCAATCAACATATATAATTTAATTTAACTTCTTAAACTACTAAAGCAAGTATCTTTATTTTGAAGGGAGCACATAACGTTTCTAGCTCTATTTTCAAAAAAAATTTTCGATAAATGCACAGTGGATAATATTATTAATCATATTAATAATGAAAAGCTATAGATCTAATCTGAAAACCCTACACACTATAGGATCTAATGTATTATATATGCTGCATATTTAAAAATAAAAATAAATTAATAGTAAAACTATTTTACTACTCTACGTGTTCAGAATAAGTTATCTTTTCATTGGTAGAAGAATGCCGCAATCTGATCTCCTCTGTGTAGATCTGAACGCTGCGACGTAGCCACATATGCGTTTGGCCTCTACGGATAATCCACACGAGGCCCTGATCTCGATCAGTTCTTCTCGAGTGTTAGCTCTGTAGAAACCTTCAACAGTTGATTTAGATCAAACATCTTTTGATCTCTTTCATTGGATCTTCGGATGCTTCGAATCCTAATGAATGTAGATGAGAAATTAAGGAGGTTTTCTACCTGGATCTATGAAGTCACGATTCTCGTAACTCATAAATCTAAATCCCAAATCCTAGATAGATTCTAGGGTATGCTCTCACCCAAAACCCTTGCACCTAGAACTCTCTTTCCTTTTGATTTTTTCTCACATAGAAGAGCTCCCGCACAAGTTTAGAAACTTCTTTTCTAATCTTCCTTTCTTTCTCTCTATCTCTCTATCTCTCTGTCGCACGTCCATAAAATCGAGCATTTTATAGAAACGCACAAAACTTGAGAGGCATGAGGGGTTGGTTTAGATCAAGTGGTTACCCATTCAAATTCAAATTTCATTCAAATTCAATTAGTAATCTGATCAAACCAATCGATAAGATGTGTGAGAAGGGAGAATGTACATCCTCCCTTACATGGAAAACTTCACGAGAAACCTTTTCTCATGGAGGAAGGATTTGGCGCAGATTTTGGTGATGTGGCACATGGGAAGACCAGTCAAACTAGTTCCATTGTTTGTTCTCCAATCGAATCAATCCAATCTAAACTGGTTAAGCCCAATTAGATCAGATTAAATCCAACTTATTTAGGCTTAGTTAGGCTCAGTTAAATCCTAATCAAATCAGGAATAAATCAAGCCAATTTTTTGATCAAATTAGGGATTAAACCTTCTTGACAATTATATTATCTTATAACCTAATCGGATCAAATCCAAATGAATCTAATTCAATTTATCTTGATTCAAAAATAATCACTCAATCAAATTGAGTTAATTAGTGATCAAATCATTAATCAAACTTCTCTTGATCAATCATTAGATTGGATAGGAATCTCTAGTATGTGTGATCCCGTATGTTCGAACCTAAGTCGATAGCACGGAATCAATATTCTGTACTAATCGAAGTGACCATCTAACAATAGTATTTGATGTCTGAATAGATCAAATAGTGCAATCACAATATTTAGAATCTACATGAATATGGTTACGGTATAATTCATCTCTTTGACCTCTATGCATAGGATGACTTAGAGTTAAATTATCAATCTTGAAAGATACATCCAAATCGTGTCTCAAAATAATTAGTCCTGTGACCCCTCACTAGGACTATCCTAGTCAAGGCTTTACTAAATTGAAATACTATTGAACACAACTCCTGAGTCTAGGAGTGGTCAATCCCATCTTGACTCATGCACTGATTCCTCAAGTACTTGACTATACCTAAAAATCTTTCATCATTGAATTAAAAATTTAGGTAGTCCGACACTAAATCACAGTGAGTTGCTTAAAAGTCACTATGGTGATCTCAGATCGGAGGGATACTTATGCCCATATTCCATCAAAGCAATTCTTGATAGCAGAAAAGCTCTGAAGTCGGTCACATTCAGTGCAGATGTATCCCTACATCTCACTTATATGCCATACCAATGTCTTTACATTCCTTAGTTAAGAGGACAACCAATCTATATGACACACAATGGCCTATACTCGATAAAACATTATCATCCTTGGTAATAATGTATCATTTCATCGTGAATTTATTTAAGGACTAAACGATAAATTCTTCTTTGTCGATTCTAAATAGTCCTAAAAACTTTATCACAACAGACAGGAGTTCATTAGAAGATGAAAGATTTATGATGAAAAAGCCAAAATAATTTTTATTTAATTAATAATTTATATATAATTACATAAAATAGCTCAATCGTCAACAGACTAACGATTAACTTTGGAATACTATTTTTGATATATTAACTTAATAATTTACATAAGCAAATCTAAGGCTCCATTCATAAAATCATACTATATACATTTTATACAATCACTCAAAATACAACAAGCTCATCAGTTTATGATTTAACCATCTCAACCATATAATACATCTCTCAATATGTTATAAGTTTACAAACCAACATTCCAAAAACTTTCTTTGCTAGAGGTGCTGATACATAGGCTGAAACATATCTCCAAACTTAGCTACTCCTAAAATTATAATTAAAAAGAGTGAGAGGTGAGACTTAAGAAAGTCTCAATGAGTGCAATGTCGTCTAACAATGGCAAACAGATAGATATAATCATCATAATACTATGCATAATATGCTGTTAATAAGTTTTCAAATATTTATAAACCAACATGGAGAAAAAAACCAGTTAGCCATAACTCTTATAATATCATGTATATCATGCTACTAAAAAGATTCCAAATAATTGCATATCAACATAGATAAATCATATAAAAGCTTTTTCTAAAATACAAACAACTGCTTATCTTTGACCATGTCATGACAACACACTACCATAAATGGATTGATTCTATGGGCAGCCTGTCTTATCACCAAAAGGATAACACACTTTCATGAATGGACCAATCCTATGGACAGCCTGCCTTATCACCAAAGGATAATACACTCCCATAGGATTTTTTATGAGCAGCCTGTCTTATCACCAAAAGAATAATACAATCTCATCAGTACTGCTTTTATTGAGACAACACACAGCGTTCATACTCGTACTTTGATCTTTCAACTATTTGCTTCTTCTTTACCTTACTGACTTTAGCTTAGGTCTAAATAAACATCATTAAAACTCAAAAATTTTTAGACATTTAACTTTATTTATTTTCTCATAAATGGTTTTAAGTTTAACTAATATCGTTTCAGTCCATAGCTAAACTATTTCAATAATTTTAGCACCATAAATAGCATAATTTAGCTTCAAACTCAGGTTTAAATTACATAATTGACTTTACTACAACATCTCATCTGTTGATAATACTTGAAAGATTAATTTAAATCTAGTTTAGAGTTTTAGAAACCTTACCTCAATGATTAAAATCACTGCTGCATCCCACACGGATTTTTCTTCTTTTCCAAATGAGCTACTTGTCTCCTTCAATCTAATTCTTCATCAAACTTCTCTCCCTAACTAATTTCTTTTTGATTGCTAACTAAGAATAGGCCTTCTCCAGCTTTGTTCCCCCTCTATCCTCTCTGAAGTTTTAAAACCTTAAACAGAAACAAAGAAACCAATAGCCTTATTGTTTTGGAAAAGAATAATCTAAAGAGAGGTTGCTATGTGTCAATTCAATAAGAATCCACCCAATTGTCAGCTTAACAAGTATTGTTCAGATGAATTTCCAATCCTTCATTTATTTTCTCAAGCTGCTCTGTCATCCCATGAAAAATAATTTAAAAATTCTAACTTAAAACCCTCTTAGTTAAAACCTATTTTTTAGAAATTTTCATGATTGGGGTCGACACCCACACAGAGGTTAGCTCCTAGATCCTCTCTTTTCTCAAACAGGTCATCCCTCAGGTCAGCCTCTCACACAAAAATATCGACACTTTTTAGGAAGTATCGACCCCTTACCAATGCCATCCCAAAACTTTCTGAAATCGCCTCTCTGCTCTCCTAAGGCAGTGTTGACACCTATTGGAGAAGTGTCGACCATTTTTCTTGGGTTTCAAAAATTTTATTGTCATACTCTATTCACAACTTTACTCAACACTCTTTTTATTTATATTTCTTTTTTTAAGTTAATGTTACTCCCTATTAATTTTAAAACATAAATGTAAATAAGAAAATACCTCTTATTTGGATTCAATAAATATATCAGAAAAATTAAAATTCTTAATAATAGGATCTCAAAACTTGGATTCTAGTTCAAATTTTTCAAAATTTGAAATTTTTAAAACTTTTCTCCTTCAGAATGAATAGGTTAAAGGATTTCAAAATTTATTAAAATTTATCTTGTGACTCACTAATACCTAAGGATTAATTATTGTTAATTTTGATTTCAAAAAAAATCATATTTTATATAGCCCTCCATATAGGTGATACTTTCAGACTTAAAAAATTTTCAAGACTCAAAATGATAGATGGTTACAATTTGTGCTCAAATGACTCAAATATACCATAAATAGACTACTATGCCATGCATACATGAACACAAATTTTTTAATTTATTATTTTACTGGTTCAGGATGTTACATTCTTTCCTTCTTAAAATAAATTTCATCCTCAAAATTAATATGCAACAAAATTAGAACACTAAATATTTTGCAACTTCTATTTTATTGGTAACCTCTTGACAATCCAAAATCATTCATTTAGTTATAATATCACATCTGGTTTTGCATTAAAGATAACTTACATCTCCTATCATTCTTCTTACTCTAATAATTGATCTTGCTGATACATGCTAGCTTCCTCTTCACTAGTACTACTTCTCATTGTACTTGCTGATGGGAGATTTTTAACTGAGGCTTTATTAGGACAATTCCTCCTCTTGTGACCTCCCTGTCCACACCAATAACATCCTCTAAATCTTCCTAATACCTCACTTCCTGCAGACTATAATATCAACTTTTGCTCTATCCTTTCCTACTTTGGTCTCATAGAAGCAAAAGAATCCATACCTGACTCTACTGATGCTCCAAAAGTATGACTAGGCCATCTAAAAATACTATTTTTCTTTGATAGTTGACTTTTCTTTATACCTAGAAAAAAATCCTGCACACTTCTTTTACTTTTCTCCTACTTATAATTATAGAATTCTTTTTCCACTTCCTCTGCTCTACTAGCCCCCATAATTAGTTCAGCAAAACTATTATAATATGCATCTTTATTTTTGCTTTAATTTTTAAACATAATCCATCTTAAAACAACCAACATTTTTTCTTTTCATCCACTACAAATGCTGAAGCAAAATGTGATAATTCAATAAATTTGACTTCATACTCAGCTACCGATATTCTTCCTTGAGTCAGATTGAAAAACTCTCTTCTTTTCTGATCTCGATATACTATTGAGTAATATTATTGATTAAATTCCTTTTTGAAATCATCCTAAGAAATAACATACCCTTATGGTTGCCTATCAACATAAGATTCCCACCAATGTCTAGCCCAGCCTTCTAAAAGAAAGGTAGCAATGCTCATCTTTTGATCATCAGTACTTTTTATTAATACAAATATTTTTTTCATTCTTTGAATCCAGTTCTCTACCTTCATCGGGTCTGTAGTACCTGAAAATTCTACTGCTCCCAACTTTCTAGCCCTCTCAAAATTTCTTTCCACATCTATGCTTCAAGATTGAGATCTAGGAGCAGACTGCAATAGTAACAACTTGAGTAATTATACCCACTAATTTCTGCAATCCAAGATTAGGTGCATGATCTTGAGATACAAGTTTTGATGGCACTTCTTGACCATAATCTTACTTTTGTGGAACTCCTGCTTCAGTCCTCGAAGCAAGAGATGAACCAACAGTTGGCATCCGAGGAGGTTGACCACTCCTATCCACTCTTCTTGGTCTACTCCGATCTCTACCTCTACCCCTACCTGAGGGTAACTGCCCTCTACCAAATCTTGGTCTCAACTGCTCCATCTTCCTACAAGATGAAATTGATACAATTAAAATTATCATCCACCAAATAACTCTACCGATAAGTAAATTTCAAGAGAAGGCATCTTTGATTGAAACATAAACTTTCAATTAAATGCTACTGAAAAAATCATTCAAAAGATATTGAGTCAACTCATTAATCAATCAGGTCATCTGCAAGACCACTCAACCCATTTTATACTATTTACTAAGCAATCCAAGCAAACTGGTTATAATATACATAAGTCCATCCTTACTAGTCATAATCCTTTACTTATATTCATTAACTATAAATCGTTTCTCATGTATATTGATTATAAACCTTCATTCATCTCCATTTATTATCAACCTGATATTCATAACCTTAGCTCCATTCTATTGATCATGAAACCTTTTGCTTTAACTTAGGTCTATTCCTACTAACCACAAGCCTTTGCTGATCTCCATTAATCACAAACCAAGCTTTGATACCAAACACATAACTCCCCACCCCTAACAAAACTGGGTGACGGTGCCACATCCCACCCTTATCTAAAGATTAAGAAGATTTCTAATCTATACTTAAGCTGCAATATCATTTAACCTACTCAACATAATTATCTTAAATTCTTCCTCAATCAACATATATAATTTAATTTAATCTCTTAATCTACTAAAGTAAGTATCTTTATTTAACTTAACAATTTACATTAGCAAATTCAAAGCTCCATTCACAAAATCATACTATATACATTTTATACAATCACTCAAAATACAACAAGCTCATCAGTTTTTGATTTAACCATCTCAGCCATATAATACATCTCTCAATACGTTATAAGTTTATAAACCAACATTCCAAAAACTTCCTCTACTAGAGGTGCTGATACATAGGCTGACACATATCTCCAAGATCAGCTACTCCCAAAACTATAATTAGAAAGAGTGAGGGGTGAGACTTGAAAAAATCTTAGTAAATGCAATTCTATCTAATAATAGCAAGCAGATAGATATAATCATCATAATACTATGCACAACATGTCGTTAATAAGCTTTCAAACATTTATAAACCAACATGGAGAAAAAAATTATATAGTTATAACTCTTATAATATCATGTATATCATGCTACTAATAAGATTCTAAATAATTGTGTATCAATATGGATAAATCATATAAAAACTTTTTCTGAAATACAAACAACTGCTTATCTTTGATCATGCCATGACAACATACTACCATAAATGGACCGATTCTATGGGCAGCCTATCTTATCACCAAAAGGATAATATACTCTCATGAATGGATTAATCCTATGGGCAGCCTACTTTATCACCAAAGGACAACACACTTTTATAGGATTTCTTATGTGCAGCCTGCCGTATCACCAAAAGAACAACACAATCTCATAAATACTACTTTTATTAAGACAACAGACTCTCATAGGATTCTTAGGAGCAGCTTGCCTTATCACCAAAAGGATAACATAATCTCATAAGTATACCATCCCTATGAGCAGCCTATCTTAGTGATATCGAAATAACATACTCTCATAGGATTTATCCTTTCTATGAGCAGCCTGTTCGTGCTTTCAAACATCAATAAGCTTTATGACACATAAACAAAAATAAACTATACACTAGATGAAACTACATAAGATATCACTGTATATCTTATTTAAAATTACCAAAGTCATGCTATCAAAACTATATATATAATTACTTACGTATGCAATACACAAAAGCTATCAAGAAGGTATTCTCTTTTCTCTATTAGATTATAAATATGTAAACTGCAGAATATTGAGAAACTACCTTGCTTTTTAAATAATTTTTTTTATATAACAAAGTATATATTAAACATACCATAGGTAGATGGAATTCACTCACCTCCAACAACCACTAGCTTATTGGCTTACTCAAGCACCTTTTTCCAACACCTTTTCTTTTCTATATCATCAATAAACACTGATTAATACCATTCCACATGATTCATAACCAGAACTGTCCCTACTTTGTGTTCATACTTTTACTTTGATCTTTTGACTATTCGCTTCTTCTTTACCTTACTTGCTTTAGCTTAGGTCTAAATAAACATCATTAAAACTCAAAAATTTCTAGACATTTGACTTTATTTATTTTCTCATAAATGGTTTTAAGTTCAACTAATATTATTTCAGTCCATAGCTAAACTATTTCAATAATTTTAGCACCATAAACAACATAATTCAGCTTCAAACTTAGGTTTAAATTACACAATTGACTTTACTATAATATATCTATCGATAATACTTGAAAGATTAATTTAAATCTAGTTTAGAGCTTTAAAAATCTTACCTCAATGATTAAAAATACTGCTGCAGCCAACACGGATTTTTCTTCTTTTCCAAATGAGCTACTTGTCTCCTTTAATCTAATTCTTCAGCAAACACCTCTTCCTAAGTAATTCCTCTTTGATTGCTAACTAAGAATAGGCCTTCTCCAGCTTTGTTCCCCCTCTATCCTCTCTAAAGAATTAAAACTTTAAACTGAAACAAAGGAGCCAATAGTCTTATTGATTTGGAAAAGAATAATCTAAAGAGAGGTTGCTAGGTGTCAATTCAATAAGAATCCACCTAATTTTCAGCTTAACAAGTATTGTTTAGATGAATTTCGAACCCTTCATTTATTTTCTCAAGCTGCTCTATCATCCCATGAAAAATAATTTAAACATTTCAACTTAAAACCCTCTCTATTAAAACCTATTTTTCAAAAAATTTTGTGATTGGGGTCAACACATTTTGAATAAGTGTCGATATCTGCACATAGGTCGGCCCTCAGGTCGTCCCTTTTCTCAAATAGATCATCCCTTAGGTTAGCCTCTCACACAAAAGTATCGATACTTTTTAGGCAAGTATCGATCCCTTACCAATGCCACCCTAAAACTTTTTGAAATCGCCTCTCTATTCTCCTAAGACAGTGTCGACACCTGTTAGAGAAGTGTCCCTTCCCTATTAGGATAGATCCATAACTATGGAACATTGATCACCCACCCAAGATCACCTGTAGGAGATATGGCACCATCTGTTGCTATGAAAAAATAGAAGAAGAAAAATGAACACAATCATATACGTGGTTTGGCCCAAGTGACTATATCCATAAGACATACAATGCTTCATTATCGAGAAAAAATAATAGAGAAGATACAATCTCAACTTACCAACCCTCTCTCAGGATCTAGAAGCACTTATCCATATAATGCTTTCAAAGTAATCCTAAGAAGACCCCCCTCACAGATCTACCAGTCTAGGGCCCTCGATATTCTTAGATATTCTATGATCCTCTCAGCCTTTACATCAAGCCCCAGCCTTTGTCCCTAGGCAACCCCACTATTTTAGAACACTTCCGACTTCCTCGATGCTCCTGGTGCTCCCTGAGATCCCTAGCTCTCCTCGAGACCTGGTGCTTGATCTTCCTAAGAAGCTTCTGGCACACTATGCTTTCTTGACTGCTGCATCGCTGAGCCTCTCTCAGCCCTCCATGCCTCTAGGGAGGTACTATTGCAGCACTCCAGCACCCTCCATGCCTCTAGGGAGGTACTATTGCAGCATTCTAGCGCTCCCTGTCTTATCTCTGCACCATCTAAGAGGTTTCTCGAGACTTCTTTTTTCTTAGGTCGTCTGATCTTCTTATAAGTCCTAATCAATCCAATAGCAATTCGATCAGTTTCCAGATGCTCTGCTGACCGCTAGATAGCACAATAGCTCCATAGACCCCATAACTAGACCTGGTCCATGAGTCAAGGGCTATACATCTCATGAAAAGACTTTTGCATGCAAGCCCATGCACGCTGCTCATCCATGCTGTTCGTCTCTATCGAGCCAGCTCGGTCCACAGTCGGGCCAGCTCGACTGCATCTCACCTGAGCATAGCTTTCTGTCTGCCTGAGAGAGCTAGCTTGGATCCGCCTCAAGTTGGCTCGATCTCATCCTGAGTCAGCTTGGTTGCATATCCAAGCTAGCCCGACTGTATTGGCTGATCCTTTTCTCGTGGCTTCTGAATGTCGTTCTTGGCTTATTGTGGATCGAATCTCAAGGCACAAGATTCCAACATTCTCCACCTCGACTCGATTTTTGGCTCTACCTCAAATCCGAGAGCTTCCTATATGATACCGCCCCCATGTCCTGGGACTACTACCTGCTGCTCATGGATCGACAAACATGGGAGTCGAGCCAGATCGCTCGATCCCAAACTAAGTCTTATGTCCAATCCATCTTTGCCTAGAGCTCCACCTCGCACTGAGCTTCATCTGGCTTCTTCTTATACATAAGAGCATCCACTTAGATTGTGCTCTTCTTCTAACTTGATCACCACCACAGTATTTTCTGGTACAACCTGACTCCTCCTAGCTTTGATACCACCGTTAGGATAGATCCACAACTGTGGAACATGGATCACCCATCGAAGATTATCTGTAGGAGATATGGCACCACCTATTGCTATGGAAAGATAGAAGAAGACAAATGAACAAAATCATATACGTGGTTCGGTCCAAGTGCATACATCCATGGGATATGCAATGCTTCACTACCAAAAAAGAATAATAGAGGAGATACAATCTCAGCCCACCAACTCTCTCTTAAGATCTAGAAGCACTCATCCATATAATGCTCTTAAAGTAATCCCAAGAAAATCTCCCTCATAGATCTACCAGTCTAGGGCCCTCGATATTTTTGGACACTCTGTGATCCTCTCAACCTCTACATCAAGCCCCAGCCTTTGTCTCTAGGCAACCCCACCATTCCAAAACACTCCCAGCTTTCTTGATGCTCCTGGCATTTCCTAAGACCCCTAGCTTTCTCTAAGACCTGATGCTTGATCTTCCTGAGAAGCCCCTGGCATACTATGCTAAGATACTCTCCTCGACTGCTACATTGTTGAGCCTCTCTCAGCCTCCCATGTCTTTAGGGAGGTGCTACTACAGCACTCCAGTACTCTCTGCCTTGTCTCTACGACGCTTAAGAAATTTTTTAAGACTCCTTTCTTCTTAGATCATTTGGTCTTCTTATAAGTCCCGATCAATCCAATAGCCATCCGATCAGCTTCCACGTGCTCTTCTAGCTACTAGATAGCACAACAGCTCCATAGATCCCATGACTAGACTAGGTCCATGAGTCAGAGACTGTAGATCTCATGAAAAGATTTTTGCATGCATGCTCGTGCATGTTGTTCATCCATGCTATTCGCCTCCATCGAGCTAGCTCAGTCCATAGTCGGATCGGCTCAACTGCATCTCACTTGAGCATAGCTTTCTATCTGCTTGAGAGAGCTGGCTCAGATTCGCCTTGAGCCAGCTCAATCTCATCCTGAGCCAGCTTGACTACGTATTCGAGTCAGCCCGACTGTATTGGCTGATCCTTTTCTTATGGCTTTTAAATGCCATTCTTGGCTTATTATGGATCGAATCTCAAGGCACAAGATTCCAATATTCACTACCTCAACTCGATCTTCGACTCCACCTCAAATATGAGAGCTTCCTATATGATACCGTCCTCATATCCTGGGGCTACCGCCTGCTGCTCATGGATTGACAAACATGAGAGTTGAGCCAGGCCGCTCGATCCTAAATAAAATCTCGTATCCGATCCATCTCCACCTGGAGCTTCATCTCACACTGAGCTCCATCTAGCTTCTTCTTATACATGAGAGCATCCACATTGATTGTGCCCTTCTTCTAACTTGATCACCACCATAGCAACCCCTGGTACAACCTGACTCCTCCTGATTTTGATAACATTGTTAGGATAGATCCACAACTATGAAACATAGATCACCCACCCAAGATCATCTGTAGGAGATATGGCATCATCTGTTGCTATGGAAAGATAGAAGAAGATAAACGAACACAACCATATACGTAGTTCGGCTTAAGTGCCTACATCCACCGAACATGCAATGCTTCACTATCAAAAAAGAATAATAGAGGAGATACAATCTTAACTCAACAACCCTCTCTCAAGATCCAGAAGCACTCATCCATACAATGCTCTCAAAGTAATCCAAAGAAGACCCCCCTCATAGATCTACTAGTACAGGGCTCTTGACATTTCTGGATACTCTATGATCCTCTCAACCTCTACATCAAGCCCCAGCCTCTGTCCCTAGGCAATCCCATCATTTCAGAACACTCTTGGCTTTCTTGATGCTCCCTGAGACCCCTGGCTCTCCCTGAGATCTGATGCTTGATCTCCCTGAGAAGTGTCTGGCATAGTATGCTGAGATACTTTCCTTGACTGCTGCACCATCGAGCCTCTCTCAGTCTTTCGTACCTCTAAGGAGGTGCTACTGTAGCACTCCAGCACTCCCTACCTTATCTCTATGCTGCCTAAGAGGTTTTCTCAAGACTTCTTTCTTTTTAGGTTGTCTGGTCTTCTTATAACTCCTGATCAATCCAATAGCCATCCGATCAGCTCCCGCATGCTCTTCTAATCGCTAGATTGCACAACTTCATAGACCCCATGACTAGACCTGGTCCATGAGTCAGGGGCTGTAGACCTCGTGAAAAGACTTCCGCATGCGTGTCTGTGTGCACTGTTCATCTGAGCTATTCACCTCCATCGAGCCAATTTAGTCTACAGTCGGATCAGCTCAACTACGTCTCATCCGAGCAAAGCTCTCTATCTACCTGAGAGAGCTAGCTCGGATCCACCTCGAGTTGGCTCGATCTCATCCTGAGGTAGCTCGACTACATATTCGAGCCAGCCCGACTACATTGGTTGATCCTTTTCTCATGGCTTCTGAATGTCGTTCTTGACTTATTATGGATCAAATCTCGAGATGCAAGATTCCAACATTCTCCAGCTCGCGACTCGACCTCACCTGATCCCTTCGAAGTTCTATTACCCCCCATGCTGGGCCGCTTTGCTCATGATCGAAAACATTGAGCCGCCCCGATAAAATGCTTCTCATCTTCAGAACCATGGCTCTGCTACCAGTGAAGGAAAATCCTGATTTTCCGGTCCAGGTTCGTTCAGATCTGATCAGATCAAGAGATATATTTCAAAAATTTTTCTCTTGATCCCAATCAGATCTTGATATGTTTTAGATCTGATTCTTATTATTTTAATAAAATAAAATTAAAAGATAAATTAAATCAAATTTAATTTACCTGATCTGGGTAATCCTATTACCCTGTTGATGATCCTGTTTGCAGCGGAAGGTTCTGGATCTTAGCCACGCAAGCGCCTGGCCTCTACCGGTATCCACTCGGGTTGGATCTGGAGATCCTCTTCTTCTCTATCACACCTCCAAAAATCAGATCTGGATCTGATCTGGAGGATCTTCAAAACTCTTTTGAAGATGAGCAGTCGTCCTTTGCAGCAGCGCAGCCTTCTTATTTTTGATCGCCTTTCTTTGATCTGAATCGCACCAACCAAGGTCCAAAACTCCTTTTGGACGTGGAGAGCAAGGGGAGAAGAGACTATGGCATGGAGAAGGAGGGGAGAGGCAGCCTTGGGGCATGGAGAAACTATGATCTCATCATATCTCTTATCTCATACAATCTGAGTTGGATACAGGGTCTTATTTATAGACTAGCTGTGATCCAACTCCTCTTCTTCCCAACCAATCACAACCCTTTGTGAAATCAGATCTAAATCTGATTGGTGGGAATAGAGTCCCCTGGATTCCTCCTTAGAGGGTGCCTAAGACCAGTCAAAGTTGGTTCTTAGAAGAACTCTAATTGGAATCCAAAAAGGAGATGGAGTCCTTGTCCAACAAGGACTCCTAGGCGCCTCCAACTTGGGCACACGCCTAGGGTGGCGTGCGCCCTTCTCCTTGCCAGGTTCTGGCAGGGGGACAGGCCCCCACCAGCTCTCCAATAGGTGCATGACATGTGGTCAAAAGTCAAAGTGTCAATGGTCAACGTTTGACCAGTCAAAGGTAGACTTTTGACCAAAGTCAAAGAACAAGAAATGGCAGGTGACCAAAAATGGCAGGTAGTGTCTTACAAATAAGACAACCTTTTCTGACTTGGACAACCTCCTGTCAGACCATATGAAGGCCTCTGTTTGAGCACAAACTCCTTTGGCTCAGACAGGACAACTTATTTATGATAGCAAAAGAAGAACGTTAGGTTCAATCGAGTGCTAGCACGATTTCCTTGAACCTAATTGAATCTCATTCAGATCAATTGAACTAGATCAGTTCAATTGATGATCACCAGATTCAAACCCTTGTTTGTGTGACCCAGTTAGGTTCAGTTCTGTATGGTAATGGGATATGTCATGATCTCTATCATCGACATCATCGAAACTCCTTTCGATGGATCAGAACTCTTCTGATTCGAACAGCTAGAATGATCGATCATCTAAATCATTCTAATTGCTCCCAAAATCCACCAGTGACACCTAGCAGTATATGGTGGCAACCCATCAGAGCTGAATGCGAACCTCTTGGTGCAGCTACCTGTGTGATTCAGTTCTTCTATCTTGAGCCCCGATCAGATTAGGGTTAAGGTGAACTCGTCAAACCCTAGTCTCTGTCATATGATGTAATCATTCGATTCGAGTCCAATGTGAAAATCTAAATAGAAACTCTTTCTATTATTTCACTCTACCATGGCCATGGATTTCTGGACTTGATTCTCATGATCATCATAGGGCTACTCCTCTACCACCGAGGTAGATAGATTCCATCTTGATGCAATCCAGTTCCTACAATGAACATGTCATAGCCAACATACACCTCAGGGTTCCATATGGCTAGGAGACCGAGTAATGGTGTAGTCAAACTATAACACCCTCAAGGTGAACTGCCGATGCATCTCAGGTCAAAGAACCAGACACACTACTGCAGCATCGAGTCAGTCATTGACGAGAAGGTAGACTCCCTAATGACTACTCGAGGTGGTCACGCTCAGTGCCCTCGTTCTCTAACGAGTACCTGTACTCTCGCTCCGGTGTCTCCACACCGTAGACTCAAGACTCATCTACTAAAGAGAAGCGATTGTACACCAACCTTCCGGATCAATCACCATCCTCGTGATGATCCTATGGTCAGGAGCAATTTATGAGTTAATAATGATTATTCATGTCTTAAATTTTCAACTCTTGAAAATATGAATTATCATTACCATTAACTCAAAGGATGTATCACAGACACTAAATACACATATGTGATAGAAAATAACCCATTTATTGATTTTAGTCAAAATTATAATTTTGCCCCTAGAAGTGTATTACAAGTGTCAGCCAATTCTGGCTTCTAGGGCACATATATCTAACAATCTCCCACTTGTCCTAAAGCCAATTGGCTACAAGTCTAAGTCCCATCTTCTCAAGGTGGGCTTCGATCTTCTGCTGGCCCAACGGCTTTGTAAGTGGGTCTGCCACATTATCTGCGGAGTTGACTCTCTTGACCTCGACATAACCCTTTCTCGAGGTAATCGTGGATGGGGTGGTATCACCGTTTGCTTGGAACTCTTCCAGCTGATAGCTCCACCATTGCACACAAACAGACTGCCAGATGTCGACTTTCGATCATCTATATCGGACATGAAGTCCGAGTCTGTGTATCCCTGGACCAGGAGTTCTCCGTTACCAAAGACCAGCATCATATCCTTAGTTCTTCTCAAGTACTTAAGGATACATTTCACAGAAGTCCAGTGTTCTTCACCTGGATTTGACTGATATCTGCTTGTGACACTCACAGCATGGGCTATATCAGGTCGTGTACATAGCATGGCATACATGAGGCTCCCTATTGCAGAAGCATAAGGGATCTTGCTCATGCGTTCTATTTCCTCAGGTGTGCTGGGGCACATCTTCTTGGAAAGATGAATACCATGTCTGAAGGGTATTAATCCCCTCTTAGAGTTTTCCATACTAAACCTCTTTAGTACTTTCTCTATGTACATCTTCTGTGAAAGTCCTAGCATCCTATTCGGTCTATCCCTATAGACCTTAATTCCTAGAATAAAGGATGCTTCACCTAGGTCTTTCATGGAGAATTCCTTGGACAACCACATCTTGACTGATGTCAACATGGGAATATCATTCCCAATAAGGAGGATGTCATCCACGTACAATACGAGGAAGACAACAGCGCTCCCACTGACCCTTTTGAAAACACATGGTTCCTCTTCATTTTTGATGAAACCAAACTTTTTGATCACATCATTGAAACGAGTGTTCCAGCTCCGAGATGCTTGCTTAAGTCCATATATGGACCTTTGCAGCTTGCAAACCTTGTGATCAGTATCACTGGATGTGAAACCTAGCGGCTGTTCCATATAGATATCTTCCTCAAGATATCCATTTCAAGGAATGCCGTTTTCACGTCCATTTGCCATATTTCATAATCGAAATAGGCTGCAACAGCAAGCAATGTGCGGATGGATTTTAGCATAGCTACTGGGGAAAAGGTATCCTGATAGTCTATGCCTTCGCGTTGACTATAACCTTTTGCCACCAATCTAGCCTTGAATGTCTCCACATTCCCATCTGCACCAATCTTTCTCTTGAAGATCCATTTACATCCAATAGGTACTATACCTTCTGGTGGATCTACCAAGGTCCAGACTTGGTTTGAGTGCATCGAGTCAATTTCTGACTGCATTGCCTCTAGCCATTTCTCGGAGTCGATATCTGATATCGCCTCGTTGTAGGTTTTGGGATCATCACCATGAGCACCATTACCTACGAGGAACATTTCCTCTACATCCTCTGAAACAATACCTAAGTATCTTTCAGGGGGACGGGAAAACTCTTTCCGATCTACGAGGTGGAGGAGGTAGTGTTCTTATTGGCTCAACCTGATTTGGTTCCACTTGGTCCTTAGCTCGTTCTGCTTGTGAGACTTTCTCATCAAGCTTGATCTATTTTCCAATGCCGCTATCTTGAATAAACTATTTTTCAAGAAAGATGGCATGTCGACTCACAATCACATTGTGGTCTTCTGGAATGTAGAAATAGTATCCTAATGACTCTTTAGGATATCCTATGAATCGAGCTCTGAAGGACCTAAACTCTAACTTGTCCGCTTGTTGTCTTTTGACATGAGCCGGACAACCCCAAATTCTGAGATGACTCAGACTTGGTTTCTTACCGTGCCATATCTCATACGGTGTGGTAGGAACGGTTTTAGAGGGAACCCTATTCAGTAGATAGATTGAAGTTAACAATGAGTGTCCCCAAAGAAAATCAGGGAGGTCTGTGAAGCTCATCATGGATCGAACCATATCTAATAGAGTCCGATTTCTCCGTTCTGAAACCCCGTTGAGTTGAGGTGTTCCTGGTGGAGTCCATTGAGAGACTATGCCATTATCCTTGAGATAGTCTAGGAATTCCCTGCTAAGGTATTCACCTCCTCGATCTGATCGAAGAACCTTAATGGGTTTTCCTGTTTGTTTTTCTACTTCATGTCTGAATTCTTTGAACTTTTCAAAGGCTTCAGACTTGTGTCTCATAAGATACACATACCCATACCTAGACAGATCATCGGTAAAGGTAATGAAGTAGACAAAATTGCCTCTAGCCGGCACATCAAATGGGCCGCACACATCAGTATGTACTAGGGCAAGGAGATCTGTGGCCCTCTCCCCATGTCCAACAAAAGGGAGTTTAGTCATTTTGCCTTGAAGACAGGATTCACAAGTTGGATATGACTCGGAAGTCAATGGACTCAATAGCCCATTTTTCTCCAATTTGTTGATCCTATCTTCTGCTATATGACCTAATCTCAGGTGCCATAGATATCTGTCGTTTGGACTATCCCTAGGTCGTTTGGCATTCACGTTTTGCTCGATAGTTAGAACAGGTACATCAATATGTAGCTGATAAAGACCATTAATAAGGAAACCATTTGCAATTTTATTTCTTTCATAAAGAATGTTACAATGGTCCTTAAAGAAGGTGATCACATAACCTTCTTGTGCTAAGCATGAAACAGAAATCAAATTCCTGCTGGCTGCAGGCACAAAATAACAGTCTTGCAAAACTAAGTCTAAACCAGATGGTAATCGCAGAGGGTATGTTCCCACGGCTACTGCAGCAACTCTTGCTCCATTACCAATGCGTAGGATCATGTCTCCATCCCTCAGCCTCCTGCTATCCTCAAGACCCTGCATAGAAGTGCACAGATGAGCACTAGAACCAGAGTCAAGCACCCAACTGGATGCAGAAGAAACCGTAAGGTTAGACTCAATAACGAGCATACCTCCAGAAGGACCTTCCTTCTTGTTCTTCAGGGTGGCCAGGTAAGTAGGGCAGTTCCGCTTCCAATGGCCGTCGCTGTTGCAATGGAAACACTTTCCTTTGCCATCGGCCTTTTTCTTCGATTCTGCCTTCTTCTTCTTTGATCCTTCCACCTTTTGCTTTTTCACAGACTTCTTTTTCTTTCCATAAGACTTTCTTTTGGAAGAAGTCCGTTCCATAGCAAGAACTGAGCCTTTAGAACCTTTCATAGAAAGCTCAGCGGTAACCAGCATATTCATTAACTCGGCCAAGGAATTCTGAAGTTTATGCATGTGGTAATTCATGATGAATTGCCCATATGCATCAGTCAAGGATTGCAGAATGATATCGTTCTGCAGGTCCAAGTCCAACTTCACACCGAGCTTCTCAAGCTCTTCCATGTCCTTGATCATTGTCAGACAGTGATCTTGGACTGACTGCCCATCACGCATCTTAGCCTTAAAAAGTCATTTTGTGACTTGATATTTGGCTGCGCGACTCTGTTCACCAAACATCTCCTGCAGGTGAGCCAACATTTGGCGAGCAGTCCCGATATCCTCATGTTGGCGCTGGAGCTCATCAGACATCGAGCCCAACATGTAATATCTGGCCTTATTATCTTCGTCAATCCATTTTTCCAGAGACGCTCTCTGTTCAACAGATGGACGGGCTGGTAATGTGGGAGGGTCCTGGTCCAAAACATGGGTTAACTTCTCGGAACCCAAAATAATTTTGTAGTTCCTGAGCCAATCTTTATAATTGGGTCCAGTCAGTCTATGTGTGTCCAGGATACGTGCCAATGGGTTTGGACGCAGACATATTCCTGTAGAGAGTCAAAGATTCTAGTTAGATACTGTAATTTTGACTTGACCAATTTGTTTAGGGATTTTATTTTTAAACAAATTAGCTCCCACTATTTTCTCGGATCCCTACACTCCCTCTGTAGAGATGCGAAAATCTCCACGATTAATGATTTCTAGTGGGTGGTGCGGTCTCACCAACTGACTCATCACCTCACCTAACAGTTATTGGTGATGGGTTAGCCAATGAGTGAACAACTCTTGTTCAATGATTCTCTAATCATGGTGCACCCAAACTTGGTCTCTAATTCATGAATCTCACCGTATCCGGAAATATTGATCCACTCCTTAGTTAAGTCAGACCCACCATTTGCATAGACTGGGTTCCTAATTGAGTCTCTCACCGTATCCGAAATATTGAGCCCAACTCATCCTCCAGCCCATAGCATCCAATGCCTAATAGACATGGTTGCATCTTCCCGGTGCAACTGAGCCACTGTATCCAGCCGAGAACAATCAACCCCGGGAAGGGCCCGCACATCTACAATGGTGGAAGACCTCAGACTTAATCTTTTCTTAGGGAGAATTGATTCAGGTCTCATTAAACTAGACTTGGCTTAGTCATAACAATTATGACTAACCTAGTGGCATGGGTTAGCTCGGATTATTGACCACCTCAGATCAGAACTGTGTCAACAGATATGGCCAGGTAAGTGAGACCGGTGGAAGGAATATGCCATTAACTCGTACAAGAACGCATTCAGGTCGAGTAGCTTCCAATTAAAAACCAGTCGGTCGTCTATGCCAAACTTACCTTAGACACCAAATTGTTGAGTCAGAACCAATTGGGTTAGCCTACAATCCAGACTCTAACCTCTGAGCCTAATTAGGTCTTGCTTGATCGTGACTCGATCTTGACCCAGACTTAATCCTATTAGGCTGGTCAATTTAAGCATTGTTGATCCCATCTAACCAACTCTTGATTCGGTTTGATCAACCGCTTAGACCTAATTGAGCTACCCAAGCCCGAACCCAGTATTATGAATATGTCTTAGATCTGAAATTCTCAATTTTAGACCTAATTAATATTCCATAAACTTAATTCTTAATTAAGTAGGGTTCATAAACA
This sequence comes from Cocos nucifera, assembly GCA_006176705.1. Taxonomy (NCBI): domain Eukaryota; kingdom Viridiplantae; phylum Streptophyta; class Magnoliopsida; order Arecales; family Arecaceae; genus Cocos; species Cocos nucifera. The sequence continues at coordinate 90,726 of QRFJ01002610.1, read as the reverse complement.
AAATATGCACAATAAATCCTAGGGTTTCAGGATCTAGGGTTTTGCAGAAAGTAAGTTTTGGGTTTCTGATTAAGGACGAACACGCAGCACCCCTACACATCATAAGAACACCCCATCGAATGGGAAGAGAGGGCCTTTAAACCCTTCTTCGTTCTTATGACCGGACGGCCAAGAGGAACGCCTTAATCAGGAACATTCAATACTACAAAACAATATCAGATCTATATCATATATCTCATATATAAAGTAGATCTAATCATGGCATATTTTGCATACATCTCATGTATCATAATCATGCATATTTTCAGATCTAAATTATCTCATAATAATCTAAAAAATTAGATTTAAATTGATCTAATCAAAATAAATTCTAATCTAGACAATTATGTAGAACTATTCTACAACTAGTCTAGACATGCATCAATCATATCTCATATGATATTCAAAAATTAAATAATTTTTATTTGCTATTTTTTAGATGTTATTATAACACTTATAATATCAAAAAATAGTAAATAAAAAGATCTAAAACATGATTTAATCAGATTAAATCAAAAATATGCAAGAATATTCTATAGAACTATTCTATTCTAGAACTAGTCATGCATATCTTCTAATCTTAGATCCAAATTATTTAATTTTAATTTTTTCTGATTTCAGATCTGATCACATCTCATGTGACATCTGAAATCAATTATTTTCTAATTAAAATAAATTTAAAATCAGATCTAAATAATTTAGAACCATGGCTCTGATACCAGTTGAAGGGAAATCCTGATTTCCCGGTCCAGGTTCGTTCAGATCTGATCAGATCAAGAGATATATTTCAAAAATTTTTCTCTTGATCCCAATCAGATCTTGATATGTTTTAGATCTGATTCTTATTATTTTAATAAAATAAAATTAAAAGATAAATTAAATCAAATTTAATTTACCTGATCTGGGTAATCCTATTACCCTGTTGATGATCCTGTTTGCAGCGGAAGGTTCTGGATCTTAGCCACGCAAGCGCCTGGCCTCTACCGGTATCCACTCGGGTTGGATCTGGAGATCCTCTTCTTCTCTATCACACCTCCAAAAATTCAGATCTGGATCTGATCTGGAGGATCTTCAAAACTCTTTTGAAGATGAGCAGTCGTCCTTTGCAGCAGCGCAGCCTTCTTATTTTTGATCGCCTTTCTTTGATCTGAATCGCACCAACCAAGGTCCAAAACTCCTTTTGGACGTGGAGAGCAAGGGGAGAAGAGACTATGGCATGGAGAAGGAGGGGAGAGGCAGCCTTGGGGCATGGAGAAACTATGATCTCATCATATCTCTTATCTCATACAATCTGAGTTGGATACAGGGTCTTATTTATAGACTAGCTGTGATCCAACTCCTCTTCTTCCCAACCAATCACAACCCTTTGTGAAATCAGATCTAAATCTGATTGGTGGGAATAGAGTCCCCTGGATTCCTCCTTAGAGGGTGCCTAAGACCAGTCAAAGTTGGTTCTTAGAAGAACTCTAATTGGAATCCAAAAAGGAGATGGAGTCCTTGTCCAACAAGGACTCCTAGGCGCCTCCAACTTGGGCACACGCCTAGGGTGGCGTGCGCCCTTCTCCTTGCCAGGTTCTGGCAGGGGGACAGGCCCCCACCAGCTCTCCAATAGGTGCATGACATGTGGTCAAAAGTCAAAGTGTCAATGGTCAACGTTTGACCAGTCAAAGGTAGACTTTTGACCAAAGTCAAAGAACAAGAAATGGCAGGTGACCAAAAATGGCAGGTAGTGTCTTACAAATAAGACAACCTTTTCTGACTTGGACAACCTCCTGTCAGACCATATGAAGGCCTCTGTTTGAGCACAAACTCCTTTGGCTCAGACAGGACAACTTATTTATGATAGCAAAAGAAGAACGTTAGGTTCAATCGAGTGCTAGCACGATTTCCTTGAACCTAATTGAATCTCATTCAGATCAATTGAACTAGATCAGTTCAATTGATGATCACCAGATTCAAACCCTTGTTTGTGTGACCCAGTTAGGTTCAGTTCTGTATGGTAATGGGATATGTCATGATCTCTATCATCGACATCATCGAAACTCCTTTCGATGGATCAGAACTCTTCTGATTCGAACAGCTAGAATGATCGATCATCTAAATCATTCTAATTGCTCCCAAAATCCACCAGTGACACCTAGCAGTATATGGTGGCAACCCATCAGAGCTGAATGCGAACCTCTTGGTGCAGCTACCTGTGTGATTCAGTTCTTCTATCTTGAGCCCCGATCAGATTAGGGTTAAGGTGAACTCGTCAAACCCTA
>QRFJ01002610.1:39323-87423 GCA_006176705.1 Cocos nucifera | reverse complement strand
AACTGGATGCAGAAGAAACCGTAAGGTTAGACTCAATAACGAGCATACCTCCAGAAGGACCTTCCTTCTTGTTCTTCAGGGTGGCCAGGTAAGTAGGGCAGTTCCGCTTCCAATGGCCGTCGCTGTTGCAATGGAAACACTTTCCTTTGCCATCGGCCTTTTTCTTCGGATTCTGCCTTCTTCTTCTTTGATCCTTCCACCTTTTGCTTTTTCACAGACTTCTTTTTCTTTCCATAAGACTTTCTTTTGGAAGAAGTCCGTTCCATAGCAAGAACTGAGCCTTTAGAACCTTTCATAGAAAGCTCAGCGGTAACCAGCATATTCATTAACTCGGCCAAGGAATTTCTGAAGTTTATGCATGTGGTAATTCATGATGAATTGCCCATATGCATCAGTCAAGGATTGCAGAATAATATCGTTCTGCAGGTCCAAGTCCAACTTCACACCGAGCTTCTCAAGCTCTTCCATGTCCTTGATCATTGTCAGACAGTGATCTTGGACTGACTGCCCATCACGCATCTTAGCCTTAAAAAGTCATTTTCGTGACTTGATATTTGGCTGCGCGACTCTGTTCACCAAACATCTCCTGCAGGTGAGCCAACATTTGGCGAGCAGTCCCGATATCCTCATGTTGGCGCTGGAGCTCATCAGACATCGAGCCCAACATGTAATATCTGGCCTTATTATCTTCGTCAATCCATTTTTCCAGAGACGCTCTCTGTTCAACAGATGGACGGGCTGGTAAGGTGGGAGGGTCCTGGTCCAAAACATGGGTTAACTTCTCGGAACCCAAAATAATTTTGTAGTTCCTGAGCCAATCTTTATAATTGGGTCCAGTCAGTCTATGTGTGTCCAGGATACGTGCCAATGGGTTGGACGCAGACATTTTCCTGTAGAGAGTCAAAGATTCTAGTTAGATACTGTAATTTTGACTTGACCAATTTGTTTAGGGATTTTATTTTTAAACAAATTAGCTCCCACTATTTTCTCGGATCCCTACACTCCCTCTGTAGAGATGCAAAAATCTCCACGATTAATGATTTCTAGTGGGTGGTGCGGTCTCACCAACTGACTCATCACCTCACCTAACAGTTATTGGTGATGGGTTAGCCAATGAGTGAACAACTCTTGTTCAATGATTCTCTAATCATGGTGCACCCAAACTTGGTCTCTAATTCATGAATCTCACCGTATCCGGAAATATTGATCCACTCCTTAGTTAAGTCAGACCCACCATTTGCATAGACTGGGTTCCTAATTGAGTCTCTCACCGTATCCGGAATATTGAGCCCAACTCATCCTCCAGCCCATAGCATCCAATGCCTAATAGACATGGTTGCATCTTCCCGGTGCAACTGAGCCACTGTATCCAGCCGAGAACAATCAACCCCGGGAAGGGCCCGCACATCTACAATGGTGGAAGACCTCAGACTTAATCTTTTCTTAGGGAGAATTGATTCAGGTCTCATTAAACTAGACTTGGCTTAGTCATAACAATTATGACTAACCTAGTGGCATGGGTTAGCTCGGATTATTGACCACCTCAGATCAGAACTGTGTCAACAGATATGGCCAGGTAAGTGAGACCGGTGGAAGGAATATGCCATTAACTCGTACAAGAACGCATTCAGGTCGAGTAGCTTCCAATTAAAAACCAGTCGGTCATCTATGCCAAACTTACCTTAGACACCAAATTGTTGAGCCAGAACCAATTGGGTTAGCCTACAATCCAGACTCTAACCTCTGAGCCTAATTAGGTCTTGCTTGATCGTGACTCGATCTTGACCCAGACTTAATCCTATTAGGCTGGTCAATTTAAGCATTGTTGATCCCATCTAACCAACTCTTGATTCGGTTTGATCAACCGCTTAGACCTAATTGAGCTACCCAAGCCCGAACCCAGTATTATGAATATGTCTTAGATCTGAAATTCTCAATTTTAGACCTAATTAATATTCCATAAACTTAATTCTTAATTAAGTAGGGTTCATAAACAAAATATGCACAATAAATCCTAGGGTTTCAGGATCTAGGGTTTTGCAGAAAGTAAGTTTTGGGATTTCTGATTAAGGACGAACACGCAGCACCCCTACACATCATAAGAACACCCCATCGAATGGGAAAGAGAGGGCCTTTAAACCCTTCTTCGTTCTTATGACCGGACGGCCAAGAGGAACGCCTTAATCAGGAACATTCAATACTACAAAACAATATCAGATCTATATCATATATCTCATATATAAAGTAGATCTAATCATGGCATATTTTGCATACATCTCATGTATCAAATCATGCATATTTTCAGATCTAAATTATCTCATAATAATCTAAAAAATTAGATTTAAATTGATCTAATCAAAATAAATTCTAATCTAGATAATTATGTAGAACTATTCTACAACTAGTCTAGACATGCATCAATCATATCTCATATGATATTCAAAAATTAAATAATTTTTATTTGCTATTTTTTAGATGTTATTATAACACTTATAATATCAAAAAATAGTAAATAAAAAGATCTAAAATATGATTTAATCAGATTAAATCAAAAACATGCAAGACTATTCTATAGAACTATTCTATTCTAGAACTAGTCATGCATATCTTCTAATCTTAGATCCAAATCATTTAATTTTAATTTTTTCTGATTTCAGATCTGATCACATCTCATGTGACATCTAAAATCAATTATTTTTTAATTAAAATAAATTTAAAATCAGATCTAAATAATTTAGAACCATGGCTCTGATACCAGTTGAAGGAAAATCCTGATTTTCCGGTCCAGGTTCGTTCAGATCTGATCAGATCAAGAGATATATTTCAAAAATTTTTCTCTTGATCCCAATCAGATCTTGATATGTTTCAGATCTGATTCTTATTATTTTAATAAAATAAAATTAAAAGATAAATTAAATCAAATTTAATTTACCTGATTTGGGTAATCCTATTACCCTGTTGATGATCCTGTTTGCAGCGGAAGGTTCTGGATCTAGCCACGCAAGCGCCTGGCCTCTACCGGTATCCACTCGGGTTGGATCTGGAGATCCTCTTCTTCTCTATCACACCTCCAAAAATTCAGATCTGGATCTGATCTGGAGGATCTTCAAAACTCCTTTTGAAGATCAGCAGTCGTCCTTTGCAGCAGCGCAGCCTTCTTGCTTTTGATCGCCTTTCTTTGATCTGGAATCGCACCAACCAAGGTCCAAAACTCCTTTTGGACGTGGAGAGGCAAGGGGAGAAGAGACTTTGGCATGGAGGAAGGAGGGGAGAGGCAGCCTTGGGGCATGGGAAATTGATCTCAATTCATTCATAATCTGAGTTGGGCGCAGGGTCTTATTTATAGACTAAGCTGTGATCCAACTCCTCTTCTTCCCAACCAATCACAACCCTTTGTGAAATCAGATCTAAATCTGATTGGTGGGAATAGAGTCCCCTGGATTCCTCCTTAGAGGGCCTAAGACCAGTCAAAGTTGGTTCTTAGAAGAACTCTAATTGGAATCCAAAAAGGAGATGGAGTCCTTGTCCAACAAGGACTCCTAGGCGCCTCCAACTTGGGCACACGCCTAGGGTGGCGTGCGCCCTTCTCCTTGCCAGGTTCTGGCAGGGGGACAGGCCCCCACCAGCTCTCCAATAGGTGCATGACATGTGGTCAAAAGTCAAAGTGTCAATGGTCAACGTTTGACCAGTCAAAGGTAGACTTTTGACCAAAGTCAAAGAACAAGAAATGGCAGGTGACCAAAAATGGCAGGTAATGTCTTACAAAATAAGACAACCTTTTCTGACTTGGACAACCTCCAGTCAGACCATATGAAGGCCTCTGATTGAGCACAAACTCCTTTGGCTCAGTCAGGACAACTTATTTATGATAGTAAAAGAAGAACGTTAGGTTCAATCGAGTGCTAGCACGATTTCCTTGAACCTAATTGAATCTCATTCAGATCAATTGAACTAGATCAGTTCAATTGATGATCACCAGATTCAAACCCTTGTTTGTGTGACCCAGTTAGGTTCAGTTCTGTATGGTAATGGGATATGTCATGATCTCTATCATCGACATCATCGAAACTCCTTTCGATGGATCAGAACTCTTCTGATTCGAACAGCTAGAATGATCGATCATCTAAATCATTCTAATTGCTCCCAAAATCCACCAGTGACACCTAGCAGTATATGGTGGCAACCCATCAGAGCTGAATGCGAACCTCTTGGTGCAGCTACCTGTGTGATTAAGTTCTTCTATCTTGAGCCCCGATCAGATTAGGGTTAAGGTGAACTCGTCAAACCCTAGTCTCTGTCATATGATGTAATCATTCGATTCGAGTCCAATGTGAAAATCTAAATAGAAACTCTTTCTATTATTTCACTCTACCATGGCCATGGACTTCTGGACTTGATTCTCATGATCATCATAGGGCTGCTCCTCTACCACCGAGGTAGATAGATTCCATCTTGATGCAATCCAGTTCCTACAATGAACATGCTATAGCCAACATACACCTCAGGGTTCCATATGGCTAGGAGACCGAGTAATGGTGTAGTCAAACTATAACACCCTCAAGGTGAACTGCCGATGCATCTCAGGTCAAAGAACCAGACACACTACTGCAGCATCGAGTCAGTCATTGACGAGAAGGTAGACTCCCTAATGACTACTCGAGGTGGTCACGCTCAGTGCCCTCGTTCTCTAACGAGTACCTGTACTCTCGCTCCGGTGTCTCCACACCGTAGACTCAAGACTCATCTACTAAAGAGAAGCGATTGTACACCAACCTTCCGGATCAATCACCATCCTCGTGATGATCCTATGGTCGGGAGCATTTTATGAGTTAATAATGATTATCATGTCTTAAATTTTCAACTCTTGAAAATATGAATTATCATTACCATTAACTCAAAGGATGTATCACAGACACTAAATACACATATGTGATAGAAAATAACCCATTTTATTGATTTTAGTCAAAATTATAATTTTGCCCCTAGAAGTGTATTACAAGTGTCAGCCAATTCTGGCTTCTAGGGCACATATATCTAACAACATCAATCATCTAAGTCCCTCTTCCAATTTGGGTTCACTTTAAAAAATGAAGCAAAAAACTATTCGGTTCGCCATGCAAAAAGTGCAGCTCATACAGAAGAAAATAGAAAATCATTCCCACAACCCACTCTCAGGATCTAGAAGCACTCACCCATACAATGCTCTCAAAGTAATCCCAAGAAGACCCCCCTCATAGATTTACCAGTTCAAGGCCCTCGACATCTCTGGACACTCTGTGATCCTCTCAACCTCTACATCAAGTTCCAGCCTCTGTCCCTAGGCAACCCCGCCATTCCAGAACACTTCTGACTTCCTTGATGCTCCTGGCGCTCCCTGAGACCCTTGGCTCTTCCTGGGACTTAGTGCTTGATCTTCTTGAGAAGCCCCTAGCACACTATGCTAAGATACTCTCCTCGACTACTGCACCATCGAGCCTCTCTCAGTCCTCCATGCCTTCAAAAAGGTGCTACTGCAGCACTTCAACACTCCCTACCTTGTCTCTATGCCGCCTAAGAGATTTTTTTGAGACTCCTTTCTTCTTAGGTCGTATGGTCTTCTTATAAGCCTTGATCAATCCAATAGCTATTCGATCAGCTCCCGCATGCTCTCCTGATCATTAGGTAGCACAACAGCTTCATAGACTCCATGACTAGACCTAGTCTATGAGTTAGGAGCTGTAGACTCCATGAAAAAAACTTTCGGATGCATGCCTATGCACGCTGTTCATCCATGTTGTTCGCCTTCATCGAGCTAGCTCGATCTACAGTCGGGTCAGCTTGACTGCATCTCACCCAAGCACAGCTTTTTGTCTGCCTGAGAGAGCTGACTCAGATCCACCTCGAGCCAGTTCGATCTCACCCTAAGCCAGCTTGACTACATATCCAAGCCAGTCCGACTGTATTGGCTGATCCTTTTCTCATGGCTTTCGAATGTCATTCTTGGCTTATTATGGACTGAATCTCGATGCATAAGATTTCAACATTCTCCACCTCGACTCGATCTTTGGCTCCACCTCAAATTTGAGAGCTTCCTATATGATGCCGCTCCCATGTCCTGGGACTACCACCTACTGCTCATAGATTGGCAAACATGGGAGTTGAGCCAGGCTGCTTGATCCCAAACTGAGTCTTGTGTCCGATCCTTCTCCACTTGGAGCTCCACCTTGCACCGAGCTTCAATTGGCTTCTTCTTGTACATGAGAGCATCCATCTTGATTGTGCCCTTCTTCTAACTTGATCACCACCATAGTAACCCCTGGTACAAATTGACTCCTCCTGGCTCTGATATCATTGTTAGGGTAGATCCACAACTGTAGAATATGGATCATCCACCCAAGATTACCTGTAGGAGATATGCTATTGCTATGGAAAGATAGAAGAAGACAAACGAACACAACCATATATGTAGTTTAGCCCAAGTGCCTACATCCATGGGTATGCAATGCTTCATTATCGAGAAAGAATAATTGAGGAGATACAATCTCAACCCACCAACCCTCTCTCAGGATCCAAAAGTACTCACCCATATAATGCTCTTAAAGTAATTCCAAGAAGACCTCTCTCATAGATCTACCAATCTCGGGCCCTCAACATTCCTGGACATTCTATGATCCTCTCAGCCTCTACATCAAGCCCCAGTCTCTGTCCTTAGGCAACCCCATTGTTCCAGAACACTTCCGACTTCCTTGATGCTCCTGGCGCTCCCTAAGATCTCTGACTCTCCTCGAGATCTGATGCTTGAGATACTCTCCTTGGCACTCCTGACTTCCTATCACACTATGCTGAGATACTCTCCTTGGCTGCTGCACCGTCGAGCCTCTCTCAACTCCCGTGTCTCTAGGAAGGCACTACTGCAGCACTCCAGCACTCTCTGCCTTATCTCTACACCATCTAAGAGGTTTTCTCGAGACTCCTTTCTTTTTAGGTCATCTAGTCTTTTTATAAGTCTTGATCAATCCAATAGCCATTCGATCAGCTCCCGCATGCTCTCCTGACCGCTAGATAGCACAACAACTCCATAGACCCCATGACTAGACCTGGTCCATGAGTCAGGGGTTGTAGATCCAGTGCAAAGACTTTCACATGCGTGTTCGTGTGCGTTGTTCATCCATGCTATTCGCCTCCATTAAGCCGACTCGGTCCATAGTTGGGTCGGCTCAACTACGTCTCACCCGAGCAAAGCTTTCTATCTGCCTGAGAGAGCTAGCTTGGATCCACCTCGAGCTGGCTCGATCTTATCTCGAGATAGCTTGACTACGTATTCGAGCCAGCCCGACTTCATTGGCTGATCCTTTTCTCATGGCTTCTGAATGTCATTCTTGGCTTATCGTGGATCGAATCTCAAGGCACAAGATTCCAACATTCTCCACCTCGACTCGATCTTCGGCTCCACCTCAAATCTGAGAGCTTTCTATATAATATCACCCCCATATCCTGGGGCTACCACCTACTGCTCATGGATCGGCAAGCATAGGAGTCGAGCTAGGCCACTCAATTTCAAACTGAGTCTTATGCCCGATCTATCTCCACCTAGAGCTCCACCTCGTACTGAGCTTCATCTGGTTTCTTCTTGTACATGAGAGCATCCACCTTGATTGTGCCCTTCTTCTAACTTGATCAGCACCATAGCATCCCTTGGTGCAACCTGACTCCTGGCTCTTATACCACTGTTAGGATAGATCCACAACTACAGAACATAAATCATCCACCCAAGATCACTTATAGGAGATAAGACACTACCTATTGCTATGGAAAGTTAAAAGAAGACAAACAAACACAACTATATACGTGGTTCGGCCTAAGTGCCTACATCCATGGGACATGTAATGCTTCACTATCAAAAAAAAATAATAGAGGAGATACAATCTCAACTCACCAACTCTCTCTTAAGATCTAGAAGCACTCATCCATACAATGATCTCAAAGTAATTCCAAGAAGACCCTCCTCACAAATCTACCAATTCAGGGTCGTCGACATCCCTGGACACTCTATGATCCTCTCAGCCTCTACATCAAGCCTCAGACTCTATCCTTAGGTAACCCTATCATTTCAGAACACTCTCGACTTTCTTGATGCTCTTGACACTCCCTGAGATCTAGTGCTTGATCTCCTTGAGAAGCCCCTGGCACACTATGCTGAGATATTCTCCTTGGCTGCTACACCGTCGAGCCTCTCTCAGCCTTCCGTACCTCTAGGAAGGTGCTACTATAGCACTATAGCACTTCCTATCTTGTCTCTGTGCCGCCTAAGAGGTTTTTTCGAGATTCCTTTTTTCTTAGGTTGTTTGGTCTTCTTATAAGCTCTGATCAATCCAATAGCCATTTGATCAGCTCCCACGTGCTCTCCTGGTCGCTAGGTAGCACAACCACTCCATAGACCCTATGACTAGACCTAGTGCATGAGTCAGGGGCTATAGATTCAGTGAAAATACTTTTGTATGTATGCCCGTGCATGCTATTCATCCATGCTATTCGCCTCCATCGAGCTAGCTCGATCCACAGTCAAGCCGGCTTGATTGCGTCTCATCTGAGCATCGCTTTTTGTCCGCTTAAGAGAGCCGACTCAGATCCACCTCGAGCCGACTTGATCTCATTCTAAGCCAGCTCGACTACATATCCGAGCCAGCCCGATTGTATTAGCTGATTCTTTTCTCATGACTTTCTGAATGTCGTTCTTGGCTTATTATGGACCAAATCTTGAGGTGTAAGATTCCAACATTCTTCTGAGTTTCAAAAACTTTATTGTCATACTTTGTTCACAGCTTTACTTAATACTCTTTTTATTTATATATTTTTTAAAAGTTAATATTATTTATTACTAATTTTAAAATATAATATAAATAAAAAAATTACTCCTATTTGGATTCAATAAAAATATCAAAAAAATCAAAATTCTTAAGAATAGGATCTCAAAACTTGGGTTCTAGTTCAAATTTTTTGAAATCCAAAATTTTTAAAACTTTTTTTCTTCGAAATGAATAGGTTAAAGAATTTTAAAATTCATTAAAATTCATCTTGTGACTCACCAATATCTAATGATCAATTATCATCAATTTTGATTTCAAGAAAATTCATATTTCATATAGCCTTTCATATAGGTGATACTTTCAGACTTAGAATCTTTTAGAATTTATATTGATTCATTTACTATGATAGTATTTTTGCATAAATTGAATATAAAAGCAGCAAAAAGAGTAAATAATGTTTGAGTCTTGATTGTATACTATTTATTATTGATAGTTTCTTTGATATACTTGTTAGATGAGTATCCTAGAAGCTAGATTGGCTGACACTTATAATAACTTTCTAAAAATATTTTTATAATTTTGACTTAAAATTAATAAAAAATTATTTTTTTCTATCACATTGTGTATATATAGTGTCTGTGTACATCCTTTGAGTTAATGAAATGCTAATACATATTTTTAAGAGTTAAAAATTTAAGATATATATTTTCATAATTAATTCATAAACTGCTCTCGATCGTAGAATCATCATGAAGATGGTGATCGATCTGAAAGATTGGTATACGATCGCTTTCTTAGGATAAATGAGTATTGAGTCTATGATATGGAGACATCAGAGTGAGAGTATAGATACTCATTAGAGAAAGAGGGCACTGAGCGTGACCATCTCAAGCAGTCATAAGAAAGTCTATCTTCTCGTCAATGATCGAGCTCGATGTTGCAGTGGTATGTCTAGTTCTTAGACCTGAGGTGCATCAATAGTTCATCTTGATTATATTATAGTTCAACTATATCATAACTTGATCTTCTAGCTATTTGAAATTCTGAGATGTATGTTGGCTATAGCATGTTCATTGTAGAAACTGGTTTGTACTAAGATGAGATCTATCAACCTTGATAGAGAAGGAGTAGTCCTATAAGGATCATGAGATCGAGTCCTTAAGCCCATGGTCATGGCAGTATGATATAATAGAAAAGAGTTTTCTATTAGGATTTCACATCGAACTCCAATCAAATGATTCAATCATATGACAGGGTGTTGGGTTTGACGAGTTCTCCTTAACCCTAATCCTATCAGAGCTCATGTTAGAAGAACCCAATCACATAGGTAGCTATATCGAGAGATTCGCATTCAGTTCTAATAGATCGCCACCATATACTACTAGGTATCACTGATAGATTTTGAAAGCAATTAGAATAATCTTGATGATCGATCATTCTAATTGGATGAATCAAAAAAATTCTGATCCATTGAAAGGTATTTCGATGATGTCGATGATAGTGATCGCAACATATCTCATTACCATACAGAACTAAACCTAACTGAATCACACAAATAAGAGTTTGGATTTGGATGTGATCAATTAGGCTAATCCAATTTGATTGATTTGGATTAGATCCAATTAGGTTCAAGAAAATCGTACTAGCACATGATTGAGCCTAACATTATCCTTCTATAGTCTTTCTAGTTTGTCTTGGCTGAGCCAAATTGGTTTGGACTCATCTAAAAATCATATATAGGTTTATCCTAGTCTGACTGAAGCTTGTCCAGGTTAGAAAAAAATTATCTTAACTTAATTTAGGCTTGTCCTAAACCATCGGATGGAAATAGGATAAGACCTGCTAATTTTGGTATTCGTTAGGATAAGGGATCGTTTGACCCAATCTTTGCAAGAAAAAAGAGGAGAGACATGTGCCCCCTAATTTTCATTAATTAGCACATGTCCCAAGAAGATTTTTCATGAAGAAAATTGGTGGGCCCACCCCATATTGCATGTGCGCAATGGGAGATGCATGGAAGAGAGTTTGTTATGGAACAAACTCTTGCAGGATTTTGTAGTTGCAGTGCACTGCCTTCTCCCTATCCATTGTTCATGCAAAATCTTGGAGAGTTTTGGGTGATAAAACCAAATGGGGATCTGGTGTATGGCATGATATTTTAGATTAAAATCTGAATTGATCAAGCAATTTGATTGCTTGATCAAATGGGACTCTATGGTTGGCGCATAGTCTATTTAAAGACCCTGCGCCCTAGGGTTTGTACCTTTGGATCTCCCACACCCATATGCTACCACCAAAAACATCTCCATGCATCATCTACTGCTCCTTTCTTCCTTCTCCATGCCCACATCAAATTGGGTAAAGGTTCAGCAATCAAGTGTTGAGAAAAGCTGAAGCAAAGATCAAGACAGATTTTCTAGATTAAGAGACGATGGTGTTCGTGAGATGAGCGCGCTGCCTTCAATTTTATTTTGAAGGCTCTACAGATAAGATCCAGATTTAATCTTTGAAGATCGAATTCAAAAGGAGAGCACGTCCAGATCTAATCTAAGTGGACTCTGATAGAGGCCAGGCATGTGCGTGGCTTGATCCTGGACCTCAGGCATCAACAGATCATCATCAGGATAAAACTGGTTTACCCTAAAGGTTACATTTGATATTCTAAATTTTTATTTTTATTTTTATTTTTAATATTAGATCATAAGGATTAAATCTAAAAATTCTTAGATATAATCAAAATTTATAAAAAAATTTAAAAAATTTTTGCTATAGATCTGATCAGATCGATCCTACGGTGGAAAACTAGGTTTTCCTTCAACTGGTATCAGAGCTGCGTTTGCAGTTTTTTAGATCTACTTTAGATCTAATTTTAATTTTATTTTTTGATATAATATTAATAATTTAAGATATCACATCAGATGTGATCAGATCTAAAATCAGAAGATTAAAATTATAAATAATATATGAGATATGTTTTATGCATGTTTAGATAGGTTTATAGAAATATTCTATGAATTATCTAGAATAAAATTTTAATGATATGATCATTTTAAAATTTTATTTTTTAAATGTTATATCTAATATATCAAATTTGAAGTATGCATGTGTTAGAGTAATTTATTAAATAATCATATATGCGATATATGTCATGCATGTCTAGACTAGCTTTTATTACTCTATGTGCTTTTATTACTCTATGTAATAGATAGTTTAGAATAAATTTTTATTTTAATATGATTAATTAAATTTTTATTTTTAGATGTTATATTAGATATATTAGATCTAAAAATTTGTATATTTGATTTATTTTTGATACATATACATGAGATGTATACAAAGTATGCATAATTAGATCTGTAATTTTATATTTGATATATGTTATAGATCTAATAAATTTTGTAGTATACAAGTTATTTCTGATTAAGGCATTTTTCTTGGCCATCCAATCATAAGAGTAAGAAGAATTTAAAAATCCTCTCTTTCCATTTCATGGGGTACTCTTATGGTGTGTAGGGGTGCTGCGCGTTTGTCCTTAATTAGAAATCAAATTAAGAGTTGGTTAGATGGGATCAAGAGTGCTTAGAATTGACCAGCAGATCAAGATTGACTCACAGTCACATGTGGTCGATCAAGTCAAGACCTAATTTAACTTTATGGTTTGAGCTTGGATTGTAAGCTAATCTGATTAGTTTTGATTTGACAAATCGATGTCTAAGGTAAGTTTGACAAATATGACCAATGGTCTTTAATTGGAAGCTACTCGATCTGAATGTATTCATGATAAGTTAATGGTATATTCCTCCCATTGATCTTTCTTATCTGACTAATTGGATCGATCCAGTTCTAATTTAAGGTGGCTAATGATTTGAGCTAATCCATGCTATTAGGTTAGTCATAATTGTTGTGACTAAGTCAAATCAAGTTTAAGAGATCCAAATCAAATCTTCTTAAGAAAATATTAAGTCATAGGTCTTCCACCATTGTAGATATGTGGGCCCTTCTTAGGGTTGATTATTTTCGATAGATTATAGTGGTTCAGTTGCACTAGAAAGATACAACTATGTCTATTAGGCATTGGATGCTACAGGTTGGAGGATAGGTTTTGGACTCAATATTTTGGATATGGTGAGGGATCCAATCAAAAATTCAATTCATGCAAATGGTGGGTCTAACTTAACTAAGAATTGGAGCAATATTCTAGGCATGGTGAGCTTCATAAATTAGAGATCAGATTTGGATACACCATGATTAAAAAATTATTAGACAAGAGTTATTCACTCATCGATTGATCCATCATCAATAACTGTTAGGTGACATGGTGAGCCAATCGATGGGACCATACCACCCATTAGAAATCTATGATCGCAAGAATTTTTGTATCTCTGCCTAAGGAGTGTAGGGTTCCAAAAAAATAGTGAAAGCCTAATTTATTTGAAAATAAAACTCCTAAATAAATTAGTTAAGTTTAATTATAAAGTCTAACTAGAAATTTTGATTCTCTAGAGAAAAATATCTACGTCAAATCCACTAGCCTAAATTCTTGACACCCATAGACTGACCAGATCCAATTATAAGGATTGGCTCAAAAACTATAAAATTATTTTGGATTCTAAAAGGCTATCTTATGTATTAGACCAGAAACCATCCATTTTACTAGCCTGTCCGATCGTGGATCAGAGAGCATCTCTGAAGAAGTGGATGAATGATGATAATAAAGTTAGGTACTATATGTTGGACTCAATATCAGATGAAGTACAGTGCCAACATGAAGACATTAAGACTACTCGCCAAATATTGGCTCACCTGCAAGAGTTGTTTGATTAGCAGAATCGCGCAGCTTGGTATCAAGTCTTCCGAAGACTTTTTAAGACTCAGATGCGTGATAGACAGTCGGTCTAAGATCATTGTTTAACAATGATCAAGAATTTAGAAAAGATTGAGAAGCTTGGTGTCATGCTTCACAAGAATTTACAGATTGATGTGATCTTGCAGTCCTTGACTGATGCATATGGGCAGTTTATCATGAACTTTCATATGCATAAGCTTCAATATACTTTGGCTGAACTCATGAATATGCTGGTTAGTGCCGAGCTTTGTCTAAAAGATTTAAAGGGATCAGTACTTGCTATAGAGTGGACTTCTTCCAAGAGAAAGATTTTTGAAAAAAAGAAGTCTGCGAAGCAGCAGAAGGTAGAAGGTGGAAAGAAGAAAAGGAAGAGCCAAAAAAGAAGGCTACGGACAAAGAAAAATATTTTCATAGCAATACCAATGACCATTGAAGATGGAACTGCCTTTTATACCTAGCTAGCTTGAAGAACAAGAAAAAGATAGGTCCTTCTGGAGGTATGCTTGTTATTGAATCTAATCATTTGATTTCTTTTGCATCCAATTCGATGCTTGACTCTGGTTCTAATGCTCACTTGTGCACTTCTATGTAGGGTCTTGAGGAGATCAAGAGATTGAAGGATGGTGAGATGATCCTACGCATTGAAAATAGAGCAAGAATTGCTACTGTGGTCATGGAAATCTACCCTTTGTGATTACCATTAGGATTAGATTTAGTTCTTAGGGACTGTTATTTTATGCCTATAACAAGCAGAAATTTGATTTCTATTTTTTGTTTAGTACAGAAAGATTTTATAATTAGCTTTTTTAAGGATCATTGTACTATTATTTTTGAAAGAAATAAGATTATAAGTGATTTCTTAATTAATGATCTCTATCAATTGTATGTTGATGTATCTATATTAAATATCAAGCAAAACATGAATGCCGTAGGATCTAATCGACTTAAGGATAGTCTAAACAATAGGTATCTATGGCACCATAGGCTGATCAATAAATTGAAGAAATCTGGACTTATGAGTCCATTGACTTTTGAGTTATATCCGATTTGTAAATCATGCCTTCAAGACAAAATGATCAAGTTTTCTTTTATAGGACATAAGGAAAGGACCATGAACCTACTTGCCCTGTTACTGTTGGGAATAGTGTTCCAAAGTCAATCGTTAGTCTGTTAATGATTGAGCTAATTTATGTAATTATATATGAATTATTAATGAAATAAAAATTATTCTAATTTTTTTATCATAAATCTTTCATCTTCTAATGAACTTCTGTCTGATGTGATGAAGTTCTTAGGACTATTTAGAATCGATAAAGAAGGATTTATCATTTAGTCCTTAAAATAATTCACGATCAATAATACATTATTACTAAGGATGATAATGTTTATCGAGTATAAGTCATTGTATGCCATATAGATTGATTATCCTCTTAACCAAGGAGTGTGAAGACACTGGTATGGCATGCAGGTGAGATGTAGGGATACATCTACACTGAACATGACCGACTCCAAAGCTTTTTTATTATCAAAAATTACTCGGATGGAATATGGTATAAGTGTTTCTCTGATCTGAGATCAGCATGGTGACTTTCAAGCAATTCACTTTGCTTTGGTGTCGAACTATCTGAATTTTTAATTCAGTGATGGAAGATTTTTGGGTACAGTCAAGTACTTAAGGAGTCAGTGCGTGAGTCAAAATGGAATTGATCACTTCTAAACTTAGAAGCTATGCTCAATAGTATTTTAATTTAACAAAGCCTTGACTAGGGTAGTTCTTGTGAGGGGTCATAGGATTAATTACTTTAAGACATGATTTGGATGTATCTTCTAGGGTTGACAGTTAAACCCTAAGTCATCCTATGCACAAAGATTAAAGAAATGAATTATGCGGTAACCATATTCACTTAGATTCTAAATATTACGACTACACCATTCAGCTTATCCAAACGTCGGGTACCATTACTAAATGGTCACTTCAATTAGTACAGAAAATTGGTTCCTGTGCTACCGACTTAGGATCGAACCTGCAGGATCACACACACTAAAGATTCCTACTCGATCTAATAGTTGATCAATAAAAGATTAATTAGTGATTTGATCACTAATTAATTTAATTTGATTGAATGATTATTTTTGAATAAAACCAATTGAATTGGATTCATTTGGACTTGACTTGATTAGGTTATGAGATGATCTAATCATCAAGAAGATTTGATCTCTGATTTGATCAGAGGTTTACTTGATTAATTCCTAATTTGATTAGAATTTTATTGAGCCTAATTAAGCCTAAATATGTTGGGTTTATTCTGATCTAATTGGGCCTAATCAATTTAGATTGGATTAGTTCAATTAGATGTCAAATAAGAGACTAGTATGACTAGTCTTCCCATGCGCCACATCACCTAAATATTGTGCCATCTATACTCCATAAGAATTGAAAATTCTCATGAAGAATTCCACGCACAAGAGGGTGCACACCCTCCCTTCTCACGTCCTAAATAGATAGGTTTAATCTGGTTACAAGTTCAATTTAAATAGGATTTGAGTTTGAATGGATAACCACTTAATCTAGACCTCTCCCTCATGCCTCTCTTTTTTGTGTGCATTTATAAAATACTTGATTTCATGGGCATGTAGATTAGAACTCAAAAAAAAGAACGTGTAAGAAAAAGAAGAGAGAGTCTTTTCTCTACGTGAGAAATTCTAGGCGCAAGATTCTTGGATGAGTGCATACCCTAGAATCCATCTAGGGTTTGGATTCTAGATTATGAGCAATGAGGGTCGTGAATTTACAGATCTAAAAGAAGAACCTCCTGTATTTCTTATCTACATCGATAAACCAGAGCATCTAAAGAGCTGGTGAAGAAGATCGAAGGAGTTTGATCTGATATCAGCCATCAAAGATTCCTGCAGCGAGCTAGCAGTCGAAAGAAACTGATCAAGATTAGGGCCTTGTGTGGATCACCTATAGAGGCTAGACGCATATGTGGTTGAGTCGTGGTGATCAGATCTACACCGAAGAGATCAAATTACAAAGATCACCTATTCGTGAAAAGATAACGTGTTCTGAACACGTAGAAGCAGTAAAATAGTTTTACTGCACTTGATATTTTATTTTTCAGATATGCATGCATATATATATACATTAGATCCTATATAGTATAAAATTTTTAGATTAGATCTCTAGCTTTTATTATTAATATGATTAATAATTATTTTTATTATGTAATCTTTGAAAAATTTTTTAAAATCAAAGCTAGAAATCCTGCATGTTTCCTTCAATTGATATCAGAGCAGCAGGTTCTTTGATATATGATATATGTATATTTTAGATTATTTTTAGATTAGATCTAATTAATAATCCAATCTAAAAAATAAAAAATGATGATCGTATGGACTGTAAGTTGTCCTGCTATAAGATTTATCCCTTACAGTGGAAAGATTATCTTGGTAGTTGCGATTTATAACACTAATCTTAGATCTAATAATTTTTATGATATGTTTGAATATGTTTAATCTAAATTTTATCATGATTTAATGTTTAGATTAGATCTAAACAGTTTCATGATTTTTTATGTAGAGTACATAGATTTAGATTAAACATGAACAGGATCTTTGAAAGGTTCTATTCATCGATCGAGCCAGCTCGCTCAAGAATCGAGCCAGCTCGACCAGTGTACCAGCCATGATACACTTTCTGGATTGATGCTCCAATCGCTTCGATCAGAAATCGAGCCGACTTGGCTCCAATTCAGACCTGCTCAGATAGGATCCAAGCCTGCTCGACAGGAATGTTAAGCTTCTAGCTTTTTGCCTAAGCCAACTATCTCAGAAATCGAGCCAACTCGGCTTCTATTTGGGCCAGCTCGGATGGAATTCGAGCCAACTCGATTGAGAAGTTGGCTCAATGTCCATTGGCTGATTTTACAAAATCAAACCTACATCTAGTGCTTGTTTATGAAATAAGCTGATCCATTTTTGAAATGAGTCAACATATTTAGTGAAACAGTGCTAGGATATAGATAATCTTTCAAAATTTAAAAAAGATGGTTTCGAAATGCCGAATCCCAACCCTCAGCCTTAAACTTAATTGAGAATTAAGCATGATTAATAAGGGTCTAAAATTATGAATTAAAGATCCTAAGATATTGATCATAAAATTATGGGTTATCGGGTTAGTCAAATTAGGTCCATTAATTGGGTTAGATCTAAGGTTAGTTAAAGAATAGACTAACTTAGAGTAATTGATCAAATCTAATCAAATATTGATTTAGATTAGATCAAGAACTTTTTAGACCAAATTACAATAGTTGTAATTGGTCAAGCCTATGTCTTTAATGAGGACCAAATGAACTTGATTCGTGGCTACGTGGTCGAACCTAAAATTACTATAGTCAAATTAAAACTAATGAACCGAATGGTGTCTAAGATAAGTCTGACAGCTCAGACAAATGATTTTTAATTAGGAGCTACTTGTACTGATTTGATCTTTGGCGAGTTAATGGTATATCCCTTCCACTGATTTTACTTACCTAACCATCCTGATGAATTAGATTTTGATTAGACTACTTGATGATTTGGGCTCACCCATGTCAATTAGGTAAATCAGTTTGATTGATTTAGGTGCTCCTAATACTAGCTTTAATAAGGTTCTTATTGACATGACTTGGTGAAGTCAGTGGAAGGATCCAAATTGGCTGATTAATTTTTTTTAAAATTAATTAATAAATTTTTTTAAAATTATTAGATTCTTAAAATGATAAAGTTATGATAATAACTAAGTCATAGCCTCTCATTAAGTTGAGTGATAATGGATCCATTAGTTTAATAATCATTAGAGGTCCAAAGATCTGGTGCTTATTGACTAATGGAATTATCATTCATAATATTATAATTTGATTGTCTTTCTAATGGTGGTTAGGATGGCCGACCAAAGTCGAGCCTGATCATTCATTGATTTGATGCACCAAATATGGTTATGTTAATGGTTGGACCTAACTGAATCTTTTTAGTGGAGGCCAAAGCCTACTTATTAGATTTTTGGGGCAAAATTAAAACTACTAGAAGTTGTTTGGTGAAGCAATTGATTATGAACCTATCCATAGGTACACATAAGTTGACCAACCAAAGTTGAGCTCGTGTGTGGTCTATGTGGATTCTAGTATCCACTAAGAAATTAAGGATAATTTCTTGAATTAGAGGTAGAGGCTACCGATTCGAACAAAATAGTGGAAGAACCTTTAGACTAAAGTCCAAGTCTTTAGAGTAAATAATTCATATACTAATTAAGTCTATGATTTTTCTTTTGTGCAGAAATGGCCACTATCCTATCGCTTCGATCATTGTTGGACAATGACAAACTCATGGGATTCAACTTCGATAGCTGGTATTGAAAGTTGAAGATCATCCCGAAACATGAACGGGTATTATACGTATCGACTGATCTGACACTTGAGGAGCCAGCTACAAATGCTATTAAGGCGGTAAGAGACACTTACCAGAAGTGGCTAAATGACCGCACCATCATTCGATGCATTATGTTGGCGGTGATGAATAATGAGTTCAACCATAGGTTTGAGAATGCCCAGCCTAAGGAGATGCTTTAAATGTTGAACGACTCTTTTGGCACACCTGATGATGTTGAAAGGCACAAAACTAGCTGTGCCATTTTCAATGCTCGTATGAGGGACAGGATGTCAGTCACTGATCATGTATTGTATATGATCGAGTTGATTGAATGCCTAAGTAAGCTGGGTTTTTTTCCTACATGAGCAGCTCAGAAAGGATGCGATCCTGAATTCATTGCCCAAGTCCTTCCTTCCATTTCTTACTCATTTCAGAATGACAAAGCCTGCAGTAAACTACCATGGGTTATTGGGGTTGCTGCAAAACTTTGAGAAGGATCATCAGCTCCAAAAGAGATCGATGAATGTTGTGGGAGGATCTTCTTCTGGTCGACTCTTTAAGAAAGGGAAGAAGAAAAAGAAGAAGAAGAGCAAGAAGGTATAGCTGCATGTTGGGACGTCTACACAGGGTCAGACCAAGAAGTGCAAGCCCGACCAGAGCCAGGCGGAGTGCTTTTTTTGCAAGAAGTAGGAGTATTGAAAGAGGAACTGTCCTTAATACATTGCCACCCTGGATCCAAACAGGCCAAGGAAGAAGCAAGTAGTTGTTGGGCAAGGTAATTATATGATAACACCTTGCAACTTCTTATTTTGTAATACTACTGCCTGGGTATTAGATACTAGAAGTCCTTATCATATTTATAATTTGATACAGAATTTTTATGTCAGTAGGAGATTTGGTGAAGATAAGAGATTTCTGAACATTGGAGATAGAAGATAAGTTCCAGTTCTAGCTTTAGGAGTCATGAACCTTGTAATCAATTTTCATAAAGTTATTCTTAGTGATTGTCATTTTTGTCTAAGTTTTTTATTGAATATAATTTCTATAGGCCTTTTGGCTAATAATAGTTATCAGTTTTTAATGAAAGCAAATTTTTGTGATATCATTTTGAATGGTATTATAGTTTATGTTAGATAATTAAATAATAAAATTTATCTATTATCATAGCCTGTTAACGTAGTCCAAATCTTCAGTAAACGTCTTAGAATAGATGATGTGTTAGATGTCTATCTTTAGCATTATAGGCTAGGTCATATTAATAAGAATAGAATAAACAGGTTGGCTCAAGAAGAAATTCTTGAGGTCGGTGATTATGAATCACTACCAACCTGTGAGTCCTGTCTTCTTGGAAAGATGACCAAGTCACCTTTTATTAAAAAAGGTGAACGTGCTAATGAACTCTTGAATCTAGTACATATTGATGTATGTGGACCCATGAGTACAAGCACTAGAGATGGATATTTCTACTTCATAATCTTCTCACATGACCTATCGAGGTATGGGTATGTCTATTTAATAAAGCATAAAGTCGGAGTTATTTGAAATATTCAAACTATTCCATAATGAAGTAGAAAAGCAAACTAAAAAGAATATTAAAACTTTTCAATCTGACCAAGGGGGTAAGTACCTTTTCAGTGATTTCTGACATATCTTGGAAATAATGAGATTCTTTTCTAATGGATTCCTCCTGAAATACCACAGCATAATGGCGTGTCCGAAAGAAGGAATCAGATCTTATTAGACATGGTTCCATCTATGATGGGGTTTGCTGGTCTGCCGATGTTTCTTTGGAGATATGCGTTTGAGTCAGCTTGTTATATTCTAAATAGGTTTTCGAGTAGGTCTATTTCTAAAATGCCATATGTGATGTAGATAGGACGTAAACTAGTACTCGTGCACCTTAGGGTTTGGGGGTTAAGATAAACTATCCTCTCTAGGACCGGCATGGCTGCTGGTGATTAGCCAAACAATAAGGAACAATCTCCTAAGATCAACGTGGAAGCAAAATAATAGATTCAAGAGAAAAGAGAGAAAGAGAGCACAGGAGTTTTTTTTGGAAGAAAAGAGCTTTATTCAATGAATTCAGCATCATATGATCTATTTCTAGTATTTATACTTTACAAAAGGGTCAAGCCCCAGGCTCATAGAAAAACTTTTCAAAATTCAAACATCCCACGTACACAAAATTAACCCATAAAAACTGAGTCGGCCTAGTTTTAGATTGGATCGGCTAATCTGCAACTAGGTCGGCTTAGTCTCAAATTGAGCCGATCTAGTTGTGTGTCATGCCAACAGTCCAAAAATATTGCTTTTTATCTAAATTTTTCTCTAAGACATAGCCGATCCAGTCCTAGACTGAGCCGACCCAGTTTTTAACTTAGCCGGCTCAGTCTCAAGATGAGCCAACCTAGTTTCTAAACTTTGCTATCCGGACTGATTTCTTTTTCGACTTGCTTCCATCTTTCCATGACCTATCTTCTTATATTTTCAAGACTTGGGAGCACCACTTTTGAGCTCACATTCTTTATCTTGGTGCTTCCAAGTTCTTATGAACTCATCTTTTCTCAGCAAATCCATCCTTACCATACACATTTGAAAACTATCTCTAGGAAGTACCTTCATGAGTGCATCAGATTGATTTTTCTTGGTATGGACCTTCATCAGTTCTACTTCATCTTTCTTCACCAGCTCTTTGATCCTATGGTACCTCACGTCTATATGCTTTGTGCGCGCATGATAGACTGGGTTCTAAGCCAATAGCAGAGCACTCTGACTATCACTAAATAGTGTAACCTTGCTCTGCTTCACCTCCAACTCAATAATCAGCCTTCTAAGCCAAAGAACTTTCTTTGCAGCCTCCATTATTCTAATATACTCGACCTCTATGGTAGACAAGACCATAATTGACTGAAGGATTGATCTCCAAGACACCGATCCACCATATACACAGAAGAGGTATCAAGTAGTAGACCTTCTTATATCAAAATCTCCTACATAATTTGCATCTACAAATCCTTCTAGAGGACTCGGACCTCCATCTTCAAATCTCCTGGCTATCCATCAAACACCAAACTATAATCTCTTGTTCCATGCAGATATTGCAATATCTATTTCAATGCTTTCCAGTGTTCCTTCCCAAGGTTAACCATGTATTTACTAACCGTGCTCACTGCATGTGCTATATCTGATCTACAGCATACCATAGTATACATCACACTGTCTACAGTATTTGCATAAGGGACTCTTTTCATGTATTTTCTCTCCTCTTCTGACTGAGGGCTTTGTAACTTGGAGAGAGATATATAGCTCAGTAATGGCATCTCTGCAGGTTTGGCCTTCTCCATCCCAAATCTCTTCAGAACTTTCTGGACATATCTTTCTTATGACAAATAGAGCACTTCTTTGCACCTATCTCTGCAAATCTTCACTCCAATGATTTTCTCAGCTGAACCCAGATCCTTCATCTCAAACTCAGATGATAATGCTTTTTTCAGTCTTTTCATAGCTTCCATGCTTCTACTAGCTATAAGCATATCATCTATGTACAATAGCAGGTATAGAGCATTCTCCTCATTTACATCCTTGACATAGACACAACAATCATGTCCACATCTACTGAAATCTAGGTTCAAAATAAAACTATCAAATCTTCGATACCACTGATGAGGGGACTATTTCAAGCCATACAAAGATCTTCTAAATAAACACACCTTTTCTTCATATCCAGTCTCCATGAAACCATCTGATTACTTCATATAGATCCTTTCCTCCAATGTGCCATGAAGGAAGGCCATCTTCACATCCATCTATTCAAACTCCATGTTGTATTGTGCCACCAGTGATAGCAAAATTTGAATAGATGTATGATGCATCACAGAAGAGAAAATTTTTATGTAGTCAATTTCTTTTCTTTGTGAGTATCCCTTTGCTATCAGTCTTACTTTGAATCTGACTCCATCTTATTCTGAAGGTGTCTCTTTCTTTATGAACACCCACTTTAAGCTAATAGATCGAGCATCTTCTGAAAGACCCACCAGCTGCCATGTTTGATTCTTTTTAAATGATTCCATCTCCTCCATCATAGCCTGCATTCATGAATCATGATCCTCATTCTCCATAGCCTTTGCATAATTTTCTGAATTTTCATTAGCAGTGATGAGTGCATAGGAGATAATCTCATCAATGTCATATCTAACTGGTCTCCTGATAGTACGCTGGGGTTTGTGCAAAGCCACTCCCACTGGCACATCTCTGTCTGATATCTGTGGCTAATCCTACACATCCATCTGAACTGCTGGCACTTCATGTCCATCTTTCATCTGAGTATCTTTTCTCCTACCCAGCACTACCTTAATAGGAATACTCCTATATATGGATTCGGATTGCATGTCATCTATCTTAGACTGGCCACTGCTATTCACCTTTATCTTTTTAGTTTCATCTATCCCAGACCTCCTTAAGATGCTCTTCTCATCAAAGATAATA
Organism: Cocos nucifera; assembly: GCA_006176705.1. Classification (NCBI taxonomy): domain Eukaryota; kingdom Viridiplantae; phylum Streptophyta; class Magnoliopsida; order Arecales; family Arecaceae; genus Cocos; species Cocos nucifera. The sequence continues at coordinate 63,900 of QRFJ01002610.1, read as the reverse complement.
TCCATGCTGATCACTGACTTCTGTGCCTGAGAGTTCCACAGCAGATATTCTTTGACTTCTTGTGGATATCCTATGAATGTCATCTTTTAAGATTTTGGATCTAATTTGCTTCTCTCGGTTGCCTCTACATGTGCATAGATCGGGCAACCGAAGACCTTTAGATAGCCAAGCTCCACCTTCTTTACACTTCAGACCTCCTCTAGAATGTATCCATTCAGCTTACGATGTGGAAACCTATTCACAAGAAAACAAGAAAAAGTTAATATATCACCCCAAAAAGATTTTGAAAGTGATGTCTACATTCTTAAACTCCATGCCTTCTCGATCAATATTCGATTCATTCTCTCCATGACACCATTCTGCTGGGGAGTCATCTTCACTGTGTAATAGCATTTGATGCCATTTTCCTCACAGTACCTCCTGAACTCCAGGCTAATATACTCTCCTCCATTGTCTGACCTTAGACATTTCACCTATCTTCCTGATTCCTTCTTTACTTCAGCTCTCTAGGCTTTGAACTGGGCAAACACCTCTGATTTTTCTCTAATCAGATAAACTCACACCTTCCTTAAGAAATTATCAATGAAAGTGATAAAATACTTGCCCCACCTTTAGCTGATACAGGAACTGGTTTCCACACATTCGAGTGTACTAAATCCAACACTCCTTTACTGTGCTTGGTACTTCTAGCAAACTTTACCATATGCTGTTTGCCAAAGATACATGACTTACACAAATCTGTGCCCTCATTGTTTAGGGCTGGGATCATACTTCTTCTGCTAAGTTCAGTGAGCCCACGGTCACTTATATGACCCATCCGATAGTGCTATAGTCGATATAAAATCTGCTCCTCCTGTATCGCTGCTAGCACCTCTGCACTATCATTCACCACTGAATCTTTCATTTTGTAAAAATTGTTGCTTAGTCTTCTACCTCTCATCACCACCAAAGCTCGCTTGAAAATTTTCAGACACCCACTCATAGCCTGGCTACTAAAAGCATAACCCTGCTCCTCCAAATAGCCCAAAAAAATTAAATTCTTTTTCAACTATGATACATGCCTGACATTTAATAATGTACGAATAATTTCATCGTACATCCTCACCCTGATAGAGCCAACTTCAGCTACTTTGCATGGGTGATCATTTTCAAGGCTGATACTTCCACCATCGACCTTCTGATAGGTAGCAAACCATTTTCGATGAGAAGTATAGTAGTGCAAACATGCTGAATCTAATATCCACATAGTATCGCACTCTATGGATCCATTTGATATAACTAATAGGTCTTCTCCATTACTCACAGAAGCTGTATCATCTTCCTTATTGGTCTTTCCTTTTTTTGATCTTAAAAGGGGATAATCTTTCCTCAAGTGTCCAAGCTAATGATATTTATAATATTTCAATATCTTCCTCTAATCCCGAGACTACGATCTATCCTTGGATTTTCTTCTTGCCTTCTTCTTTGATCTTTTCTATCTTTCATTCACAACCAAGATCTCAAACTTAGGATCTTCCTTACAGATCTTCTCTTTTTGCTCATTTGATCTGAGCACACCAATAATCTTTTCATAGTTTTGAATCTTCTTTCTATAAATTAAAGTTGTTATGAGACCATCATATGAACCTGGGAGAGAATATAATAGCAGCAATGCCCAATCCTCCTCATCAATCTTCATATCCAAACTCATCACCTCATAACACACCTGATTGAATCTTTGGATATGTGCAACAAGATCTCCATCTTCGGGCATCCTCAGACTATACAACTATTTCTTCAACCATAGCTTGTTCGTCATGTTCTTCCTCATATATATATTCTCCAGTCTCGTCTAGAGCTCATTTGCCATCGTCTCTGTGCAAACCTCAGGCAAAACCTAATCGGCCAAGCACATTTGGATTATGCTAAAAGTAATTTTCTCCAACTCTTCCCAATCCTCAGCACTGATCTTTTTCGACCTTTCTCTTATCAAGATTTTGTAGATCCTCTATTGAACTAACAAGTCCTTTATCCTTTGCTACCATAGAGTAAAGTTTTTCTTGCCATCGAACTTTTTGAAACCCATCTTGAATCCACTCGATCCCATGACTTCAAATAAGTCAAGAACAAATCCCTAACACCCCTCTTCGATCACACACCAGTAACACTATCCTTCAAAGAAGATCTGAACGTCCTATATCCTCTTTTCAACCATCTGTATCACCGTCCCTCCGTGTAACCAATCTCTACCTTAATCTAGAGACAAACAACGAAGAAATAAGAAAATTTTGAGTAAAATCTGGTGCAACAGATCCTAAATGTAGTAATCCTAGGTGTCTTCCTTTCTTCCATGCAACACCGCTCTAATACCAATTGTTCGGATAAACTATCCTCTCTCGGACTGGCGTGGCCATTGGTGATTAGCCATGCAATAAGGAATAATCTCCTAGGATCATTGCAAAAGCAAAATAATGGATTTAAGGAAGAGAGCACAAGAGTTTTTCAGGAGAAAAAAGCTTTATTCAATGAATTCAGCATCATATATAATCTTAACCTATTTTCAGTATTTATACTTTACAAAAGGATCAAGCTCCAAGCTCATAGAAAAACTTTCCAAAATCCAAACATCCTATGTACACAAAATAAACTCGCAAAAACTAAACCAACCTAGTTTCAGACTGGATTTGCTGACATGCGACTAGGTTGGTTCAGTCTCAGACTGAGCCAATCTAGTTTTGTATCATGTCAATAGCCCAAAAATGCTGCTTTCTATCTGAATTTTCTTTGAGACATAGTCGACCCAATCCTAGACTGAGCTGATCCAGTTTCCAACTTAGCCGGCTTAGTCTCAAGATGAGCCAACCTAGTTTCTGAACTTTGCTATCCGGGCTGAGTTTTCTTCTGGCTTGCTTGCATCTTTTTATGACCTACCTTCTCATATTCTCAAGACTTGGGAGTGCCACTTTTGAGCTCACACAGCTTATGTCAAACATTTAATAACGGACAAGCTCGGACCTAGGTCTGATAAATGTAGCTTTATAGGATACCCAAAAGAGATCGAAGGATAATACTTCTACCTAGCTGATGAATAAAAGATGTTTGTCAGTCTTAAGACAGTCTTTTTAGAAAAGAAGTTTCTTGGTAAAGAGACTAATGCCTCTAAGATTGAACTTGAGAAAGTTTGATAGGTGGAAGAATCAACACAAGTAGCTGAACCTAAACCAAATTTGATTTGATCAAACTCGAAGCCTACTGAACCTGCACCCTTAAAGTGATCTGATAGAGTACTACATCAATCGGATAGATACTATGATTTTTTGGTTCGAGATGGAGATCCTATCGAACTTGATGAAAATGATGAGGATCTGATCACCTACATAAATGCAATGTAGAGATCCAACTCTAAAAAATGGCTTGAGACCATGAGATCCGAAATAGAGTCCATGAAGATCAATGATGTATGGACATTGGTTGACACATTCGAAGGGATAAAACTCATAGGATGTAAGTGAATCTTTAAAAGAAAAAGATGCACAGACGGAAAGATGGAGATTTATAAAGCCCATCTGGTTGCCAAGAGATATCGTCAACATTATGGTATTGACTATGATGAGATATTTTCTTCTGTAGCAATGCTCAAGTCCATTCGGATCATGCTTGCAATAGCTACGTATCTGAACTATGAAATCTGATAGATAGATGTGAAAATAGCTTTCCTAAATGAAGAGTTGGATGAAGAAGTGTATACGATACAACCTAAAGATTTCACATCCGTAGATAAGTCTAAGGTGTGCAAGCTTCAAAGGTCTATTTGTGGATTGAAGCAGGTATCTCGAAGTTGGAACATACATTTTGATAGGATGGTCAAGATGTATGGCTTCGTTAAGAACGAAGAATAGCCCTGCATATATAAGTTGGCTAATGGTTCAGTTGTTGTATTCCTCATCCTGTATGTAGATGATATTCTCTTAATCGAGAATGATGTTCCTACATTACAAGGAATAAAGATCTAGTTATCAATCATAATTCTCCATGAAAAATCTAGAAGAAGCTTTCTATATCATAGGGATGAAGATCTATAGAGATAGATCTAAAAGATTGCTTGGATTATCCTAGACCACGTACATAGATATTATGCTGAAGAGATTCAGTATAAAAAATTTCAAGAAGGACTATCTATCGATAGACCATGAAATTTATTATCGTCCATAACTTTTTAAGCATCACCTAGCTCTGATACCAAATTGTAGACCCATGATATCGCTCGAACGCCAATCATCCTTGATAACACAAGCATCGATACCATGTTGCGGAAGCTCCTAATCTTTAGCATGGATCTGAAGAAACCTATGATGTTCTCTATGGGCTGCAAACCACCGACCCTCCACCTAGATCTGTGATGGGGCACCTCCCTCCTTGGGCTTGAGGGAGATGCCCCATTCTTTAGGGCTTCTTTAAGAACCCTGGGATGGCAACTCTAGAGAGAAGAGAAGAAGAGAGAATTAAGGAAGAAAAGATTTGTATTGATTCCACTCTTGAAAACCCTAATACAACCTATCTATTTATACATAGCCATTAGATCCGACCAAAAACTTTCCTGGCTAATCCAATACATGAAAGCACTCACCGAGCCCATGTACACCCATGTCTTCCATGCTCTCATCCTCTGGATCTAAACTCGATCTATACATGAATTAGCCATCTTAAGATCTCTCAAATCAGGCCTTAAGACTCCTAGGATCACCCCAGACCCTAGTCCAAAACTGAGCCGGCTATCCATCAACCTTAAGACCTCTCAAACCAGACCCTCGAGTAACTCTGTCCGCACACTAAGTCAGCTCAGTCTCAGCATTGAGCCGGCTAAGTTCCATTGGATTGGCTCAGTCCAAAACTGAACCGATCCAGTCCTATGCCATGCCTACAGTCCCAAAATTTGATCTTTCTATTTTGCCTATACTCTGAGACTTAGCTGATCCAATTTTGGACTGAGCTGACTAACCTATAAAAAATCTTCTTTCTGCAGTTTTGATTCTTCGGCTTTGATTTCTTACTTCATCTTGTGTCCCAGATCTCCAAAGCACCAACCAAGCCCCTGGAATCTCTAGATCCATCATCGTGACTTCTCACGTGGCCTCCCAAGACTTGAGAGCACCATAAATCCTCATAATCTCGATCTTGGTGCCCCAAGCCTTGACAAATCTCTCGATAATGCCCTCCTGCACGATCCCACTATCCCTGCGCACTCGACAGCACCTATGCAAACATCGCCTCCGTCAATCCTCTTCAGCTGTTGTGCACATTTGAGGCCTTTGGGATGACCACCTTCACTGCTGAAGATCTATGCTTGCTTCTTGGTACCATCCTAAAATTGTAGGATTCCTTCTACTTAACAGCTGCATCATTTTCTCTAGATTTTTTTGGAGATTTTGCAATATTTTTTTATCGGCACTTGCCGCATATCCTGATGCTCCACCTAACACGGTCCCCTTAGAGCCATGCCTATCTTCCTGCACAATCCTCTCCACCTGGATTTATACATTCCCAACATTGGTGCTGGGATATAGGTCCTCCCTCTGCACCCTTCTGCTTTGAATCCATGTCATAGCTTCCTCCACCTGTGAAGCCATCTTTGCTCGATGCTCTACCTGGAACTGAAGTCCCTCTGATGCTGTGAAAGTTGACTTTGTCTTTGAGTCCTCTGAGGCCAACCATCCAATGCTGCATTGCTGGGTCTGCCGCTGTATCTCAAATACCATCGCTGCCCCTTCGAACCCTCCATGCTCCATAGATTTCTTCGAAGCTATCTCGAATACCTCTACAACTTGCGGGCACCTCCGAAACTTAAGAGCTCATCCAACTCTTCTGAATCCAGTGACTGAACCTTAGAAAATTCCACCATAGTCCTTCTCTTTTGTCCCTACACTAGCCATCGCTTTAGTTGCGCTCGGAGAACCATCCTCCACCTGAATCGCAACTTTTTCTGATGTTCCTATAGAAGAAACCTGATCCATGATACTCATGGCTGCCTAAGACCTTCTGACATTTTCTGAGACCTTCTGACTCTCTCTGAGACCTACACTTGGTCTTCCTAAGATGCCCCTGACACCACCTACTGAGATACCTCCCTCGACTGCTGCATCATCGAGCCTCTCTCAGTCCTATACCTCTAGGAAAGCGCTATTGCAGCACTCCAGCACTCCCTAGCCTTGTCTCTACGTCGCTCTACAGCCATCCAGTCCTAACCTCCTGGACCTCCATGGATCATCTATCTCCATCATCTCCAAGGCTCCATAAATTCATGCTCTAGTTGAACTGCTGAATACATCTCCGACTATTTTTCTGCCTTCCTGATGTCGAAGGACGTATTGTCGCTTCTTCAGCCTTCCTTCAACCATTACCTTCTGAAAAATCTCTCTTCAATAGCCCCACATTGTCCATCTTCCTAGAGAATCCTGATTCTCTCTATTGAGATACCTTCCTCGACTGCTGCATCATCGAGCCTCTCTCAGCCCTGCATCTTCAGAAAAATGCTATTGCAGCACTCCAACGCTCCCTGTCTGTCACATAATCATCATACACCCCGACCTTTCCACCAAGATTGATTAGTAAATCATGCACCCAATCCTTCCACCCTAGAAAAATTTCTTTTCGTTAATCCTCTCAATCTCCACCTTCAACAAGCTGCTCCTAGTTGGCCAAACCACCACAACAATAAAGATAGAGCTGAGACATACCATGGAATCCTTGTGCATATTTTTGATTTCATCTTGTATGACTTCTCCTTCGCTTTCACGCACCATCAAATTTTGAAACTTGGCTCTGATACCATATTGCTGTCCATAATATCCCAAGCATCATCTAGCTCTGATACTAAATTGTAGACCCATGATATCGCTCGAATGCCAATCATCCTTGACATCACAAGCATCGACACCATGTTGTGGAAGCTTCTGATCTTTAGCATGGATCTGAAGAAATCTGTGATATTCTCTATGGGCAGCAAACCACTGACCCTCCACCTGGATCTATGATGGGGCGCCTCCCTCTTTGGGCTTGAGGGAGATGCCTCCTTCTCTAGGGCTTCTTCAAGAACCCTGGGGCGGTAACTCTAGAGAGAAGAGAAGAAGAGATAATTGAGCAAGAAAAGATTTATATTGATTCTACTCTTGAAAATCCTAATACAACCTATGTATTTATACATAGCCATTAGGCCCGACCAAAAACTTTTCTGGCTAACCCAATATATGAAAGCACTCACCAAGCCCATGTACATCCACGTCTCCCATGCTCTCATCCTTTGGATCTAGATATGACCCATACATGAATTATCCACCTTAAGACCACTCAAACTAGGCCTTAAGATCCCTTGGATCAACCCAGATCCTAGCCCAAAATACGCCCTCATGTAACTCTGCCCACGCACTGAGCCAGCTAAGTTCCACTGGGTCAGCTCAATCCAAAACTGAGCTGGCCCAATCCTGTGCCATGCCTGCAGTCCCGAAAGTCGATCTTTCTATTTTACCTATGCTCTAAGACTTAACCGACCCAGTTTTGGACTGAGCCGACTAACCTGTAAAAAATTTTCTTTTCATAATTTTGATTCTCCGACTTTAGTTCCTTACTTCACCTTATGTTTTAGGTCTTCAAAGTACCAACCAAGTCCCTGGAATCTTTAGAGCCATCATCGTGACTCCTCCCGTGGCCTTCCAAAGCTTGGGAGCACCACAAATCCTCATAAAATTTCTCTCTCAAAGAGGGATTATCCGACAACACCTTAGGAGAGAAAGTGTATGAATAGAATTCTATATACTTCGGCAGTGGGTTCTATAATGTATGCCATGATATGTACATGATCAGATGTAGCATACTCACTAGGAGTAGCGAGTAGATACCAATCTGATACAGGAAAGAACCACTGAAAGATTGTTAAAATCATTCTGAAGTATTTAAAAAATATTAAGGACCAGTGGCTTGTTTATGAAGATTTAGACTTGAAACTTGTGGGATTTATAGACTTCAGTTGTCAGTTTGATCATAATGACAGCAAAAGCATGTCGGGATATGTGTTTATCTTTAATGGTGGTGCTTTCTACTGAAAAAATTTCAAGCAGTATACCGTGGCTGATTCATTATATGAGATAGAGTATGTTGCTGCATCAGATGCTACCAAAGAAGTGGTATGGCTGAAGAAGTTCATCATCGAGCTCGGAGTAGCACCCTTTTTTGATGATCCAATTCTACTTTCTACGACAGCTCTAGAGCCATTGCTCAGGTGAAGGAACCCAAAGCACACCAATGGAGGAAGCATATTCTATGCCACTTCCATCTTGTTTGAAAGATCGTGGATTGAGATGATGTTGATCTTCAAAAAATCGATGGAAAGGAGAACCTAGCCGACCCATTCACTAAAGCCATTATGGTGAAGAAGTTTGATGACTTCAAGTTGAAGATGGATATACGATACTGCACCGATTGACTTTAGGCCAAGTGGAAGATTATTGGAAATAGTATCCCAAAACCAATCATTAGCCTGTTAACGATTGAGCTAATTTATGTAATTATATATGAATTATTAATTGAATAAAAATTATTCTGACTTTTTCATTAGAAATCTTTCATCTTCTAATGAACTCCTGTCTAATGTGATGAAGTTCTTAGGACTATTTAAAATTGATAAAGGAGAATTTATCGTTTAGTTCTTAAAATAGTTCATGATTAATGATACGTGGTTATCAAAGATGATAATATTTATTGAGTATAGATCATTGTGTGTCATATAGGTTGGTTGTCCTCTTAACCAAAAAGTGTGAAGATACCGGTATGGCATGCAGGTGAGATGTGGGAATACATCTCTACTGAACATAATCGACTTTAGAGCTTTTCTACTATCAAGAATTGCTTTGATGGAATATGGGCATAAGTGTTCCTCCAACCTAAGATCACCATGGTGACTTCTAAGCAACTCACTATGCTTTGGTGCTAGACTATCTAAATTTTTAATTCAATGATGAAAGATTTTTGGGTATAGTCAGTACTTGAGGAGTTGGTGTGTGAGTCAAGATGGAATTGACCACTTCTAAACTCAGGAGCTGTGCTTAATAGTATTTCAATTTAGCAAAGTCTTGGTTAGGATAGTCCTTATGAGGGGTCGTAGGATTAATTGCTTTGAGACACGATTTGGATGTATCTTCTAGGATTGATAGTTAAACATAAGTCATCCTATGCACCGAGGTCAAAGGGATGAATTATGCAGTAACCATATTCACGTAGGTTTTGAATGTTGCAATTGCACCATTCGGCCTATCCGGATGTCGGGTATCATTGCTAGATGGTCACTTTGATTAGTATAAAAAATTGATTCCTATGCTATCAGCTTAGATTCGAACCTATGGGGTCACACATACTAGAGATTTCTACTCGATCTAATGATTGATCAATGAAAGATTAATTAGTAATTTGATCGCTAATTAACTTAATTTGATTGAGTGATTATTTTTGATCAAAATCAATTGAATTGGATTCATTTGAATTTGATCCGACTAGGTTATGAGATGATCTAATCATCAAGAAGATTTGATCTCTGATTTGATTAGAGATTTGGCTTGATTAATTTTTGATTTAATTAAGATTTAATTGAGTCTAGTTAAGTTTAAATAAGTTGGATTTATTCTGATCCAATTGGGCCTAACCAATTTGGATTGGATTGGTTCAATTGGATGTCAAATAAGAGACTAGTTTGACTAGTCTTTCCATGCGCCATATCATCCAAATATTATGCCATCTATTCTCCATGAGAATTGAGAATTCTCATGAAGAATTTCATGCACAAGAGGGCGCATGCCTTTCCTTCTCATGTCATAAATGGATAGGTTTAATCTGGTTACAAGTTTAATTCAAATAGGATTTGAGTTTGAATGGATAACCACTTAATCTAGACCTCTCCCTCATGCCTCTCTTTTTTATGCATATCTATAAAATACCTAATTTTATGGGTGTGCATATTAGAACTCAGAAAAGAGAACGTGTAAGAAAAAGAAGAGAGTCTCTTCTCTACATGAGGAATTCTAGGCATAAGATTCTTGGGTGAGTGCATACCCTAGAATGCATCTAGGATTTGGGTTTTAGATTATGAGCAATAAGGATCATGAGTTCACAGATCTAGAAGGAGAATCTTCTGTATTTCTTATCTACATCGATAAATTGAAGCATTCGAAGAGCTGGTGAAGAAGATTAAAGAAGTTCGATCTGATATCAGCCATCAAAGATTCCTACAACGAGCTAGCACTTAGGAGGAACTGATCGAGATCAGGACTTTATGTGGATCATCTGTAGAGGCCAGATGCATGTGTGGCTGCGTTGTGGCGATCAGATATATACCAAGAAGATCAAATTATGGAGATCATCTATCCATGAAAAAATAACGTGTTCTGAATACGTAGAAGCAGTAAAATAGTTTTACTGCACTTGATATTTTATTTTTTAGATATGCATGCATATATATATACATTAGATTCTGTATAGTATAGAATTTTTAGATTAGATCTATAACTTTTATTATTAATATGATTAATAATCATTTCTACTATGTAGTCTTTGAAAAAAGTTTTCAAAATCAAAGCTAGAAATCCTGCATATTTTCTTCAGGTATATACAGATGTGTGCGGCTCATTTAATGTACCGACTAGAGGCAATTATTACTACTTTATCATCTTTATCGATGATCTATTTTAGTATGGGTATGTGTATTTAATGCGATATAAGTCTGAAGTTTTTAAGAAGTTTTAGAAATTTAGATACAAAGTAGAAAAGCAAACTAAAAATTCATTAAATTTCTTCGATCAGATTGAGGTGGCGAATACCTTAGTTGAAAATTTTTAGACAATCTCAAAGATAATGGCATAGTCTCACAATGAACTCCACCTGAAATGTCTCAACTCAATAGAATTTTAGAATGGAGAAATCGGATCCTATTAGATATGGTTCCGATCCATGATGAGCTTCACAGACCTTCCTGAGTTTCTTTAGGGATCATAGTCTAACTGATAGCAATTATATCGTACTGAATAGGAATTTTCTCTAAAGACTATTCCTTACCACACCGTATGAGATATGGACATGGTAAGAAAGCCAAGTCTGAGTCATCTCAGAATTTGGGGATTGTCCAACTCATGTCAGAAAGACAACAAGGTGGACAAGTTAGAGTTTAGGTCCTTTAGAGCTCGATTCATAGGATATCCTAAAGAGTCATTAGGAATACTATTTCTATCTTTCAGAAGACCACAATGTGATTGTGAGTCGACATGCCATCTTTCTTGAAAAATAGTTTATTCAAGATAGCGTAGCATTCAAAAAATAGATTAAGCTTGATGAGAAAGTCTCACAAGAGCAATGAGCTAAGGAACCAAGTGGAACCAAAGTCAGGTTGAGCCAATAAGAACACTACCTCCTCCACCTCGTAGATCGGAAGTAGAGTTTTTCATCCTCCTTGAAGAGATACTTAGGTATTATTTCAGAGGAATAGTAGAGAAAATATTCCTCATAGGTAATGGTGCTCATGGATGATGATCCCAAAACCTATGACGAGGCGATATCAGATATCGACTCCGAGAAATGGCTAGAGGCAATGCAGTCAGAAATTGACTCGATGCACTCAAACCAAGTCTGGACCTTGGTAGATCCACCATCTAGAAGGTATAGTACCTATTGGGATGTAAATGGATCTTCAAGAGAAAGATTGGTGCAGATGGGAATGTGGAGACATTCAAGGCTAGACTAGTGGCAAAAGGTTATAGTCAATGCGAAGGCATTGACTATCAGGATACCTTTTTCCCAGTAGCTATGCTAAAATCCATCCGCACATTGCTTGCTATTGCAGCCTATTTCGATTATGAAATATGGCAAATGGACGTGAAAATGGCATTCTTAAATGGATATCTTGAGGAAGATATCTATATGGAACAGCCGCTAGGTTTCACATCCAGTGATACTGATCACAAGGTTTGCAAGCTGCAAAGGTCCATATATGGACTTAAGCAAGCATCTCGGAGCTGGAACACTCATTTCAATGATGTGATCAAAATCAGTTTGGTTTCATCAAAAATGAGAGAGGAACCATGTGTTTTCAAAAGGGTCAGTGGGAGCGCTGTTGTCTTCCTCGTATTGTACGTGGATGACATCCTCCTTATTGGGAATGATATTCCCATGTTGACATCCAGTCAAAATATGGTTGTTCCAAGGAATTCTCCATGAAAGACCTAGGTGAAGCATCCTTTATTCTAGGAATTAAGGTCTATAGGGATAGACCGAATAGGATGCTAGGACTTTCACAGAAGATATACATAGAGAAAGTACTAAAGAGGTTTAGTATGGAAAACTCTAAGAGGGGGATTAATACCCTTCAGAGATGGTATTCATCTTTCCAAGAAGATGTGCCCTAGCACACCTGAGGAAATAGAATGCATGAGCAAGATCCCTTATGCTTCTGCAATAGGGAGCCTCATGTATGCCATGCTATGTACACGACCTGATATAGCCCATGCTGTGAGTGTCACAAGCAGATATCAGTCAAATCCAGGTGAAGAACACTGGACTTCTGTGAAATGTATCCTTAAGTACTTGAGAAAGAACTAAGGATATGATGTTGGTCTTTGGTAATGGAAGAACTCCAAGTCCAGGGATACACAGACTCGGACTTTCATGTCCGATATAGATGATCGAAAGTCGACATCTGGAAAGTCTGTTTGTGTGCAATGGTGGAGCTGTCAGCTAAAAGAGTTTCAAGCAAACAGTGATAGCAGATTCCACCATGGAAGCAGAATATATCGCTGCATCAGAGGCTGCAAAGGAAGCATTCTGGTATAAGAAGTTTGCTGCAGAAAGCTTGGAGTAATGCCATCAGATGCCATCGTCCCTCTATACTGCGACAATAATGGCGCCATAGCCCTTGCTAAGGAGCCGAGGTCTCACCAGAAATCCAAGCATATTGAGCGGTGATATCACCTCATCCATGATTACCTCGAGAAGGGTTATGTCGAGGTCAAGAGAGTCAACTCCACAGATAATGTGGCAGACCCACTTACAAAGCCGTTGGGCCAGCAGAAGATCGAAGCCCACCTTGAGAAGATGGGACTTAGACTTGTAGCCAATTGGCTTTAGGACAAGTGGAAAGATTGTTAGATATATATGTGCCCTAGAAGCCAGAGAATTGGCTGACACTTGTAATACACTTTCTAGGGGCAAAAATTATAATTTTGACTAAAATCAATAAAAAATTATTTATTTTCTATCACATATGTGTATTTAGTGTCTGTGATACATCCTTTGAGTTAATGGTAATGATAATTCATATTTTCAAGAGTTGAAAATTTAAGACATGAATAATCATTATTAACTCATAAATTGCTTCCGACCATAGGATCATCACGAGGATGGTGATTGATCCGGAAGGTTGGTGTACAATCGCTTCTCTTAGAGTAGATGAGTCTTGAGTCTACGGTGTGGAGACACCGGAGCGAGAGTATAGGTACTCGTTAGAGAACGAGGGCACTGAGCGTGACCACCTCGAGTAGTCATTAGGGAGTCTACCTTCTCGTCAATGACTGACTCGATGCTGCAGTAGTGTGTCTGGTTCTTTGACCTGAGGTGCATCGGATAGTTCACCTTGAGGGTGTTATAGTTTGACTACACCATTACTCGGATCTCCTAGCCATATGGAAACCCTGAGGTGTATGTTGGCTATAGCATGTTCATTGTAGGAAACTGGATTGCATCAAGATGGAGAATCTATCTACCTCGGTGGTAGAGGAGCAGCCCTATGATGATCATGAGAATCAAGTCCTAGAAGCCCATGGCCATGGCAGTAGTGTGAAATAATAGAAAGAGTTTCTATTTAGATTTTCACATTGGACTTCGAATCGAATGATTACACATCATATGACAGAGACTAGGGTTTGACGAGTTCACCTTAACCCTAATCTGATCGGGGCTCAAGATAGAAGAACTTAATCACACAGGATAGCTGCACCAAGAGGTTCATGCATTCAGCTCTGATGGGTTGCCACCATATACTGCTAGGTGTCACTGGATGGATTTTGGGAAGCAATTAGAATGATTTAGATGATCGATCATTCTAGCTGTTCGAATCAGAAAAGAGTTCTGATCCATCGAAAGTTTTCGATGATGTCGATGATAGAGATCATGACATGACATATCCCATTACCATACAGAACTGAACCTAACTGGATCACACAAATAAGAATTTAAATCTGGATGTAATCAATTAGGCTAACCCAGTTTGATTGATTTGGATTAGATCCAATTAGATTCAAGAAAATCATGCTAGCACATGATTGAGCCTAACATTCTCCTTCTATAGTCTTTTTGGTTCGTATCGGCTGAGCCAAATTGGTTTGGGCTCACCTAAAAATCCTGTATGAATTTATCTTAGTCTAACTGGAGCTTGTCCAGAAAAGGGTTGTCTTAACCTGATCTAGGCTTATACATTCTCCTTCTATAGTCTTTCTGGTTCGTATCGACTGAGCCAAATTGGTTTGAACTCATCTGAAAACTCTGTATGGATTTATCTTAGTCTGACTGGAGCTTGTCCAGATCAGAAAAGGATTGTCTTAACCTGATCTAGGCTTATCCTAAACCATCGGATGAAAATAGGACAAGAACTGCTAATTTTGGTATTCATCAGGACAAAGGGTCGTTTGACTCGATCTTTGCAAGAAAGAAGAGGGGAGACATATGCCCCCTTATTTTCATCAGTTGGCGCACATCCCAAGGAGATTTTTCATGGAGAAAATAGGTGGGCTTGCCCCATAATGCTTGCACACATTGGGAGATGCATGGAAGAGAGTTTGTTATGGACAAACTCTTGGAGGATTTTGTTGTCGTGCGCTACCTTCTCCCTATCCATGGTTCTTGCAAAATCTTGGAGAGTTTTGGGTGATAAAACCAGATGGGGATCTAGTGTATGGCGTGATATTTTATATTAAAATCTGAATTGATCAAGCAATTTGATTGCTTGATCAAATGGGACTCTAGGATTGGCATAGAGTCTAGGGTTGGCACAGAGTCTATTTAAAGATCCTGCGCCCTAGGATTTGTATTTTTGGCTCTCGCATGCCCATATGCTACCATCAAAAACATCTCCATGCCTCCTCTACTGCTCCTTTCTCCCTTCTCCATGCCTACATCAGATTGGGTGAAGGTTCAGCGATCAAGTATTGAGAAAAGTTGAAGCAAAGATCAAGATAGGTTTTTAAGATCAAGAGACGACAGTGTTCGTGAGACGAGCACGCTGTCTTTAATTTTATTTTAAAGGCTCTATAGATTAGATCCATCAGATTCAGCCTGAGTGGACTTCGATAGAGGCCAGACGCATGCGTGGCTTGATCCAAAACCTCAGGCATCAACAGATCATCATCAGAATAAAAGCGGTTTATCCTAAAGGTAACATTTGATGTTCTAAATTTTTATTTTTATTTTTATTTTTAATATCATATCATAAGGATCAGATCTAGAAACTCTCAGATCTGATCAGAATTTATAAAAAATTTTAAAATTTTTTGCTATAGATCAGATCAGATCGATCCTGTAGTAGAAAACTAGATTTTTCTTTAATACTATTATGAAATCTTACTATGTACTGATGATTATGTTTATCATTGATATTATCTTGTGTTTAGTTCTATTTTGTTTCTTTTTATCATGACTTGGTTCTACTTATATAATGACAAAAAGAAAGAGATAAAATATATATAAAAAATAGTAAAGAATATGCTAATTGGTGATGAGAAGTAAAATCTCTTCAATAGTTTTATCTAAAATTTGAATTTGCAATTTATTTTGACATACTTTGTATAAATTAAAGCTTCCTATTTGTTTGATTTTCTATTATGATTGTTATTATGATTTTTATCTTGATCAAATTTTAAATCTCATGCTTATTGCCCTTAATACTAAGATGATTGATTATTAAAAAAAAAAAAAGCAAATAGATTTTTCAAAAAAGGTAAGAGTAAAAAAATAATTTTTGCTTGATAACTCGAGATTATGTAAAAGCTGAATATTTTGAAGAAAGTTTGCATCCAAACTCAAAATATTTTGTTGCATTTAATATTCTAAATTTGATCTTTCATTATTGCATCAATTATCCTGAAATTTGATTGGCAAAGAAATGATTTGCTTGATAGGGCATGTGCTATGATTTGAAAGTTTTTAGCACCAAATTATTTGATCTTATTGCTCTAACTTAATGAAAAAGGGAGAGAGAGTAAAAAAAGAAGCTAATATTTTTTGAACCAAGGTACTTTATTGTAGACTTATTAATGGATCGAGTTCGGATCGAAATCTGGATATTCAGATTTGAACCCGATCTTAGTTACAGGTATAAACCTGGACCTGAATACCCGACGGGTCTGGCTTTGAAGTACCAGACCCAGATTTTAATGGATCTTGGGTATTTGGACCCAATTTTAGGATCTAAAACTCATGTTCAAAGTCTCAAAAAAATACTCAAAAATTTTGGTATTTGTGAGCTTAGAAGTGACACTCTTAAGTCTTGAAAATATGAGAAGATAGATCATAAAAAGATGAAAGCGAGCCGAAAGAAGAATCAGTCTCAATAGTAAAGTTCAAAAATTGGGTCGGCTCACTCTGAGACTGAGCCAGCTTAGTTAAAAATTGGGTCGGTTCAGTCCAGGATTAGGTCGGCTAGATCTCAAAGAAAAATTCAGATAGAGCAGCATTTTTGAGCTATTGGCATGCTACACAATTGGATCGGCTCAATCCCCACAACTCAGTTGGATCAGTCTGAGACTGAGTCGATCCAGTTGCAGGTTAGTTGGCTTAGTCTGAAACTGGGTCGGCTCAGTCTGAAATTGGACCGACTCAATTTTCATGGGTTATTATTTTATGTACGTGGATTGTTTGGATTTGGAGAGTTTTTTTATGAGCTTGGGCTTGACCCTTTGTAAAGTATATATACTGAAAATAGGTCAAGATTGTAAGAGTGCTGAAATATACTGAATAAAAGCTCTTTTCTTTCGAAAATCTCTTCTTATCTTCTTCTCTATTCTTTGATTTATTTGATCGTGCTTCCGTAGAGATCTCTAAGAAGTACTTTCTTGATTGCTTGGCTAATCCCCGATGATCACGTCGATCCATGTGGGAAGAGTGTATATTTCTAACATTTGGTATCAGAGCGATGTTGCATGGAAGGAAGCAAGACACTTAGGACTTACTACATCTAGGATCTGTTGCATCAAATTTTATCCTAAAACTTTTAGTTTGTTTTATGGTTGTCTCTAAATTAAGGTGGAGATTGTTTACATAGAGGAAAGATGATACAAAAGTTTGGAAAGAGGATCTGGGGCTAGTTAGATCTTCTATAAAGGATAGTTTTACTGGTGTGTGATCGTGAAGGATGTTAGAGATCTATTCTTGACTTATTTGAAGTTATGGGATCAAGTAGATTCAAGATGAATTTTGAGAAGTTTGACGGTAAGGAAAACTTTATCCTATGGTAGCAAAAAGTAAAAGACTTATTGGTTCAACAGAGGATCTACAAGGTCTTGACAAAAGAAAGACAAAAAAGAATCAATACTAAGGATTGGGAAGAGTTGGAGAAAATTGCTTTTAGCACAATCCGGATGTGCTTGGTCGATCAGATTTTGTCTGAGGTTTGTATAGAGACTATGGCAAAGGAGCTCTGAGTGAGACTGGAGAACACATACATGGAAAAGAATATGACAAACAAGCTATGGTTGAAGAAACAACTGTATAGTCTAAGGATGCTCGAAGGTGGAGATCTTGTTGCATATATCCAAAGGTTCAATCAGGTGTGTTCTGAGGTGATGAGTTTGGATGTGAAGATCGACGAGGAGGATCGGGCATTGCTGCTATTATATTCTCTCCTAGGTTCATAGGATGGTCTCATAACAACTCTAGTTTATGGGAAGAAGATCCTAAACTATGAAGAGGTTGTTGGTGTGCTCAGATTAAATGAGCAAAAAAAAAAGATCTACAAGAAAGATCCTAAGTCTGAGATCTTGGCTATGAACGAAAGATAGAAAAGATCAAAGAAGAAGACAAGAGGAAAATCCAAGGGTAGGTCAAAGTCTCGTGATCAAAGAAAGATGACATTGAAATATTATAAATATCATCAGCTTGGACACCTGAGGAGAGATTGTCTCCTTTTGAGATCAGAAAAAGAGAAGGCTAGTAAGGAAGATGATACAGCTTCTATGAGCAGTGGAGAAGATCTGCTAGTTATATCAGATGGATTCATAGAGTGCAATACCATGTGGATATTAAATTCAGTATGCTCGCACCACTATACTTCTCATCGAAAGTGATTTGTTACCTATCAAAAGGTCGATGATGAAAGTGTCAGTCTTGGAGATGATCATTCATGCAAAGTAGCTGAAATTGACTCTATCAGGATAAGGATGTATGATGGAATCATTCATACATTATCAAATGTTAGGCATGTATCGAAGTTGAAAAAGAATTTGATTTCTTTGGGCTACTTGGAGGAGCAGGATTATGCTTTTAGTAGTCAGGCTAGGAGTGGATGTCTAAAAATTTTTAAGAAAGCTTTGGTGGTGATGAGAGGTAGAAGACTGAGCAACAATTTTTATAGAATGAAAGGCTTAGTGGTAAATGATAGTACAGAGGTGCTAGCAATGGTACAGGAGGAGCAGATTTTATATCGACTGTGGCACTATCAGATGGGTCATATGAGTGATCGTGGGCTCACAGAACTAAGCAGAAGAGATATGATCCTAGCCCTGAAGAAGGAGGGTACAGATCTTTGTGAGCCGTGTATTTTTGGCAAACAACATAGGATGAAGTTTGCCAGAAGTACCAAGTGCAGCGAGGGAGTGTTGGATTTAGTGCACTCAGATATATGGGGACCAGCTCCTGTATCAGCTAGAGGTGGGGCAAAATACTTTATTACTTTCATTGATGATTTCTTAAGAAACGTGTGGATTTATCTGATCTGAAAAAAATCGAAGGTATTTGTCCAATTCAGAGCCTAGAGAGTTGAAGTAGAGAAGGAGTCAGGGAGACAGATGAAGTATTTGAGGTTAGATAATGGAGGGGAGTATACTAGCTTGGAGTTTAGAAGGTATTGTGAGAAAAATGGTATCAAATGCCATTACACGGTAAGGATAACTCCCCAGCAGAATGGTGTCATAGAGAGGATGAATCGGATACTGACCGAGAAGATACAGAATTTGAGGCTGCAGACATCACTCCCAAAGTCCTTTTGGGATGATGCTCTAACTTTTTCTTATTTTCTTATGAATAGGTCCCCTCATTGTAAGCTGAATGAAGGCATTTCAGAAGAGGTCTAGAGTGGAAAGAAGGTGGAGCTTGGTCATCTGAAAGTTTTTGGTTGCACAATCTATGCACATGTGGAGGCAATCGAGAGGAGCAAATTGGACCCAAAATCTCAAGATGACATTCATAGGATATCCATAAGAAGTCAAGGGGTACCTACTGTGGAACTCTCAGGCATAGAAGTCAGTGATCAGTAGGAACGTTATCTTTGATGAGAAGAGCATCTTGAGGAGGTCTAGAATAGATGAAATTGGAGAAACAAAGATGAACAGCGATAGCCAGTCAGAGAATAATGGCATGCAGATTACATTCACTTACAGGAGTGTTCTTGTTAAGATGGAACTGGACAAAAAAGTATTATCTCAGATTAAAAATTAGCATGAAGGACTGGCAGTTCAGATAGATATGCAGGAGCAGCCACAGACATCAGGCAGAGATGTGCCAGTAGAAGTAACTTTGCATAAGCTCCAGCGTACTATTAGGAGATCGGTCAGATATGACATTGATGAGGTTATCTTCTATGCACTCATCACTGCTAATGGAGATTCAGAGAATTATGCAGAGGCCATGGAGAGTGAGGATCATGATTCATGGATGCAGACTATGATGGAGGAGATGGAATCACTTGAGAAGAATCAGACATGGCAGCTAATGGATCTTCCAGAGGGTGCTCAATCTATTGGTTCAAAATGAGTGTTCACAAAGAAAGAAGCACATTCAGAACAAGATGGAGTCAGATTCAAAGCAAGACTGATAGCAAAGAAATACTCACAAAGAAAAGAGATTGACTATATAGAAATTTTCTCTCCTATGGTACGTCATACATCTATTTGAGTTTTGCTGTCACTGGTGGCATGGCATAACATGGAATTAGAATAGATGAACATGAAGATAGCCTTCCTTCATGAGACTTTGGTGGAAAGAATCTACATGAAGCAACCAGATGGTTTCATGAAGATGAAATAGGAAAAAAAGATGTGTTTACTCAGAAAATCTTTGTATGATTTAAAATAATCTTCTTGTCAGTGGTATCGAAGGTTTGATAGCTTTATCTTGAGCTTGGGTTTCAGTAGATATGAACATGATTGTTGTGTCTACATCAAGGATATAGATGAGGAGGATGTCCTATACCTATTATTGTATGTAGATAATATGCTCATAGTCAGTAGAAGCATAGATGCTGTGAAAAGGTTAAAAAGAGCATTATCATCTAAATTTGAGATGAAAGATTTGAGTCCAGCTAAGAAAATCCTTGAAATGGAGATTTGTAGAGATAGGTGCAAAGGAGTGCTCCATTTGTCATAAGAAAAGTATGTCCAAAAGGTTCTAGAGAGATTTGGGATGAAGAAAGCTAAACCTACAAAGACGTCATTGTCGAGTCATATGTCTTTCTCCAAGTTACAGTGCCTCCAATCAGAAAAAAAGAGAGAGTACATGAAATGAGTCCCTTGTGCAAATACTATAGGCAGTGTGATGTATACTATGATATGCTGTAGACTAGATATAGCACATGCTGAGCATGGTTAGTAGATACATGGCTAACCCTAGGAAAGAACACTGAAAAGAATTGAAATGGATATTGAGATATTTGCATGGAACAAGAAATTATGGTTTGGTGTTTGGTGGGTAGTTGGGAGGATTTGGAGAACAATCTGTAAAGATGTGTGAAGGTTCAGATCCTCTGAAAGGCTTTGTTGATGCAAATTATGCTGATGATCTTGATACAAGAAGGTCTACTACTGGATACCTCTTCTATGTATATGGTAGATCGGTGTCTTGGAGATCAATCCTTCAGTCAATCACGGTCTTGTCTACCATAGAGGCTGAGTACATCGAGATAACAAAGGCTACAAAGGAAGCTCTTTGGCTTAGGAGGCTGATTGATGAGTTGGGGATGGAGCAGAGCAAGGTTACACTATTCAGTGATAGTCAGAGTGCTCTATTGTTGGCACAGAACCCAGTCTATCATGCATGCACAAAGCATATAGATGTGAGGTACACAGGATTAGAGAGCTGATGAAGAAAGGTGAAGTAAAACTGATGAAGATCCATACCAAGGAGAATCAGTCTGATGCACTCACAAAGGTATTCCCCAGAGACAGCTTTCAGAGATGTGTGGCATGGATGGGTCTATTGAGAAGAGATGAGTTCACAAGGACTTGGAAGTGCCAAGATGGAGAATATGAGCTTAGAAGTGGCACTCCCAAGTCTTGGAAACATGAGAAGATAGATTATAGAGATGAGAGCGAGCTGGAAGAAGAATCAGTCTCAATAGTAAAGTTTAGAAACTAGGGCAGCTCACTCTGAGATTGAGTCGGCTTAGTTGAAAACTGGGTCGGTTAGGTCTCAAAGAAAAATCTAGATAGAGAGCAGCATTTTTGGACTGTTGGCACGGTACACAACTGGGTCGGCTCAGTCTGGGACTGAGCCAATCTAGTCACAGGTTAGTCGGCTCAGTCTGAAACTGGGCCGGCTCAGTTTTCGTGGGTTATTATTTTATGTACATGGGTTGTTTGGATTTGGAGAGTTTTTCTATGAAATTGGACTTGATCCTTTGTAAAATATATATACTAAAAATAGATCAAGATTGTAAGAGTGCTGAAATATACTGAATAAAAGCTTTTTTCTTCCAAAAATCTCTTCTTCTCTTCTTCTCTATTTTTTGATTTATTTGATCGTGCTTTCATAGAGATCTCTAAGAAGTACTTCCTTGATTGCTTGGCTAATCACCGATGGCCATATCAATGCATGTGGGAAGAGCGCATTACCAGACCCAGATCCTAATGGATCCTGGGTATTCGGATCCAGTTCCAGGATCTAAAACTCATGTTCAAAGTCTCAAAAAAATACTCAAAAATTTTGGTATCCAGTTCCAAAAAGCTAGGACGACAAAGGGCGGTGATGGAGAGAGAGAGGCGACAGAGATGATGCAAGGCAGAGGGAGTCGAGAGGGAGCATGGATCTCGTAGGGAGAGGTGCCCGAATCTCCTCTATCCACAACCTTGGTGTCGGGGTCTGGCTACTGGCGAGCGAGATTGAACGGGTCCAGTCGAGAGGAGGAGAGGAAGAGATTGAGAGAGGGAGACTAAGAGATAGAGAGGAAGAGAGAGAGGGGGTCCGACCACTGACGAGCGGGAGAGGAGGGGAGCGAGAGACTAAGAGAGGGAGAGGGAGGGGTTTCAACCACCAACGAGCAAGATCGAAAAGAGATATCTACAACCTCCCTCGTCGAGTCTACTGGCTCGACTCTGGTATTCTTTATTGAATCCTGTGAATCAGTTATGGACGAAGGACCACCTCTCCTTACATTGGTTGGGATAGGAAGAGAAATTATTGAGGGAACATCATATAAGGCCTCGATGAAGGAGCTCCTGGAAGCTTGAGAAGGGATAGATGAAGCATTGATTCGTAACCTTCGAATCGATAGCTTCTTCAATGTCTTGGCCATCAAAGGATCCATCTAGCCCTAGAACTCCAAGAAAGCAACCTTGGATGGGAGAATGTGAAGGGCCAGGAACTCTATATTCTTAATAACCTCTCTTCTACTTGCACCTTCTGGATGCACTTAAAAGAAGAAAGATGAAAATGAACAAACGCCTGTTTAAAATCGTCTCCCTAAATAATCAATGGATGGATGAACCCTACGATCGAAATTAATCTTGCATCAAGAGATGACATCATCAATAATTAAATATTAAAGCATAGTCGCAAATAAAGACATAAATCGTATGATCTAAATTATCACTTGGAAATAGTCCTTTTATCTAATTCTCAGACTCAACACTAGGAGGTAGTGTTACGGTGGTAACGTAAATGCCTTAAATTGTTCGATTGGTATTCAAAATACCTCGGCTCAGTTGGCATTCATTAATATTTTAAGGGCAAGAAAGTTACCATAATGACCTCCGAACTGATAGTTGATCCTCGAAAGAAGATTCGAACTATTTTATCCGAAAATGGCTCGAATAGCATTTGTAACTTATGGATCACCTTGGATAGGCAGCTCATCCATATTCTCATCAATTCATCTCGTAGAATAACGATTATATAGTTGTATCCTTACTACGAGTAAGCTATTTTCCACTCAATCTTGACTATCGAAATTAGATAAGGCATCCCAATCTCTTTGATAATGATCTTCCTATTTGAAAAAGTGCCCCTAATCTCGCCACCATGATGTTATCGGCCCAAAATTAGCAAAACAGCATAACAACCATATGAAGCTTTCTTTCAAATACCAAAAATCCTAAGGATTCAGATAAGTAAAAAAATCTTTCTCAGAAAATCCGTTGTTGCTCGATTATTTTCTGCTGACTTGAGCATCGGAGGATCCTCACCGGAGTCAAATCCTCCAGCTCGTACTTATTTTGTAGGTCACTTCAGCACTTCCTACGAGAAGCTGACTGCTCCACTCCAGAAGCAAACCATTTTTAGCAACAACAGGTCTAGTACTAGCATCAGACCCGTTTATCCAAATTCGGATCCAGACCCAATAAACCATAACATAAATGGGTAGGATCTGGATATTTAATATCCAAACCCGATAGACCCAAACTCAAATAATATAATATAATAATATTATATATATTTATAATATTATTAATATTAATAATAATATTAATATAATGTAAATGGTAGGACCCTTTCCTCTCTCAATCTCTCGATCTCCTCTCTTCCTCTCTTACTGGCAGCCGGACCCCCCCCTCTCTCTCTCAGTCTTCCTCAGTCTTTCCCTTCCCCTCCTCTCCACTCGCTGGGGCCGAACCCCCTCCCTCTCTCCCTCTCTCTTCTGTCTCTCAGTCTCTCTCTCTCCTCTTCTCAGTCTCTCCTCTCTCGATCTTGCTCAACGATGGTCGGACCCCTCTTTTTCTCTTTCTCGGTCTTCCTCTCTCCTTCTTAGTCTCTCCCTTCCCTCCCTCCTGCTCTCCGATGGCGACCCCTTCTCTCTCCTCTCCCAGTCTCTCCACCCTCCTCTCTCACTCATCGACGACTGGACCCCCTCCCTCTCCCTCTTTTATCTCTTAGTATCTCCTCTCTCAGTCTCTTCCTCTCTCAATCTACTCGCTGGCGATCGAACCCCTCCTTTTCTCCCTCTCTCATCTCTTAGTCTTCTCTCTCCCCTCTCCCAGTCTCTCCTTTCCTCCTCTCCTTCTCATCGATGGCTTAGACCCCTCCTCTCTTCCTCTCTGTCTTCGATCTCCCTCTCTCCCTCTCTCATTCTCTCCCTCTCTCATTCTCTCCCTCT
>QRFJ01002610.1:0-39298 GCA_006176705.1 Cocos nucifera | reverse complement strand
CTTATCTCCTGCAGTCGAGGTCGAAGTGCGCGCTCGGGAAAGATCTTATCTCCTGTAGCCGAGCCTTCCTCAGGGGAGATCTTATCTTTTGCAGCTGAGCTTCTAAGGCTTCTGACCTTCCCCCGTTAGCACAAGGTCCCCCGCTAGTTCTCAATACGGTAACTATTTGACTGCTCCATCCCCTGTTACCACAGTTTCTGCGCCAGGGAATAATATTATTGGAAGGGAAGAATTTTACCGAAGGAAAGTTACGGACAGCACATCCCCATTTGAGGGGTCGTCGGGGCGTTGTTCCTCGGAGCTCCCTCCCTTGGGCAGTAAGTCCCATCCAGACGACCTCCTCTATCCCATGTTGGCCTTCTCGATTTGGAGCAAGCTCTTGGCTTTGTCGCTGGGAGCCGACGAACCGTCGATGTACCAAGCTCCTCTCCGGGGTAACGTTGATGACGCTGTGAGGCGGTCGATCCAGGAGTTTTTGGTTACGGCAGTGCCCTTAGCCGACTTTCTCCAGCCACTCCTTCCTGACGAGCTCCTCAATTTTGTCTCGCAGTCGGATGCATTTCTCAGCGTCGTGGTCGTGGTCGCGATGGTAGACGTTGTACGACCGTGCTTGTTTAGGGGAGACCGTAAACCTTCTGATCTTGGCAGCTGGCTCTTAACTTCGTGGAGAATTCGAGTTAGAAGAGCGGGGCGTAGTTGCGGAATCTTTCGGGAGGGCTTCTTCGCGCCCTTTTGTCGGAGCTTCCTTGGTGGCGAGCTCAAGGAGTTTGGGGTTGTAAAACCTGCGGGAGAACTTTATGCCCAATTGTCGGAGCTTTCTTGGAGTCATACTCGAGAGGGAGTCCTCGCTTGCCCTGGGGCGATTGTGAGCTCGGCCGAACTTCGTCTCACCTTGTGTGAAATCTTTGTAAGGGGCTTCCTTGATGACATAATCGGGCTGGAGTTCCGCCTTACTTGCACCGAAATTCATTCTGATGATGTGGTTTAAGTGGAGATTTCGACCTTGCATGAGCCGAACTTCATTCCGCCTTCCCGCGAAAGCCTCCGTGGGAGGACTAATGCCCCTTCCTCGATGACGGGCTTCGAGGTGAAGTTTGGCCTCACTTGCGCCAAACTTCATTCCATTTTCCCGCGAGACCCTCGGCGGGAGAACCTCCTCTGCTGCTTTTATCTAAACTTCCTTGACGACGAGCTCGAGGGGGAGCTCGGCTTTGCTTGCCCGAACTTCACTCCACCTCCCGTGAATTCTTTGTAGGTGGTTCCCTTGGTGTCATACTCGAGCGTGAGTTCGGCCTCACTTGCACCGAACTTCATTCCGCTTTTCCACGGAAGCTTCCGTGGGAGGACTTCATACCCCTTTGTCGGGGCTTCCTCGATGACGGGCTCAAGGGAGAGTACGGCCTTGCTTGTGCTGGGAGGTCGTGAGCATGGTCGAACTTCATTCCGTCTCCTTCTGAAACCTGGGGGAGAACTTCCTTGATGATGAGTTCGAGGAAGAGCTCGACGTCGCTTGCCCAAGCTTCATTCCACCTCATGTGACTTCTTCGTAGGTGGTTTCCTTAGTGTCATACCCAAGCGAAAGTTCGGCCTCACTTGCATCGAACTTCATTCCGATGATGAGATTTCAGAGAAAGTTTGGCCTTGCTGCCGTCGAACTTCATTCCGCTTTCCTACTCACGGCAAACTCCATTCCGCTTTTCCGTGGAACCTTCCTCATGCCGAACTTCATTCCGCTTTTGTGGAAGAACTTCTGCTCTCCATTTCTTCCCTAAGGGCAATTGGCATGCCCAAATGCTCTTTCTTAAGGTCGGTTCCTCGCATTTTTCTAGCAAAGTCTCCACCGAAGGTTGTCGCACGGCCTGTATCACCTCGGCGGGGCCACGAACCCATCTGGTAGGTTGAATTGCTCTACATCTATGGTGGCTTCGGGTAGAGCCTGGGCTATCGAGGCTGCAACAGGAGCAGGCGTACCTAACGCGCAGGACGTCGATCGCCGCATCGAAGCTCTCCTAGGGGCATTTTCTCTTCGGGAGAGAAAAGGAAGATCTCCGGAGAGAAAAAAGAAGAGTCGCCGAGAACTCCTTTAAGAACAAGGAAACCTCAGAGGTTCAGGCCCTTCCTCTAGCACCATTCTATTGGTGCAGAAACTGGTCATCGCCGGAGGTCGTTGGAGTCGAGGCCGCTGAGGTTGCCGTCGAAGACCTGCAAAATAGAGTCCCGTCCGGAGCCGATGGGGGGTGGCTCTGGCAGGACCCTCCGACGCTCAAGTCAGCTCTGGCCAACAGGAATGGAGTGCTCGGGAATGAGTTCCAGAGCTTAGAGAAGAAGAGGAGAGCTTAGAGATCAAAGAGATTAGAGTTAGCGTATCTGGAGGGGTCCTTTTTATAGCGGAGCTTGATGGCGACAGCTGCAGCCGCGTGCTGGCGGGCCGCTCGAAGTTCGACGGAGCCAGTCTCATGGAAAGGCGCCGTGTGCGGCAAGTTGATGGTGACAGCTGCAGCCGCGTGCTGACGGGCCGCTCGAGGTTCGACGGAGCCAGTCTCACGGGAAGGCGCCGTGTGCGGCGGGTTGATGGTGACAGCTATCGCCGTCTCATAGCGAGTCGCTATCACTCGATGGACTGATGGTGATGGCTGCAGAGCTTGGAGGGAGTTCGTGCTCCTGAAGAGGAAGCTTGGAGGGAGTTCGGCTCCCATAGGCGTCTGGCTGGAGGTATGCAGCTAAGGCTCGTCCGCTGGGGAGTTCGGCCGCTGGGAATCCGAAGCTCGGCCGTTGGAGAGTTCGACCGAATGTTGGACTTCGGCTGAGGCTCATCAGCTGAGGAGTTCGAGCGCTAGGAGATTCCATTAAAGCCCGGCCGCTTGGAGTCCAAGGAGCTCGACCGCTGAGCAGTTCGACCGTCTGAACGGATCCGTAGAAGCTCGAACGCTAGGAGTTCGAGGAGCTCGGGCGCTAAGCAGTTCGACCGGCTGGAGCAGTTCGGTTCTGACGCTGGGAGTCCAAAGAAGCTCGACAGCTGAGGAGTAAAAAGAAGCTCGGCGGTTGAGTTCGGCTAGGACCGGGCTGCTAAAGCTCTTCTGCGGCTACAGGTTGCGTTAGGCCGAGCATCGAGCTAGACTTCGGCGGGAGCAGAATTTATCCCCAATAATTGGTAATAAATATATGCATACAGCTCATTTTGAACACTAGTCCTTACCATTAGACCATCCTAGAAAACTTAAAAGATACGATAGATTGTCAAGATGCTAAGCCAGATAAGAAAAGAAGGGAAGAAGGACTAGAAGGGAGCATGAAAAACGAAAAAGAACACACTACAAACTTAAGAGTTTTATTATGGAGTCTAACAAGGCCTGGAAAAAGTTTAACAGCATACTCCGCAATCTCCTCTTTTCCATATTAAGCGAAAGCATAGCCCTCATATGTTGTGATGGTTAGTTTCCTTATCCCGATGTATCTATAGGTCTAACACACCACCTGCCTAAATAAGAATCTCACACAAGACTCTCCCACTCACCATTTCATCCAAATTACCGAACAAAAATACTGCCAACTAATACAACACAATGTCTTTCCCTGACTTGATAACATTGTCTAAATGTCTTAGTTCCTTATAAAAGAAAATGATAAACTTAAAAACATCAAGTAAAAGAAGCAGCAAAATTTGAAAAATGAAAACCAACTAAACTCAAAAATATAATGGAATATGGAATATAAAGGATCTTTTCAGCTGGTTGACAACAAAAAGCATAACATGCAATCTTAACAAAAAGCATGAAAAGATCAAGGAAGAATCTTGAAAAAACTGCCATTAGGATCAGCTCACCACGATGTACACTAACTAAAGCAATTAAAAATATACCCTCATCACAGACTCAAGGGAACCCACAAAAATTTAGCCTTCCAAAGTTAATTTGTAATCACTTCACATCCAAAAAAATAAAAATCTCGGCCTTATAATCAATCTAACCATCAAAACCTAAGGCATCACAACAAGATCTAGAAATAATATCAAGTTATAAATTAGTAAAAACCATAAAATCATTAATGAAATCCTGTCAAAACCCTGCTCTCCGAAATCATCTTTGCTATAATTAATTGTTGGAAGAGAATTCCACAAATAGCACATTTATATCTAACCATACATAAAAATTAAAGAAAATAAAACCCAACTAAACTAAATAATATAATGGAATACAAAGGATGTTTTCAGTAGGTTGATAACATAAACAAAGAAGGCATGAAAATCTAATAAGCAAACTTCAGAACTAAGCTCACTAACATAAAATAAAAATGAAACCATATAAAAAGTTAACGTAAATAATTACTGTCTTATCTTGAGTTCTAGTTTTGTCTTTTAAAAAGTAAACTACTTCAACTACTGAATACCAGCCTGGTACCAAAATACTTCTAAAGCAAATTCATGTCTTAAGAGAGATGACGTGGGAAAAAAAAAAGATAAGAAAAATATAAAATTCAAAAAATTTTAAAGATTAGACTACTATTTCACAACCTGAAGGAGTTGGATTAAGTCCATGATAAAGAGTATCAGCTCTCTTAGGCAAAGACAAGAAGCACCTATATAAAGCATCCAAGCAGAACAACAAAAAGAAGAAAATTATAAATCATGCATGTTAGAAAAACAAGTAGTACATGTTGGATTTAATATTGTTGCCTCAACTTGGGTTATAAAGAATTAATCAATTTATGAGCAACTTAAAATCATCATGAAATGACTAAAAGTATAAACATTAAAAACCATGAAAGAATTGAACCACTAGAACAAATGCAGTTGTGAAATCCAAGATGGACAGATCCTATTGCTACTCACAGACAAGGAATTGCACGTGCAGCAACAACAATAAAGCCTCTGCCAACCAGAAAAAACAACAAATTGTATATGAAATAAAGCAAACTGACTCTCATTGTGATAATGGTAAAGCTGCCTTTGAACTCCAATATAACAAGAGAGACATTATACCCTAAAATTAATAAAAACTTCTGCCACAGAGGACTTACAACAAAACATGAACTTTGATCCAACAACCACATACCAAATATACATAGTTCAGGTTAAACTAGACATATAGGCTAGTACAATCAGGAAAGCAACTCTAGAGCTAAAGACACTAAAATTATGAGATCTTCAGAAGAATAAGAACATCAAAGACAGCAAATTCACATCTTTTTCTTTTTGTAGATGAGAGAGCATAAGACAAATGGAAAAGCATATCAAGAAAAGGACATGCAATCTTCGTTGAAGAATTTTTACAGCAAAACTTGGTGACCTGGACCCCTTCCATTTAGCCTAAACTACAAAAATGGTTAACAACACTGACATTTCCATGATACTGAGAAACAGCTCTATGTATGCATGTCTATGCAAACAGTTTTATGTATGTATGTATGCAATCTATCTTCCTTGAAGAATTTCATCTATAAATATTTGTTACCAAGATCCTTCCATTTAGCCTAGACTACCAACACCCAAACCCAACACTTACATATGGATATTTCCATGATAATGAGAAATGGTTCCACAGGGCATATCAAAGTCATAGCCAATGAGATTGTATGTACATATGTTCACACATTCTTATGCATGTATGCACGCAAATGAGAAAGTTTCAAAAAATAAAACTTGGATACTTCGAGCCATAGATTTTCAACAAATAAGGTAGATAATCATTTGTTGGCTTCAAGGTGCACAAGCTCAGACTCTTAGACACTAGCATTGCCTGAAAGATTTATAAGGGCTTTAAAGTGACTTTAATACAATATTTCCTCTAAAATGTTTGTCAAAAGAGTAGAACAAAAAGTTTCACATGATAAAACTTGGACATTTTGAGCCATAAATTTTCAACAATTAAGTTAAATAATCATCTGTTGGCTTCAAGGTGCAAATGCTAGAACATTAGAAATTCATGAATCATTAGTGAGGCTTTTAAGGTGACTCTGTTACAGTATTTCCATCAAAATATTTGCATAAGAAGCAATATTAACAGAAGCATGGAAAGATCATGGAAGAATCTTGCAAAAACTGCCATTAGGATCAGCTAACAGTGATGTACACTAATCAAAGCAATTAAAAACATACTGTCACTACAGACTCAAGGGAACCAACAAAATTTAATCTTCTGAAGTTAATCTAAAATCACTTCACATCCAAGGAAACGGAAATCTCTGCACTAAAATCAATCTAACCATCAAAACCTAGGGCATCACTAACTAGATCTAGAAACAATTTCAAGCTAGATATCAGTAAAAACTATATGATCACTAACCAATTCCTATCAAAAGCCCGCTCTCTGGCAAAATTATATGTAATATAGTTAATCATTGGAAGAGAATTCTACAAATTGCTCATGTGGATCTAATCGGACATAAAACTTAAAGAAAATGAACAAGTATTGAACAAAATCCACTAATCTATCAAACAAACATGACAAAATTGTAGAAGAATGTCGAGCAAATCATTCCGAAAGTGTACTTATATAAACCAGCAAGAAGGATCCAACACCATTGAGCTCGAATTGATGAAATCCTTCGAAGGATTCAAGCCTCAAATACAATTACCACCAGCTCTATCGATAGATCGAAATCCAAATCCAAAATGAAATGGAGATCAAGAAAGAAGATGCTTTTTCGAGCAATGATATCCCTCCTAAACAAACATGCTAGCACCCACAACCCTATAGGGTGCTATCAACAATGGAAAGCTACAGCCAATATAAGTGGTATGTTATGCTACTTTGTCTCTATTTTGGATGCTTTGGATGAATCTTTGCCATTCATATTGAAATTACTCAATATGGAATCTCTATTTTGATGGAACATTCTAATAGATGAGCATAGAAAAAAACTCTCTATTAGAATTTATCTACATCAAATTTTCTATGCAAAGCATCGATCAATATTTGCTTTTTTCTAATGCAAATATTAGATGGT
The DNA here is from genome assembly GCA_006176705.1 of Cocos nucifera. NCBI lineage: Eukaryota > Viridiplantae > Streptophyta > Magnoliopsida > Arecales > Arecaceae > Cocos > Cocos nucifera. The sequence continues at coordinate 32,353 of QRFJ01002610.1, read as the reverse complement.
TATTGCTGCTTACATGTGATAATTGTAAACGGTTATTTGTGGTATTAATTGTTAGGATCTCATTAGTTTCCTTTTTTTTTTTTTGTTAGTCAAAGGGAGGAGAGACAAGTCAAAATTGATAGTGTATGGCCTTATTTAGAGCTGAAAAGTCAAATCCTTATTGATTTCAGGTTGGGCCACAAACCAGACTCCGAGATAGTTTAGATTAGGTTTCCACCTATGAATAAAACATGAAAGAATTTGGTACAGGGCTCAAGATGATGCTTGGCCTAGCTCGAAGTTCAAGCATAGAATCACACTAGAACTTGGCTCAAAGTCAAGCCCAAATCTACCCCAAGGCCCAAACTAAACTTATATCCAACCAAGCTTCAACCCCTAGCTAGGATCATTTTAAGGGCTTCTCCTTCAACATCCCTCCTTCTTGTTTCCCCACCCTTCTCCTCTAAATCGCCACATTTTGTAGGCAATATTTAGATAAAAAAATAATTTTTTTCATATTCTTTTATGCATTAAAAAATTGCTCGAGAATCTATTATTCATGTTCTTTTGCATTACTAGTTTTCTGTCCATATTTTTCATAATATCCTTTATTACATAAATATTATTATACATAATATATAATATATAATATATAATATATAATATAATATAATAAATTATATTATATAAAATAAAATAAAATATATATTATAATATAGTATATATTAAATATATTATTATATTATATTATATTATATTATAATAAAATATAAGATATTTAATATTATATTATAATAATAAAATAAAAAAATTATACTATAACATTATATTATTATAATAATATATTATATTATATAATAAAATATTATTATTTGATAATTATATTATATTATATATAAGATAGTATTATATTATTATAATGTATGGGGTATATTAGGAATGAAATAAAAATATTATTTTCTAGGTTCATTGTAAATGACTCACTTACCTCCTAGATGGATAAGACTTTCTCATAATTTATAGATAAATATTATTCATAAAATAATAATTTATTTATTTAAAAAAAATGAGAAAATATGGATAAATTAGTCAAATAAAAAAATTGATTAATTTTTTAACGATATTTATCAATCGAATAAGTCTCAAGTAAAATGAATCCAATTAGCTTTTTTTTAAAAAAAAAAATTACTATGGGCTCAACAAAGTACCAAAAATGAGCTGGAGAAATAAATAAGATTGTTCCTATTCGATTTGCAATTGCATGAAATGTGGCCGCGGAGATTTTAAATCTCTCATGAAATGGCCATTGAACCATATTTCTCAATCGATAATATTTGTCATCTCAACCATTTGGAAAATATTGGATCAGATGGATTCATACCATGATCAATGAGGTTAAATTTAAATGGATGTAATTACTCCTCCTATTATTAATTTGTCGCGCTCTTCGAAGGATGCTGCACGTTGCTACAAACACGAGGCCAAGACATGCCCAGCGTGTTTCGATCTTGACATGCAGAGTGCTCGAAGCGAAAGAAGGTTTGGGCAACATTGCAAATAGGGGGCCGAGACGTGCTTTGCATGTTTCGATCTTGGCATGTAGAGTGCTTGAATTGAGAAAAGTTTGGATGGCAAATATGAGGCTGAGACGTGCTCTGTGCGCTTCAACCTCAACATGCAGAGCACTCGAATCAAGAAAAGGTTTCGACAGCATTACAAATATGGATTCGAGACGTGCCTTGCGCGTTCTGATCTCGACATGCTGAGTGCTCGAATTAAGAGAAGCTTTGGACTGCAAACACGAGATCGAGACGTGCCCTGTGTGCTTCGATCTCAACATGTAGAGTGCTCGAACTGAGGAAAGGTTCAGACAGTATTGTAAACATGAGACTGAGACATGCCTTGTGCACTCTGATCTCGGCATGCAAAGCACTCGAACCTAGAAAAGGTTTGGATAGTATTGTAAACCATCCCCATTTGTAATGATGTCTCTTACTTCTGTGATTATGCTTTTGAAAATGCTACTCTCTTAGTTCAAGGATGGGCTTATTGTCCTTATAAAAAAGTATGTTAATAGAGAAATATTTGATAGGAATAGAATAGTTGTCCATTTATATAGAAGTAGATTTATGCCAAACTACAAGCATTGGTAATTGTATGGGGATCGAAATATGGGAGATAATTGCAATGGCTTTGGAGGCTTTACTTATCCAAGGCCTTGTTGATGTGCAAGACCTTAATGATGATAGCTTGAGCAAATGATTAACACATTTGATGTTTGATCTGGTTATTGGTGGATGTCAATGTAATAATCTTTTAAATTGCAATCGTTATAGTCAAGATGGAAAGGGTTGCTATGGTTATAGTCATGCTTATCATCTATAGGATTGCTACTCTTTGATTCAAATCAGATCTAAAATATTTCAGATCTAATTTTTATTATTCTAATAATTAAAATAAAGTATAGATAAATTAAATTAGATTTAATTTACCTTGATGTAGGATAATCCTATTACCTGTTGATGATCCTATAAGCAGCGGAAGGTTCTGAATCTAACCATGCAAGTGCCTAGCCTCTACCAGTATCCACTCGGACTGAATCTAGAGATCCTCTTCTTCTCTATCACATTTCCAAAAATTAGATCTGAATCTAATTTGGAGGATCTTCAAAATAGCTTTCAAAGATCAGCAGTTGTCCTTTGCAGCAACGCAGCCCTCTAGCTTTCTGTCGCCTTTCTCTCGCCTAGATTGCACCAACTGAGATCCCAAACTTCTTTGGGTGTGGAGAGAAGAGGGAGAAGATGAACTTGGCATGGAGGAGGAAGAGAGAGACAGCCTTGGGGCATAGAGAATTATTCTCCTTTTTGAGTTGGGCGCAAGATCTTATTTATAGACTATGCGTGATCCAACTCCTCTTCATCCCAACCAATCACAATCCTTTGCGAAATTAGATCTAAATCTGATTGGTGGGAATAGAGTCCCTTGGATTCATCCTTAGATCGCGCCTAAGACCAGTCAAAGTTGATTTTTAGGAGGAGTCTAATCAGAATCCAATAAGGAGATGGAGTCCCTATCCAATAGGAACTCCTGGGCGCCTCAAGCTTGGGTGGCGTGCGCCCTTCTCCTTACCAATTTTTGGTAGGGAGACAAGCCCCACCAGCTCTCCAATAGGTGCATGACACGTGGACAGAAGTCAAAGTATCAATGGTCAATATTTGACCAGTCAAAGGTCAACTTTTGACTAAAGTCAAAGGACGAGAAATGGTAGGTGACCAAAAATGGTAGGTATTATCTTACAAAATAAAATAATCCTTTTCTAACCTAGACAGACTCCAGTCAGACCAAGTGAAGGCCTCTGATCGAGCATAAACTTCTTTGGCTCAGTCAGGATAACTATTTATGATAGTAAAAGAAGAACGTTAGGTTCAATCGAGTGCTAGCACGATTTTCTTGAACCTAATTGAATCTCATTCAGATCAATTGAACTAGATCAGTTCAATTGATGATCACCAGATTCAAACCCTTGTTTGTGTGACCTAGTTAGGTTCAGTTCTGTATGGTAATGGGATATGTCATGATCTCTATCATCGACATCATCGAAACTCCTTTCGATGGATCAGAACTCTTCTGATTCGAACAGCTAGAATGATCGATCATCTAAATCATTCTAATTGCTCCCAAAATCCACCAGTGACACCTAGCAGTATATGGTGGCAACCCATCAGAGCTGAATGCGAACCTCTTGGTGCAGCTACCTGTGTGATTAAGTTCTTCTATCTTGAGCCCCGATCAGATTAGGGTTAAGGTGAACTCGTCAAACCCTAGTTTCTGTCATATGATGTAATCATTCGATTCAAGTCCGATGTGAAAACCTAAATAGAAACTCTTTCTATTATTTCACTCTGCCATGGCCATGGGCTTCTGGACTTGATTCTCATGATCATCATAGGGCTGCTCCTCTACCACCGAGGTAGATAGATTCCATCTTGATGCAATCCAGTTCCTACAATGAACATGCTATAGCCAACATACACCTCAGGATTTCGAATGGCTAGGAGACCGAGTTATGGTGTAGTCAAACTATAACACCCTCAAGGTGAACTGCCGATGCACCTCAGATCAAAGAATCCAGACACACTACTGCAGCATCGAGTCAGTCATTGACGAGAAGGTAGACTTCCTAATGACTACTCGAGGTGGTCACGCTCAGTGCCCTCGTTCTCTAATGAGTACCTGTACTCTCGCTCCGGTGTCTCCACACCATAGACTCAAGACTCATCTACTAAAGAGAAGCGATTGTACACCAACCTTCTGGATCAATCACCATCCTCATGATGATCCTATGGTCGGGAGCATTTTATGAGTTAATAATGATTATTCATGTCTTAAATTTTCAACTCTTGAAAATATGAATTATCATTACCATTAACTCAAAGGATGTATCACAGACACTAAATACATATATGTGATAGAAAATAATCCATTTTATTGATTATAGTCAAAATTATAATTTTGCCCCTAGAAGTGTATTACAAGTGTCAGCCAATTCTGACTTCTAGGGCACATATATCTAACAATCTTCCACTTGATCCTAAAGCCAATTGGCTACAAGTCTAAGTCCCATCTTTTCAAGATGGGCTTCGATCTTCTGCTGGCCCAACGGCTTTGTAAGTGGGTCTGCCACATTGTCTGCGGAGTTGACTCTCTTGACCTCGACGTAACCCTTCTCGAGGTAATCGCGGATGAGGTGGTATCGCCGCTCAATGTGCTTGGATTTTTGGTGAGACCTCGGCTCCTTAGCAAGGGCTATGGCGCCATTGTTGTCGCAGTATAGAGGAATGGCATCTGATGGCATTACTCCAATTTCTGCAGCAAACTTCTTATACCAGAATGCTTCCTTCGCAGCCTCTGATGCAGCGATATATTCTGCTTCCATGGTGGAATCTGCTATCACTGGTTTGCTTGAAACTCTTTCCAGCTGACAGCACCACCATTGCACACAAACAGACTCCCAGATGTCGACTTTCGATCATCTACATCGGACATGAAATCCGAGTCTGTGTATCCCTGGACTTGGAGTTCTCCATTACCAAAGACCAACATCATATCCTTAGTTCTTCTCAAGTACTTAAGGATACATTTCACAGAAGTCCAGTGTTCTTCACCTGGATTTGACTGATATCTGCTTGTGACACTCACAGCATGGGCTATATCAGGTCGTGTACATAGCATGGCATACATGAGGCTCCCTATTGCAGAAGCATAAGGGATCTTGCTCATGCATTCTATTTCCTCAGGTGTGCTAGGGCACATCTTCTTGGAAAGATGAATACCATGTCTGAAGGGTATTAATCCCCTCTTAGAGTTTTCCATACTAAACCTCTTTAGTACTTCCTCTATGTACATCTTCTGTGAAAGTCCTAGCATCCTATTCGGTCTATCCCTATAGACCTTAATTCCTAGAATAAAGGATGCTTCACCTAGGTCTTTCATGGAGAATTCCTTGGACAACCATATTTTGACTGTGTCAACATGGGAATATCATTCCCAATAAGGAGGATGTCATCCACGTACAATACGAGGAAGACAACAGCGCTCCCACTGACCTTTTTGAAGACACATGGTTCCTCTTCATTTTTGATGAAACCAAACATTTTGATCACATCATTGAAAATGAGTGTTCCAGCTCCGAGATGCTTGCTTAAGTCCATATATGGACCTTTGCAGCTTGCAAACCTTGTGATCAGTATCACTGGATGTGAAACCTAGCGGCTGTTCCATATAGATATCTTCCTCAAGATATCCATTTAAGAATGCCATTTTCACGTCCATTTGCCATATTTCATAATCGAAATAGGCTGCAACGGCAAGCAATGTGCGGATGGATTTTAGCATAGCCACTGGCCTGATAGTCAATGCCTTCGCATTGACTATAACCTTTTGCCACTAGTCTAGCCTTGAATGTCTCCACATTTCTCATCTGCACCAATCTTTCTCTTGAAGATCCATTTACACCCAATAGGTACTATACCTTCTGGTGGATCTACCAAGGTCCAGACTTGGTTTGAGTGCATCGAGTCAATTTCTGACTGCATTGCCTCTAGCCATTTCTCGGAGTCGATATCTGATATCGCCTCGTTGTAGGTTTTGGGATCATCACCATGAGCACCATTACCTACGAGGAACATTTTCTCTACTTTCCTCTGAAATAATACCTAAGTATCTTTCAGGGGGATGGAAAACTCTTTCCGATCTACGAGGTGGAGGAGGTAGTGTTCTTATTGGCTCAACCTGATTTGGTTCCAATTGGTCCTTAGCTCGTTGTACTCTTGTGAGACTTTCTCATCAAGCTTAATCTGCTTTCCAATGCCGCTATCTTGAATAAACTATTTTTCAAGAAAGATGGCATGTCGACTCACAATCACATTGTGGTCTTCTGGAATGTAGAAATAGTATCCTAATGACTCTTTAGGATATCCTATGAATCGAGCTCTGAAGGACCTAAACTCTAACTTGTCCGCTTGTTGTCTTTTGACATGAGCCGGACAACCCCAAATTCTGAGATGACTCAGACTTGGTTTCTTACCATGCCATATCTCATACGGTGTGGTAGGAACGGTTTTAGAGGGAACCCTATTCAGTAGATAAATTGAAGTTAACAATGAGTGTCCCCAAAGAAAATCAGGAAGGTCTGTGAAGCTCATCATGGATCGGACCATATCCAATAGAGTCCGATTTCTCCATTCTGAAACTCCGTTGAGTTGAGGTGTTCCTGGTGGAGTCCATTGAGAGACTATGCCATTTTTCTTGAGATAGTCTAGGAATTCTTGGCTAAGGTATTCACCTCCTCGATCTGATCGAAGAACCTTAATGGGTTTTTTAGTTTGTTTTTCTACTTCATGTCTGAATTCTTTGAACTTTTCAAAAGCTTCAGACTTGTGTCTCATAAGATACACATACCCATACCTAGACAGATCATCGGTAAAGGTAATGAAGTAGACAAAATTGCCTCTAGCCGGCACATCAAATGGGCCGCACACATCAGTATGTACTAGGGCAAGGAGATCTGTGGCCCTTTCCCCATGTCCTACAAAAGGGAGTTTAGTCATTTTGCCTTGAAGACAAGATTCACAAGTTGGATATGACTCGAAAGTCAATGGACTCAATAGCCCATTTTTCTCCAATTTGTTGATCCTATCTTCTGCTATATGACCTAATCTCAGGTGCCATAGATATCCTATCATTTGGACTATCCCTAGGTCATTTGGCATTCACATTTTGCTCGATAGTTAGAATAGATACATCAATATGTAGCTGATAAAGATCGTTAATAAGGAAAATCCATTTGCAATTTTATTTCTTTCATAAAGAATGTTACAATGGTCCTTAAAGAAGGTAATCACATAGCCTTCTAGTGCTAAGCATGAAACAGAAATCAAATTCCTGCTAGCTGCAGGCACATAATAACAGTCTTTCAAAACTAAGTCTAAACCAGATGGTAATCGAAGAGGGTATGTTTCCACCACCACTGCAGCAACTCTTGCTCCATTTTCCGATGCGTAGGATCATGTCTCCATCCCTCAGCCTCCTGCTATCCTCAAGATCCTGCATGAAAGTGCACAGATGAGCACTAGAACCAGAGTCAAGCACCCAACTGGATGCAGAAGAAATCGTAAGGTTAGACTCAATAACGAGCATACCTCCAGAAGGACCTTCCTTCTTGTTCTTCAGGGTGGCCAGGTAAGTAGGGCAGTTCCGCTTTCCAGTGGCCATCGCTGTTGCAATGGAAAATACTTTTCTTTGACAATGGCCTTCTTCTTCGGCCCTGTCTTCTTTTTCTTTTCTCCTTCCATCTTCTGCTTTTTTGCAGACTTCTTTTTCTTTCCAGAAGACTTTCTTTTGGAAGAAGTCCGTTCCATAGCAAGAACTGAGCCTTTAGAATCCTTTCATAGAAAGCTCAGCGGTGACCAGCATGTTCATTAATTCGGCCAAGAAATTTTGAAGTTTATGCATGTGGTAATTCATGATGAATTGCCCATATGCATCAGTCAAGGATTGCAGAATAATATCGTTCTATAGATCCAAGTCTAACTTCACACCGAGCTTCTCAAGCTCTTCCAAGTCCTTGATCATCATCAGATAGTGATCTTGGACTGACAGTGCCCATCACGCATCTTAGCCTTAAAAAGTTATTTCGTGACTTGATACTTGGCTGCACGACTCTGTTCACCAAACATCTCCTGTAGGTGAGCCAACATTTGGCGAGCAGTCCTGATATCTTCATGTTGGCACTGGAGCTCATCAGACATCGAGCCCAACATGTAATATCTGGCCTTATTATCTTCGTCTATCCATTTTTTTAGAGACGCTCTCTATTCAACGGATGGATGGACTGATAAGGTGGAAGGGTCTTGATCCAATACATGGGTTAACTTCTCGAAATCCAAAATGATTTTGTAGTTCCTGAGCTAATCTTTATAATTGGATCCGATCAGTCTATGTGTGTCCAGGATACGTGCTAATGGATTGGATGCAGACATTTTTCTATAGAGAGTCAAAGATTCTAGTTAGATACTGTAATTATGACTTGACCAATTTATTTAAAAATTTTATTTTTAAATAAATTAGCTCTCACTATTTTCTTGGATCCCTACACTCCCTCTGTAGAGATGCGAAAATCTTCATGATTAATGATTTCTAGTGGGTGGTGCGGTCTCACCAACTGACTCATCACCTCACCTAACAGTTATTGGTGATGGGTTAGCCAATGAGTGAACAACTCTTGTTCAATGATTCTCTAATCATGGTGCATCCCAAACTTGATCTCTAATTCATGAATCTCACCATATCCGAAATATTGATCCACTCCTTAGTTAAGTCAGACCCACCATTTGCACAGACTGGATTTCTAATTGAGTCTCTCACCGTATTCCAAAATATTGAGCCCAACTCATCCTCCAGCCCATAGCATCCAATGCCTAATAGACATGGTTGCATCTTTCCGGTGCAACTGAGCCACTGTATCCAGTCGAGAACAATCAACCTCAAAAAAGGGCCCGCACATCTACAATGGTGGAAGACCTCAGACTTAATCTTTTCTTAGAAAAATTGATTCAGGTCTCATTAAACTAGACTTGTCATAGTCATAACAATTATGACTAACCTAGTGGCATGGGTTAGCTCGGATTATTGACCACCTCAAATCAGAACTGAGTCAATAGATATGGCCAGGTAAGTGAGATCGGTGGAAGGGATATGCCATTAACTCGTACAAGAACGCATTCAGGTCGAGTAGCTCCCAATTAAAAATCAGTCGATCGTATCTGCCAAACTTACCTTAGACACCAAATTGTTGAGCCAGAACCAATTGGGTTAGCCTACAATCCAGACTCTAACCTCTGAGCCTAATTAGGTCTTGCTTGATCGTGACTCGATCTTGACCCAGACTTAATCCTATTAGGCTGGTCAATTTAAGCATTGTTGATCCCATCTAACCAACTCTTGATTCAGTTTGATCAACCGCTCAGATCTAATTGAGCTATCCAAGCCCGAATCCAGTATTATGAATATATCTTAGATCTAAAATTATCAATTTTAGACCTAATTAATATTCTATAATCTTAATTCTTAATTAAGTAGAGTTCATAAATAAAATATGTATAATAAATCTTAGGATTTCAGGATCTAAGATTTTGCAGAAAGTAAGTTTTGGATTTCTGATTAAGGACGAATGCACAGCACCCCTATACGTCATAAAAACATCCCATCGGATGGGAGGAGAGAGCCTTTAAATCTTTCTTCATTCTTATGATCGGACGGCTAAGAGGAACGCCTTAATCAGGAATATGTAATACTACAAAACAATTTTAGATCTATATCATATATCTCATATACAAATTAGATCTAATCATGGCATATTTTGCATACATCTTATGTATTGAATCATGCATATTTTTAGATCTAAATTATCTCATAATAATCTAAAAAAATAGATTTAAATTGATATTATCAAAATAAACTCTAATTTAGATAACTATGTAGAACTATTCTACAACTAATCTAAACATGCATCAATCATATCTCATATAATATTAAAATTAAATAATTTTTATTTACTATTTTTAGATATTATTATAATAATTATAATATCAAAAAATAATAAATAAATAGATCTAAAATATGATCTAATTAAATTAAATTATAAACATGCAAGACTATTCTATAGAACTATTCTATTTTAGAACTAGTCATGTATATTTTCTAATCTTAGATCCAAATTATTTAATTTTAATTTTTCAAATTTTAGATTTGATCACATCTCATGTGACATTTGAAATCACTTATTTCTTGATTAAAATAAATTTAAAATCAGATCTAAACACTTTAGAACCTTGGCTCTGATACCAATTGAAGAAAAATCTTGATTTTTCAGATCAGGTTCGTTCAGATCTGATCAGATTAAGAGATATATTTTAAAAAATTTTCTCTTTAATTTAAATCAGATCTAAAATATTTTAAATCTAATTTTTATTATTCTAATAATTAAAATAAAATATAGATAAATTAAATCAGATTTAATTTATCTTGATGTAGGATAATTCTATTATCCGTTGATGATCCTGTAAGCAACGGAAGGTTCTAGATCTAGCCACATAAGTGCCTGACCTCTACTAGTATTCACTTGAGGTGGATCTGGAGATCCTCTTCTTCTCTATCATGTCTCCAAAAATTAGATCTGAATCTAATTTGGAAGATCTTCAAAACATCTTTTGAAGATCAGCAGTTGTCCTTTACAGCAGCGCAGCCTTCTAGCTTTCTGTCGCTCAGATTGCACCAACTGAGATCCCAAACTTCTTTAGACCTAAAGAGGAGAGGGAGAAGATAAACTTGGCATGGAGAAGAAAGAGAGAGGCAGCCTTGGGGCGTAGAGAATTATTCTTCTTTCTGAGTTGGGCGCAGGGTCTTATTTATAGACTATGCGTGATCCAACTCCTCTTCATCCCAACCAATCACAACCCTTTATGAAATCAGATCTAAATCTGATTGGTGGGAATTGAGTTCCTTGGATTCATCCTTAGATGGCACCTAAGACCAGTCAAAGTTGGTTTTTAGGAGGAGTCTAATCAGAATCCAATAAGGAGATGGAGTCCCTGTCCAATAGGGACTTCTGGGCGCCTCAAGCTTGGGCGCACGCCACCTTTGGCGTGCGCCCTTCTCCTTGCCAATTTTTGGTAGGGGGATAAGCCCCACCAGCTCTTCAATAGGTGCATGACATATGGACAGAAGTCAAAGTATCAATGGTCAATAATTTGACCAGTCAAAGGTCAACTTTTGACCAAAGTCAAAGGACGAGAAATGGCAGGTGACCAAAAATGATAGGTATTATCTTACAAAATAAGACAACCCTTTTCTGATCTGGACAAGCTCCAGTCAGACCAAGTGAAGGCCTCTGATCGAGCACAAACTCCTTTGGCTCAGTCAGGATAACTATTTATGATAGTAAAAGAAGAACGTTAGGTTCAATCGAGTGCTAGCACGATTTTCTTGAACCTAATTGAATCTCATTCAGATCAATTGAACTGGATCAGTTCAATTGATGATCACCAGATTCAAACCCTTATTTGTGTGATCCTAGTTAGGTTCAGTTCTGTATGGTAATGAGATATGTCATGATCTCTATCATCGACATCATCGAAACTTCTTTCGATGGATCAGAACTCTTCTGATTCAAACAGCTAGAATGATCGATCATCTAAATCATTCTAATTGCTCCCAAAATCCATCAGTGACACCTAGCAGTATATGGTGGCAACCCATCAGAGCTGAATGTGAACCTCTTGGTGTAGCTACCTATGTGATTAAGTTCTTCTATCTTGAGCTCCGATCAGATTAGGGTTAAGGTGAACTCGTCAAACCCTAGTTTCTATCATATGATGTAATCATTCGATTCAAGTCTGATGTGAAAATCTAAATAGAAACTTTTTTTCTATTATTTCACTCTGCCATGGCCATGGGCTTCTAGACTTGATTCTCATGATCATTATAGGGCTGCTCCTCTACCATCGAGGTAGATAGATTCCATCTTGATGTAATTCAGTTCCTACAATGAACATGCTATAGCCAACATACACCTCAGAATTTTGAATGGCTAGGAGACCGAGTTATGGTGTAGTCAAACTATAACACCCTCAAGGTGAACTACCGATGCACCTCAGATCAAAGAATCAGACACACCACTACAGCATCGAGTCAGTCATTGACGAGAAGGTAGACTTCCTAATGACTACTCGAGGTGGTCACGCTCAGTGCCCTCGTTCTCTAATGAGTACCTGTACTCTCGCTCCGGTGTCTCCACACCGTAGACTCAAGACTCATCTACTAAAGAGAAGCGATTGTACACCAACCTTCTGGATCAATCACCATCCTCGTGATGATCCTATGGTCGGAAGCATTTTATGAGTTAATAATGATTATTCATGTTTTAAATTTTCAACTCTTGAAAATATGAATTATCATTACCATTAACTCAAAGGATGTATCACAGACACTAAATACACATATGTGATAGAAAATAACCTATTTTATTGATTATAGTCAAAATTATAATTTTGCTCCTAGAAGTGTATTACAAGTGTCAGCTAATTCTGGCTTCTAGGGCACATATATCTAACAGCTACCTTCTAGAGGCTAAGCAAGGCGATAACTATAGCAACCCTTATAGTCCATCATGACTATGGTGGTTGCTATCTGAAATATTATTACATGGACTTCCACTGATAACTAGATTAAATCCACAAAATATGCTAATTATATACTCGAGCCCATCACCATTAAGCTATTGCACATCAATAAATGTATTGGATAAGTAGAGCTTTCCATCTACGCATATTGTCTCTCACGTCTTTCTATACAGGTACCAATACTTATAGTTTGGCAAAAATCTACTCCTATATGAATGAACAATTATTGTATCACTATCAAGCATTTCTCTGTTGACACATCTCTTATAAAGATAATGAGCCATCTTGCCCTACGAGTGCAACATTCCCAAAAGCATAATCACATAATTAAAGGACATCATTGCAAACGGGAATGGTCAAGATGCGCATCCTGTGCGTGTGGACTTGGAGCTTGCCGAATAACTAGGCTACGCAAGCACATGAATTTTATTTTAAGTTATTATTTTATTTTTTAATAAAATTTATACTTTTGGTTTGTAGCTCGAGAAGGCAGTCGAGGGCTTGGAGATAATAGGCTATGATGTTTACCTGTGCAAGATGTGCCTAAATGAAGGTGATGCATTCTATTCTTGTTATTGTATGGTCAAGCTTGGATTGTCTGTTACATCGCAAACAACCACTTCTAGCTATCTCACTATACTTTAGTATAGAAGAAATTGCAATATAGGGCAAGCTTGGATGGTTTGTTATATTGCAGACAACTGCTTGCAGACACCTCATGATTAAAGGTGTAGAGAAACTTGCAATGCCTTTTTTTTTAATGACAAATCTGAGCCTTCTTCATATTTTCATGTACTGAGATTATCATGTACTGCTAGATAAAAATGAGACAATACCTAAATCAGGAGACCAATAGACCAACACATTATCATGTATTATTGGACGAGAATTATTTTTCTGCTGATACATTACAGATGCTAACTAATAATCTTTATTACACATGAGTTAAATTTTGATCCTCTTGTTATGTTTTAATAGATACTTTATTTGAACTAATTTTTAGGTCATCTGCTTGCTTTGGTTTTTATTTTTATTTTCAGATATTGTACATCATGTCTTCTAGAGGTTGGAGTTGTTCCAGCCAAAGATAGAGCTCTCGAGGAGAGAGTGATTATGTGGCCAGCTTGCATGGCTCCGAACATCTTATATCGGATGATAATTAAACTCTCTAACACTTTAGATATTATTATTTTGTCCTTTGCTAACTAATATAACATTCTTTATATTAGATATTTTACGCTTAGGTTCGGATGATAGAGGATCATCAGTGACTCCATAGTTACATGCAGTAGCAACCGGCTCACAGATACAGAGTTATGGTCGAGGATCCGCCTCATTCGGCTAGAGGATAGACAGCTCATCCACATTTAGAACCTTCCGTAAGTACTACAACATCAATTAATATGTTTCTAATTTAGTAATTCTAGAGTTAGCATTTATTTTTCAAAATCAATTTTATAGCATGTTTAGAGAGTTTGAAATATCTCATATGGTTACCGGACATCATCCGATGCTTGATGCTGAGATCGATGAACGAGTTTTTCAGTTGGCCGTCTGGAGCATGTAATGTAGTCAGGGAGATATTTCTGGTAAGTCAAAGCTAGTTTAATTTTTAAATTCCTAGTATGTTGGTATATTAATTACATATAATATATGCTTGCTTTTATCTTGTAGGAGTACTATCGATTTGAGACTTTTTAGGATGAGGAGGCTGACTATTAGATCTTCGAGGAGGTGGCCACATTGAGGCTCTGAGATAGCCTCTATAGCCTCAGGTAGTCCGCTATCCAGCACTTTGATTTTCAATCACCATCGAATTGGAGATCCTTCATGGATCACTAGATGCGGGCGGACATATGGCAAACCTTCTACGATCAGTGGAGTAGCGAGGAATACTTTGGTAGATGGCAGAGGGCCCGACAGAATCGAGTCACCCAACAGGCTTTGATTAGACATATAAGCGGCTTGGTCGGCACACATGTTGTGGTCGATAGATTAGTAAGAAATCAATATCAAAGCTTTTTACTAGAACTATAAAAACTTTTTTATATATTCTAATTAATTTAATTTTATTATTTACTTATTATAGACATGATAGCTGGGTTATCCATCAGACCTACTGTAGTTGTGGTGGGCCACATACTAGTCTAAAAGGACTGATGACTATTTAGATTCTACATCATGATGAATCACGGTAAGAACTTCAAACTTTATTTACTAATTAAGTTATTATATAATTTAATTTTTATATTATAACTAATATATTTTTGAACTGTGCAGATACGTTATGCGATATACGTTGCTGAGAGGTACGACGATGACCCATCTTCTCAGCCCTTTCTTTGACCTTGAGGGATGCCTCTACACCATCGAGGAGTGAGTAGGAGCTGGATCATAGGATTCAGCCATAGCTTCGATCTTTCACCATCTTGATATCCTTCAGCATTCTTGCAGGTCTTGACGTCCTAGACTTAGAGTGATGCGCACGTGGAAGAGGTCGTGCAAAGGCTTTTGAGCCAACGATCTTAGAGCCTCTTAAATGCCATCTATGATACGATCGTGGAGCTTCTTCGAGATTTGCAGCTGGACTCGTCATCCCAGCCATCATGTCAAATAATTATATTATTAAATTATTTTAATTATTTTAAATTTTTATTTTTAGAAGCTTCATATATTTAGATTTGAGTCAAAGAAGGAGATTTAGAGATTAAAAATTTAATTTAACCATTCAATCGATGGGCCGGAGGTGTCTATAGCTCCGTATCATTGAATAGAATGTATAAAAATAATCTGTTTGAGAATCGAAAGAATGTATCGAAAGATACACCTCCATATCGAAGGATATGCCTTCATATCGAAACTTACTAATATCATTTTATTTTTTTATTATAAGATGATGGGATGTATAGCTCTCATCTACCAGCTACTAGAGAGGAGCAGAAAGAGGAGGAGGTGGACAATGATGAGGATCAAACCTGATATTTTTTTTAATGTATTATATTTTTATTGATATTGCTTGTAAAAAAATTATATAATTTTTATTTTTAATATAATATAATTAGTTTCTAATTTTTGATTATCATATTATTTTTAAATTTTAATTATAAAAGATATTAAAAATTATAATTTATTATGATTAATTAAAATAAATTTTAAAAAATATTACTATTAATTTTTATAAAAAAATAAAATTAACTATTATCATTGGTATTAGCGATGGTAGTTACCATTGCTAATAACTATTAGCAATGATATTAGACACCAAATTACCATTGCTAATATTTTTTTAAAATATTTTTTATTTAATTTAAAAAATTAAAAAAATAGAAATGGCATTAGCGATGGAATAATTGGTCGCTAATAATAATTAGCGATGCCATTAGCAATGAATCTACCATCATTAATATTTTTTAAATTTTAAAAAAAAATATTTTAAAAAATAATTAAAGATGAAATTATTCTATCTCTAAAATTATAGCTAATTTTTTTATTAGTGATAGAAATTTTTACCATCGCTAATGATGCCAATTAGCGATAAAAATTTTTTAGATTAGATTTTACGATGGTATTAGCGACGACATCCCTATTAGCAACGGCTGAAGGACTACCAATGTTGGTATTTCATGTTGGAAATTATATCCTAAAGTCAATTATCTAAATTGTAGATGGTTGAGCTAAATATAATTATATTTAAATTATTAATAAATAAAATTATTATTTTGATATTTTCATCATTTTGTGTATCTTCCTGTAATGAGCTCTTCTGTGATGAAGTCCTTAGGACTATTTAGACTCAAAAAAAGAGGATTTATCGTTTAGTCCTTAAATCAGTTCACGACCAAATGATTTGTTGTTAACTAGGACGACGATGTATCGAGTGTAGATCATTGTGTGCCATAAGTATTGGTTATCCTCTTAACTAAGAAGTATGGAGATATTGTTATGGCATGCAGGTGAAGTGTAGGGATATATTTTACTGAACGTGACCCAATTATGGAGCTCTCTTCTATCAAGAGTTGCTCGTGAAGGATATGGATATATGTGTTCCTTAGACCTAAGATCACCATGGTGACTTGCAAGTAACTCACTGTACTTAGGTATCGGACTATCTAAATTTTTAATTCAGTGATGGAAGGCTACTGGGTGCAGTCAAGTACTTGGCTTATCGATTCGTGAGTCAAGATGGGATTGATCCCTCCAAGTATTAGAGCAAGTGTATCACTGTATTTTAATTTAGCAAATCCTCAATCGGGATAGTCCACATGATAAATGCTGAATTTTGAAATACAATATGGATGAATTTTTAGGATTGATAGTTAATCCTAGATCATCCTATGAGCATCAAGGTCAAGGGGATGAATTATACGATAACCATATGCCACAGATTCGTCAATATTGTATTGTGACTATTCGACCTATCCGAACGTCGAGTATCATTACTAGATGGTCACATCGATTGGTATAGAAAATTGATTTTTGTTCTACCAGCTTAGGATTTGAACCTATGGGGTCACACACAATAGAAGTTCCTACCTGATCTTATGGCTGATATTGAGTCCTACTTGTTTGGGACTCTCTGATCGAGAGTCCTAATGACCTAGAACTCTATGGTCAAGAGTCTCATTGGACTGAAACTCTATGACCAAGAGTCCAAATGGACTGAAACTTTGAGTCCTACTCATTTGGGACTCTCTAATCAAGAGTTCTAATATTCTAGGACTCTATGATCGTGAGTTTGATTCGTTTGGGACATTGGATTCAAGAGTCCCACTGGTTTAGGACTCTTTAAGAGTTTCATATTGATGGGGCTCTTTTGTCCAGACACCCACTTGATCGAAACTCTATATTTATTGAAGGATTAATTAGCAATTTGATTACTGATTAGCTTAATTTAATTGAGTGATGAGGATTAGATCAAGTCTGATTCAATTTGATTTGATTAGGTTTGACCCGATCAGGTCATGAGATGACCTAATCGCTTTGGGAGATTCGATCCTGATTTGATCAGGATCTAGATCTAATTAATTTTTAATTTAATTAAAATTTATTGAATTAGATTAAGCCTAATTTGGTTGGATTTAACCTAGTCCAATTGGGTCTGGATTAATTGGTTTGGTTGAAACTAATTAGGACAAAATCAAATAAGATTTGAATTCAAACTCTTCCATGTGCCACCACCTTTGTCTTTTCCACCCTATGGCCCATGCCCCTTTGGTTTTTACATGAGTTTTTCTCATGCAAAAAAAAGTCTTGGGCACCATCTCTTTCTCTTTTTGACCTGGTCCAAAAGTTGGATTAGGTTGAAATTCTGTTGTTGGTTGTTTGGTTGAAACAACCTAACCCCTTACCCTTATCCTCTTGCCATGCCCATTGTATTTGTTTTTTACATACACTTTTGTGCATAAATCAGAGTGGGTGCATGGAAGAAGAGTCCTTCTACACGTCAAACACCCTGGGGGGTGTTGGAAGTGGATAGGAATTCCATTTGAATTTAAATTCAAGTGGCGATTGGTTGAAACAAGTTCAACCATCGATCCTATCTCATCCCATGCTGTTTTTCCTTCTTTCCCATGCTAATAAATTATGAAAAATTTTGTGAATGCATAAGAAGGGGTCAAAATTCTATGGTATAAATTTCAAAGTGATTGGGGATTGGTTTTGGATAAGAAAAATCTTGGAGTGAAGGTGAGCAGGGTCCTATAGCACTTTAGTTTTCCCTCATGCTTCTCTTTTCTTCTAATTTTCATCTCTAAGGATACCTAATTTTTAGATATAATATAAATAAGATTTATAGATCTGAAAGTTATCTTTCTATAGAAACTTGTTTCATAAAAAAAATCTACACAGAAAGGGCATGATAGGGTTTTTAGTATGTTAGGGGTTTTGGGTTGAGTGAAACCCTAGATCTGGGTATCTAGGTTCGGGTAAAGAGATCGAGTGTTGTGAGCATCGGATCACCACCAAACTTTATACACCTCTTTATCATTATCCATTATTTATGTTCTAATTTTTTGAGATATTTAAAAAATTAGAAAGTAGATGATCGATCGGATCGATCATGATCAGCCATCGAAGGTTCCAACAAGAAGCTAGCACTCTAGTGGGGCCAATCGGGACCGAGAGCTCCATGTGGACCAACCATAGAGGTCAGACATGTGTGTGACTGCAGTGTGATACCAAACCATTATTCGATGGATTTAGATTATGGTGATTGATTATCCACGAAAAGGTATAGAGTTCTGAACTCATATCGATTAACAAATCTGATTTGCTGATCGAGTACATTTTATTGTTCTATTACATATTGACATGTCTAGATCCATGTGTAGACATATATGATATGATCATAGCATGTTTGAAAATTAATATTACATTAATTTTGTCTTTTGCTTCTTATTTAATTTGAAATTTTTTTTGAATTGCATGCTTAGAACCCTGCATGATTTCAAACAATGGTATCAGAGCAAGGGCTGCTTGACATGTTAATATGCTAATTAGAAAGATTAAATACTTACATATTTGATATGTATTTAATCCAAATAACTTAGTAATCGAGGGTGAATAAGCTACTAAGCCATCCGATCATAAGGGATAAGTATAGTTTAAAGGCCATCTCCTTTCATTCAGTGGGGATCCCTTATGGCGGTAGGGGTGCCACCGTGAACTCATTCATTAAGATAAATAGTGAAAGGATTTGATTAAAATTATTTTAATTAAAAAATTAAATATAAATATATTTAGATTAGATCTAAAAGATAATTAATGATTTAATTTTTTATTATGCCTTAATTTTTATTATGAGATTAGTAATAGGATTGCTGTTTATGAAATGAGTTGATCCATTTGTGAAATGAGTCAACCCATTTGGTGAACAAAAAAATAAAATTTTTTAAAATTTAAAAGTTATTTTTAAAATATCGAACCCCAACCAATCAATCCAAAAACATAATTAAAAAATTAAGTATCTCATAGAATCTAGAATTATGAATTAAAGATTCTAAGACATAAGCATAAGCTATGGGTTAAAGGGTTAGATGAATTAGGTCCATTAATTGGGTTAGACCTAAGGTTAGTTAAAGAATGAATTAATCTAGAGTAATTGATCAAATCTAACCAAGTGTTGAATTAGATTAGGTCAAGGATACTCTAGACTCAACTTCAATAGTTGTAGTTGAATGAGTTCATGTCTTTAACTAGACCAAGATGGACTTGATTCATGAATAAGCGGTCTAGCACGAAATTACTAGGTTGATCAAATTAGACCTAGTTAACTGATTGGTGTCTAAGGTAAGTTTGGCAGTATAGATCAATGGTTTTTAATTAGGAGCTACTCACACTGGTTCAGTCTTTGACGAGTTAAAGGCATATCCCTTCCACTGATCTCACTTACCTGGCCGACATGATCGATTAGAGTTTGATTAGATCACTTGATGATTTGAGCTGACCCATGTCACTAAAAATTAATTTGACTGATTTCAATCAGTAAGACTAGATTAGGTGCCAATAGACCTAAATTGATCCTAGTCCTAACCTATTGACTTAGTGAAGTCAGTGGGAGGATTTGACTTGGTGAAGTCATTGAGAGAAATTGGTCCGTGTCCTTTCTATTCTTAAATCATAAGTAACCTAAATTCTCTAAATTATTAGGTTCTTAAAATGACTAAGTTATGGGAATAACCGAGTCATAGCCTCCCATTAAGGTGAATAGTAATGAGTCCAATTTTCTGGATGGACATTGGAGGTACCTAACACCTGGTGTTCGTCTGAATATTGGAATTACTGTCCATCATATGATGATTAGGTTGCACTCTCTTAATGGTGATCAAGTTAGCTAGAGCCTACCTCGGGTCTGATCATCATTGGTTTGATGAATCGAATTCAATCATGTTAATGGTTGGACCTAACCAGACCTTTTCAATGAAGGTCAAAGCCTACTGAATTAGCTTCTGAGGTAAAATCTTATTACTAAAAATTATTTAAAAAAATAATTAGTTGTGAACTTATCTATAGATACACATGGGTTAGTCAGAGCCTACCTCGGGCCCGTCTATAGTCTATATGGATTTCAGTACCCACTAAGGAGTTAGTGTAATTTTTCAAATTGGAGGTAGAGGCCACCAACTCGCTAAAAATTATGGAAAGACCTTTAGACTAAAGTCCAAATCTTTTGGATTAATTAATTCAAATATTAATAAAATTTTATATTTTTCTTTTAGATAAATAAAATGGCTAGTGTTAGTCCGCTCCATTCACTATTGGATAGTGGTAAGCATTTAGGACCTAAAAATGAGGAGCCTAGTATTGATCCTAATCAGGCAGACCTAAAGAGGAATTGTCCTCTTGACCTGAATAGACTGAGTAGAAAAAATCAGCAAATGATTGCTGATCAAGGCTGTTATATGATAACATCTTACAATTTTTCTATTTGTGATACATCTACCTGGATATTAGATACTGGGAGTCTGATTTATATATGCAATTCGTTGCATGGACTTCAAATTAGTAGAAAGTTTGAAAATGATGATAGGTTCCTGAATGTTAAGGATGGAAGTAAAGTTTTAGTTCTCGCATTGAAAACTCTTAAGCTATTTTTCAAAGATAAAAATATCATTTTAAGTGATTGTCACTATTATCCATTTTTTATGATGAACATAATATCTTTTGGACTTTTGGTCTAGGATGATTATTATTTATCAATAAAAAAAATATTATGATATTATTATGAATAATGTTACAGTAATGTGAGGATAATTAAGAAATGGTATTTATATTTTATCATAGCCTGTTAGTATAATGTACACGTCAAATAAATGCCCAAAGCTAGATCATGTCTCTGATGCCTATCTTTGGCACTGTAGACTCGGTCATATAAATAAGAATAGGATAAATAGATTAGTCAAGGAGAATATCCTTGACATCGATGATTGCGAATCATTGAATATCTGTGAGTCTTGTCTACTTGGTAAAATGATCAAATCACCTTTTACTGAAAAACATGAACGGGCCACTGAGCTTCTGGGTCTAGTAGATACTGATGTATGTGGATCCATGAACATATATGCTAGAGGTGGATTCTACTATTTTATTACATTTACTGATGATCTATCTAGGTATGGATACGTCTATCTAATGAAGAATAAATCCGATTCATTTGAAATGTTCAAACGATATCAAAATGAGGTAGAAAAATAACTTGGAAAGAGTATTAAAACTCTTCGATTAGATCGAGGAGGTGAATACCTTTCCAATGAATTTTTGATGTATCTAGGAGAGAATGAGTTTCTCTCATAATGGATCCCTTCTGAAATACCACAGCATAATGGTGTATTAAAAAGGAGGAATTGAATCCTATTGGATATGGTTCGATCCATGATGGGATCTGCGAGTCTGCCAATTTCGTTCTGGGATTATTTATTAGAGACTGCTTGTTATGTTTTGAACATTATTCCGAGCAAGTCTGTTGCAAAGACTCCATATGAGATATGGACTGGCTATAAGCCAACACTTTATCAATTTAGGATTTGGGGATGTCCGGCTTATGTCAAATATTTATAGTTAGAAAAGCTTGGATCTAGGTTCGATAAATGCTTGTTCATAGGGTACCCTAAGAAAACTAGGGGTTATTACTTCTACCTTGCTGAAGAACAAAAAGTATTTGTTAGCAATGGGACAGTCTTTTTAGAAAAGAAGTTTCTTATAGAAGAAATAACTACCTCTAATATTAAGCTTGGTGAAGTTCGACATGTAGAAGAACCGACATATTCTAGTGAGCCTACAAAACTAGATTTAATAAGATCAAATTCAGAGCCCGTTGAAGAGGCACCTTTAAGGAGATCTGATAGAGTACCGCATCAATCGAATAGATACTATGATTTCTTGGTCCGGGATGGTGATTCTGTTAAACTCGATGAGAACGATGAGGATCCGATCATCTACATGGATGCTATGCAAAGGTCCAACTTTGATAAGTGGTTGAAAGCCATGAAGTTCGAAATGGAGTCCATGAAAGTCAATAGTATATGGACACTGGTTGATCCACCTGAAGGGGTAAAATCTACTAGGTGTAACTAAATTTTCAAAAGAAAAAGGAATGCAGATGGAAAGATGGAGATCTATAAAGTCCATCTGATTGTCAAGAGATATCATCAACGTTATGGTATTGACTATGATGAGATATTTTTTTCGATGGTAATGCTTAAGTCCATTCGAATTATACTTGTGATAGCAGCATACTTAGACCATGAGATCTGGTAAATGAATGTGAAGATAGCTTTTCTAAATGAAGAGCTGGACGAAGAGGTGTATATGATACCGCATGAGAATTTTACATCCATAAATGAGTCCAAGATGTGCAAGCTTCAAAGATCCATCTATGGATTGAAGCAGGTATCTCGAAGTTGGAACATATATTTTGATAAAATGATCAGAACGTATGGCTTCGTTAAGAATGGAGAAAAATCCTGCATTTATAAATAGGCTAACGATTCTATAGTTATATTTCTTGTATTATATGTGGATGATATTCTCTTAATCGGGAATGACATCCCTGCACTATAGGGAATAAAGGTTTGACTGTCGTGTCAGTTCTCCATGAAGGACTTAGGAGAAGCTTCCTACATCCTAGGGATGAAGATTTATAGGGATAGATCTAAAAGGTTGCTTGATTTATTCCAATCCACATACATTAATACCATGTTGAAAAGGTTCGGCATGAAAATTTTCAAAAAGAGCTATCTTTCGATAGGCTATGGAATTACTCTCTCAAAGAGGGATTGTCCGACAACTTTCAAGAGAGAGAGCGTATGAGTAGAATATCATATGCTTTGATAGTGGATTCTATTATGTATGCTATGACGTATACAAGATCAGACATGGCATACTCACTAGGAATAGTGAGTAGATACCAGTATGATCTGGGTGAGCATCACTGGAATGTTGTAAAGATATCCTAAAGTATTTAAGAAATACAAAGAACCAGTGGATCATCTATGGAGATACTGATTTGAAATTTATGGGATATACTGATTTCAGTTTTCAGTCAGATCATGATGATAGCAAGAGTGTGTCAAGATATGTGTTTATTCTGAATGGTGGAGCGATCTGCTAGAAGAGTTTCCAAGCAGCACACTATGATCGATTCTATGTGCGAGGTGGAGTATGTCGCGGTATTCGATGCTGTGAAAAAAATTGTATAGCTGCAGAAGTTCATCGACGAGCTAGGAGTGGCACCTCTTTGGATGGTCTGATTCTACTTTACTGTGATGGTACTGGAGCCATAGCTCAAGCGAAGGAGCCGAAGGCACATCAATGCATCAAGCATATTCTACATCACTACCACCTTGTATGAGAGATCGTGGAATAGATGACATCGACCTTCAAAGGATTGATGGAAAGAAGAACGTGGCCGACCCATTTACTAAGGCTCTCGAAATCAAAAAATTTGACAATCACAAATAGAAGATGGATATTCGATACTGTTCTGAGTGGCTTTAGTCTAAGTGGGAGTTATTGGGAATTGTATCCTAAAGTCAATCATCTAGATTATAGATGGTTGAGCTAAATGTAATTATACTTAAATTATTAATAAATAAAATTATTATTTTGATATTTTTATCACTTTGTGTATCTTCCTATAATAAGCTCTTCTATGATGAAGTCCTTAGGACTATTTAGACTCGACAAAGGAGGATTTATCGTTTAGTCCTTAAACCAGTTCGCGATCAAATGATCCATTGTTAACTAGGATGACAACGTATCGAGTGTAGGTCGTTGTGTGCCATAAGTGTTGGTTATCCTCTTAACCAAGAAGTATGGAGATAATGTTATGGTATGTAGGTGAAGTGTAGGAATATATTTTATTGAACATGATCCAACTGTAGAGCTCTCTTCTGTCAAGAGTTGCTCATAAAGGATATGGATATATGTGTCCCTTAGATCTGAGATCACCATAGTGACTTACAAGCAACTCACTGTACTTAGGTATCGGACTATCTAAATTTCTAATTCAATGTGAAAGACTATTGGGTGCAGTTAAGTACTTGGCTTGTCATTGCATGAGTCAAGATGGGATTGATCCCTTCAAATGTTTGAGCAAGTGTATTGCTATATTTTAATTTAGCAAATCCTCAGCCGAGGTAGCCCATATGATGAACGCTGAATTTTGAAATACAATGTAGATGAATTTTTAAGATTGACCGTTAATCCTAAATCATCCTATAAGCATTGAGGTCAAGGGGATGAATTATGCGATAACCATATGCCATAGATTCGTCAATATTGCATTGCGACTATTTGACCTATCCGAACATCGGATACCATTGCTAGATGGTCACATCGATTGGTATAGAAAATTGATTTCTATACTACCGACTTAGGATTCGAACTTATGGGGTCACATATAATAGGAGTTCCTACCTGATCTTATGGTTGATATTGAGTCCTACTTGTCTGGGACTCTCTGATCGAGAGTCCTGATGATCTAGAACTCTATGGTCAAGAGTCCCACTGAGCTGAAACTCTATAATCAAAAGTCCTAATGGATTGAAACTCTGAGTTCTACTCATTTGAAACTCTCTAATCAAGAGTCTTAATGTTCTAAGACTCTATGATCGCGAGTTTGATTTGTTTGGGATACTTAGTTAAGAGTCCCACCGATTTAGGACTCTTTAAGAGTTTCATATTGATGAAACTCTGTTGTTCAGATACCCACCTGATTAAAATTTTATATTTATTGAAGGATTAATTAGCAATTTGATTGCTGATTAGCTCAATTTGATTGAGCAATGAGGATTCGATCAAGTTCAATTGAATTTGATTCGATTGGGTTTGACCCAATCAGATCATGAGATGACCTAATCACTTTAGAAGATTCAATCCTGATTTGATCAGGATCTAGACCTAAGTAATTTCTAATTTGATTAGAATTTTATTGGATTGGGTTAAGCATAATTTGGTTGGATTTAACCTAGTTCAATTGGGTTTGAATTAATTGGTTTGGTTGAAACCAATTAGGACTAAATCAAATGAGAT
Source organism: Cocos nucifera (assembly GCA_006176705.1). Taxonomy (NCBI): domain Eukaryota; kingdom Viridiplantae; phylum Streptophyta; class Magnoliopsida; order Arecales; family Arecaceae; genus Cocos; species Cocos nucifera. The sequence continues at coordinate 6,605 of QRFJ01002610.1, read as the reverse complement.
TTGAATTCAAACTCTCCCATGCGCCACCACCTTAGACTTTTCCACCCTATGGCCCATGCCCCTTTGGTTTTTATGTGAGTTTTTCTCACATAGAAGAGAGTCTTGTGTGCCATCTCTTTCTCTCTTTGACCTGGTCCAAAAGTTGGATTAGGTTGAAATTCTGTTGTTGGTTATTTGGTTGAAACAACCTAACCCCTTGCCCTTATCCTCTTGCCACACCCATTATATTTGTTTTTCACATACACTTTTATGCATGAATTAGAGTGGGTGCGTAGAAGGAGAGTCCTTTTGCGCATCAAATACCCTGGGGGTGTTGGAAGTGGATAGGAATTCCATTTGAATTTAAATTCAAGTGGTGATTGGTTGAAACAAGTTCAACCATCGATCCTATCTCATCCTATGCTGTTTTCCAATCTTTCCCAAAGCCAATAAATTATGAAATTTTTGTGCATGCATTAGAAGAGGTTGGAATTCTATGGTAAAAATTTCAAAATGATTGGGCATTGGTTTTGGGTGAGAAAAATCTTAGAGTGAAGGTGAGCAGGGTCATGCAGCACTTTTGTTTTCTCTCATGCCTCTCTTCTCTTCTAATTTTTATCTCTCAGAATACTTAATTTTTAGATATAATCTCAATAAAGTTTATATATCTAAAAGTCATCTTTCTATGAAAACTTATTTCATAAAAAAACTCCACACAGAGAGGGCGTGATAGGGTTTTTAGTGTGTCAGGGTTTTTGGACCGAGTGAAATCCTAGATTTGGGTATCTAAGTTTGGATGGAGAGATCGAGTGTTGTGAGCATCGGATCGCCACCAAACTTTATACACCTCTTTATCATCCTCCATTATTTGTGTTCTAATTTTTTAAAATATTTAAAAAATTAAAAAATAGATAATCGATCAGATTGATCATGATCAACCGTCGAAGGCTCTAGCGAGGAGCTAGCACTCCAGTAGGACTGATCAGGATCAGAAGCTTCGTGTGGACCAACCATAGAGACCAGACATGTGTGCAGCTGTGATGCGATATCAAAGCATTATCCGATTAATTCAGATTATGGTGATCAGCAAATCTGATCATGATCAATATGAATTTAGAACTATATACCCACGAAAAGGTATATAGTTCTAAATTCATATTGGTCAGCAAATCTGATTTGCTGATCGAGTACATTTTATTATTCTTTTGCATATTGACATGTCTAGATCCATGTGTAGAATTATATGATATGATCATAGTATGTTTTAAAATTAATATTAGATTAATTTTGTCTTTCGTTGCTTATTTAATTTGAAAATTTTTTTGAATTGCATGCTTAGAATTCTGCACAATTTCTAACATTTCATTGTCGCTAATAATCTATATTCTTAAAGTGAATATATCATCCATCATCCCTAATAATACCTATAGCACAATTCTCTTGATCACCAATTTATATTGTTCACATTGCCCTCAAGGAAGATGAAAGTCTAACTTGGAGAATATAAAATTTGATTTGTAACACTACTATGTTCTGCTTTGATACAATTCATGCAAAAAACCTTTTCTGATTTGAAGTCACTATTGCAGTCAAGGGCCCATGGCTTGGATGGATCGGTCTTTGCTCCTGCATGCATGAGGTATTATCCGCTTCAACCTTTAGACTACAGCATAAGGCATCACAATTTTATCCTTTAAAAGATATCTCATGGGAGAGAAAATATCTCATTCCACATAAGCCAGAGTCTTCATTGACTCATAACTGATATAGGACTAATGATATCCTCTTACCTATACCATAATATAGCCATCCAGTTAAGGAGGATTTTGGATAAGGTTGCAGGAGGTGCACCACAGTCCAATGGAGGCATGTCAGCCTGGTGGATGCCAATGTTGCAGTCAAGGGCTTATGACTTGGATGGGTCGGTCTCTACTCCGCATGCCTAAAATATTATCCGTTTCAGTCTCTGGCGCATGGCATAGGGCCTCATGATTTTGCCTTTTAAAAGATGCTTCACACAGGTGAGAAGATCTTCTTTCATATAAGCTAGAGTCTTCCGTGACTTATAACTGATGTGAAACTAATAATGCCCTTCCACCTACACCACGACAGTCACTATTTTCTCAAATAAAAGAATCATACTTGACCAGAATTATGATGCAATTCCATAAAAGGCTAATGATATTCTTGAAACAAATTATAAATTGACTATGACTAGTTTGCTATATACGAATTCATGAGTGGCACGTAATAAAGACAAATTATTTCATTAATATATAACACAATACCATTAACATTTTCTTATATTACATGATCAAGTTTATATTCCAAAAAATTATAATTAATTTTGATGATGGGTATTCTTTTGACCATAGGATAATTCGAGGTCAATGAGATCGGCTATTACCGACTTGGCCACCTCGGCCAAGGATGAGGTAAACTTGAACTTGATAGTCAGGCAATAGCCTATCTGTCCTGCATTTAAAACATGGGGCAAGATCACTATTAGCACGATCCACATGATTCATCCGATAATGGCTGCCACCCATCATGGAAATGGCCTCCCATTACCCACTATACATGGAGAGGAGAAGGGGACCCCAGTTAAGTCGCTCGAAACACCAACTCGAGCTTGCCTCGCTCTCAATGATCTCTTCCACTATTCTCCGATCTTAGACCAACTTGAGTGTCGGAGGATCCCTACAGGAATAATCTCCAATCAGGAACTTATTTTATAGGTCTGTGCTCCTTTGTCTGGAGTCTTCTTCCCCACCAGCATGCCAACCCATATAGATTTCTCCAACATCATCGTTAGCCAGTAGATCGATAGCAACAGATTTGTGCTAGAAGAAGGGTCCGCAACTTGTTCTGAAAGAGAGTTCCCCATAATGATCATATAGGAGGCAATCTAATGGCTCATGCTGCCCCAATGATCCCTTGCCAGAGCCTATCGCATCGCAGTTGGCCAAAGCACCATCTCAGCCTCAACAAGCACTAGTAGTTATCCTTGAATAGTTCAATCTGCTCATTCAATAAGTGCAAACTTTAGTTGCTGCAGTCCAAGAAGTGCAGCAGGCGACGGCAACTCAACCGCCACCTGGTGTTCAGTAGCAGACTCTGATTTAGCCTCCAAGTTGTGACTCTCCTCCTTGTAGCCTAGGTCGGAAGCACCCCAACCAGCAAAATTGACTGAGGTGCCCTAAGCATGGACATTGGAGGTGCTTTTCAACTCCACAATCAGGCAAAGACTCTATCCTGGAATGTTCCCCACCTCGATGGCCAGATCATCACATTATCAAGGATAAGGACATAGATCGAAAGTTTTAGGAGATGCATTAACAAATTGAAGCACTTCAGGGCCAACTCAGCCTCAGAATGGTGAATCCGATTTTAATATAAAACTGTCATTCAATAGGAGAATCATGGATGAACAAATCCCACTTTAGTTCAAGATGTCGTAATTTGAGCTTTATGATGGTGCCATAATTTATGGATGGATGACAGAATCAGAATAAGGTCTGAGTCAAACTGTAGCAACTTGAAGAAAACTCTGATAACTGATCCATGGCGGTGTCATCAACAATATCTAGAGGCCAAATTGGTAGCCTGGCCCATGGCTGGTGCTGAGAAGAAGAGGAGGATGTTCCAAAGTGGCAAAAAATAGAGGACATGATAACCTTCTCCGATGCCAACTTCCAAGGAGTCCAATCTTCGTATAATGATGTGGTTGTGGTATGTTTAACAATTGCATCTTAGTGGATAATAGAAGTTCGGCCAATGTTTTATTTTATGATGCTTTCTTGAGGATGGATTTGCCTCACGATCAATTGAGGAGACTTGATTCATCCCTCATGGGTTTGTCCTGAGTCATAACCTTACTAGTGATGGTAGATCAGGTGTTGTAATAATCGACCGTTGAACCTAGCTTCCTAGTTATGAGGCCCCAATGGCTTATAATATCATATTTAGATGCCAGGGCTAAATGTGCTCCGAGTTATTGTGTTAACTTATCACCCGTTAATGAGTTTTCTAACAAAAATTTGACATTATCAGACCAAACACCAGAAGATTCTCATCTTATAAACCACTACTATAATTCTACTAAAACCCCATTGTGAAAAGTCACGCTTTCCTCAATATCTTTCAACTTCTTGATAGACAGAACTCTTCAACTATATCACACTCGTATCAAAACTAGGGCATAAAAAACTATTGTTTGCCGTCCTTGCTTTCGATCCTATGAGGAACATTAGATTCTTTTTTTATTTTTGGGTAAGTCGGAGAATTCGTACACAATAAATATGAATACAATCCAAAAAGTTGCAAAAAAGGGATGTCCTAGAACAACATCGGTAAAAGAGATACATCAGTCCATTTATCTTCTCTAGAATGATCTGCTACAAAATTCATAACCCAATTGGTAGTAGAATTTATCTCCTAATAGATATGTTTGATGTCTACGGAAATGTACTCTACTAACAGATTCCAGATGTCTCAGACCAACGGATTGGAGGTATTTTTTTGTCAGTGACCAAAGTCAAACCCATAAAGTATGGTATCACTGCATATAGAAAGAGAGGGGGAGATAGAAAAACAAGAAATTATTGGTTAGAGCCGGTCTACCCATTTAAAACTATGGAAGAAGGGAAGTAAGAAAAAATAAAAATAAAAACCAGTCACTTGCTACCTCAAGAGCACTATGGTTAACGAGGGCAAAGAACACCCTCATGCGCAATCTATGTCTATAATCTTGCTGAAGGTTTAGAAATTCAATTTACAATTAGGCCCAAAGATTGATGTTCCTGGAGTCTTATTCTATAGTTAACTTGTTGATTTAAGTTCCTCCATGATATGGAGTTCATTCTTCCCGGGATGCCTCAACCACATAAGAAGCTTGAAACTCCTTAAAAATGCAAAGCATGGCAAACTTCTAGTTTTAGTATTCTTACTGGCCATCTAGGTCTAGATCACCTACATTACCAAGAAAGCACTCTTGAATTTTACTCAAGATCTTTCCAATCATCAAGCCAAGTCACTATAGCGAATTCAACAATTTTAAGCTAGATGGATATCAAAGAAAGTTCTCACCCATCATTCCATTTAAATTGAGCTTGATAACGGCAACTTCTAGATTTACACACATCTAAGCATCGACATTATTAAAAAGAAGCAACCGAAGGCTCCACTTTCATCATAATGAACATCAATGATCACATAAAATTCAACAATTTTAAGCTATGAGGAAATCAAAGAATGTTCCAACCCAACATTCACTTAAATTGAGCTTCATAATGCAATTTCCAGGTTTATACACATCTAAGCATGTGCACTATTTAAAAGAAACTAATAGAAGGCTCCAACTTTACCAAAATCAACATCAATGATTCGATAAATACTAAAAGGGGAGGAATCATAGATGAATATGATTGTAAGCAACATCCATAACATATATTGGGAACGATCCCAGTACCATGCCAAGAGCAGGAGAATATGCTGATTGCTTTGGTTTAGCACCCTTATAGGAAAAATATCATCCATAAATTCGCAGCTATATTTTCAAAGGATGTGATACAGTGCTCCAAAGCCTATAATGGTCATTTTTCTTTAAAAGAAAGTTGACCTTCCGATTAAAAATGCATGGTCACGATTATTTACTAGTTGTTCCTGGCAGCCAGTCACGATCGTGTCTGGTGCACGTAAAATTATCAACATCCAGGGGCAAAATTCTGTGGAGATAAATGGTCGGTGTAGTAACTTTTAAGAACGTTAGGGGCATATTTAGCACCCCTTTCTCCCCTCAACTCCCAATCCCATGGAGAGCTTGCCAGTGCTTCCCTTTCTCCTATTGCCAAGGAGCATTGAAGAGAGGCCACTCCGGCAAGAGATCATGGCATTCCGTCATTGGTGGTCATCGGTCGTCATGGAGTACCCCCCATGGCATTTTCTAGTTGGTGTTCGTCGATGGTGCGCGGCAGCGGAAAGGATGTCTTGGATTTATTTGATTCATCTTCTCAGATGGCTGTTCTTCACTGGATTGATCTTCTCCATCAGAGTACATATTTTTTTCTATGTGAGCATTGTTCCGGTTGACCAATCATCCAAGGAGTAACTTCTTTTATTTTCCACCAACCATCTATTCGACAAAATTTCAAGGCAACGTCCTGGCCACAATTTTTTCCAAATTCATTTTGTTTATCAAACAATAAGAAGAATGGTATGCTTCTACTCATTTTTAGGATTTTTCCTTGGTTTTTTAATTTTTTTTGGTAGATAATTTTTTGTTGCCACATTGTGAGTTGTACATGCATTTGTTAGTTCATCTCAGTATCATTCATGAAGAAGTTTACATCTTATGATTAAGAATTTAAGTACCTTGCCTAGTAGTAGGGAGCCAATATAGTATGGAGGTATCCAGTAGGGATATTTACAACTCCTTATGAAAGAAGTTTCTGTAGTTGTAATTCTTTAATTTAATAAACTCGGGTGCATCTTAGCCATGAAAGAATATAACCTTCATGTTAAAGAGTGGATTCACATTAAAGCAACATACTGTCAGTAAGTAATGACAATGCAAAGATTCTGGCATTAATATTTAATGTTATTCTCTGAAAGATGGAAACACATTC
>QRFJ01002609.1:154393-176679 GCA_006176705.1 Cocos nucifera | reverse complement strand
CTCGACTGATATCTGCTCGTGACACTCACGACATGGTTATATCAGGTCGTGTACATAACATGGCATACATGAGGCTCCCTATTGCTGAGGCATAAGGGATCTTACTCATGCGTTCTATTTTCTCAGGTGTGCTAGGGCACATCTTCTTGAAAAGATGAATGCCATGTTTGAAGGGTACTAAACCCCTCTTAAAGTTTTCATACTAAACCTCTTTAGTACTTCCTCTATGTACATCTTCTATGAAAGTCCTAGCATCCTATTCGGTCTATCTCTATAGACCTTAATTCCTAGAATAAAGGATGCTTCTCCTAGGTCTTTCATGGAGAATTCTTTAGATAACCACATTTTAGCTATGGTCAACATGGGATTATCATTCACGATAAGGAGGATGTCATCCACATACAATACGAGGAAGACAACAATGCTCCCACTGATCTTTTTGAAGATACATGGCTCCCCCTCATTATTGATGAAACCAAACATTTTGATCACATCATTGAAACGGGTATTCCAGCTTCGAGATGCTTGCTTAAGTCCATATATGGACCTTTGCAGCTTGCATACCTTGTGATCATCATCACTGGATGTGAAACCTAAGGGTTATTCCATATAGATATCTTCCTCAAGATGTCCATTTAAGAATGCCATTTTTACGTCCATTTGTCATATTTCATAATCAAAATAGGCTGCAACAGCAAGCAATGTACGAATGGAATTTAGCATAGCTACTAGTGAAAAGGTATCCTGAGAGTCAATGCCTTCACATTGACTATAACCTTTTGCCACTAATCTAGCCTTGAATGTCTCCACATTTTCATCTACACCAATCTTTCTCTTATAGATCCATTTACACCCAATAGGTATTATACCTTCCAATGGATCTACTAAGGTCTAGACTTGGTTTGAGTGCATTGAGTCAATTTCTGACTTCATTGCCTCTAACCATTTCTCAGAATTGATATCTGATATCACCTCGTTATAGGTTTTGGGGTCATCACCATGAACCCCATTACCTATGAGGAACATTTTTTTTACATCCTCTGAAATAGTACCTAAGTACCTCTCAGGGGGACGGGAAACCCTTTCCGATCTATGAGGTGGAGGAGGTAGTGTACGGATTGGCTTAACCGAACTTGGTTCCATTTAGTCCTTAGCTCGTTGCTTTTGTGAGACTTTCTTATCGAGCTTGATCTGCTTTCCAATGCCGCTATCTTGAATAAACTATTTTTCAAGAAAGATGGTATGTCGACTCATAATCACATTGTGATCATTTGGAATGTTGAAATAATATCCTAATGACTCTTTAGGATATCCTATGAATCAAGCTCTAAAGGACCTAAAGTCTAACTTATCCGCTTGTTGTCTTTTGACATAAGCTGGACAATCCCAAATTCGGAGATGACTCAGACTTGATTTCTTACCATGCCATATCTCGTACGGTGTGGTAGGAACGATTTTAGAAGGAACCCTATTCAGTAAGTATATTGCAGTTAACAAACAGTATCCCCAAAGAAAATTAGAAAGATCTGTGAAGCTCATCATGGATCGGATCATATCTAATAGGGTTCGATTCCTCCATTCTGAAATTCTGTTGAGTTGAGGTGTTCTTGGTGGAGTCTATTGAGAGACTATGTCATTTTTCTTGAGATAGTCCAAAAATTCCCGACTAAGGTATTCACCTCCTTGATCTGATCGAAGAACCTTAATGGGTTTTCCAATTTGCTTTTCTACTTCGTGTCTGAATTCTTTGAACTTTTCAAATGCTTCAGACTTGTATCTCATAAGATACATATACCCATACCTTGATAAATTATCGGTAAAGGTTATGAAGTAGACTAAATTGCCTCTAGCCAGTACATCGAATGGGCCGCACACATCTGTATGTACTAGGGCAAGAAGATCCATAGCCCTTTTCCCATGTCCTACAAAAGGGAGCTTAGTCATTTTGTCATGAAGACAGGATTCACAAATTAGATATGACTCGGAAGTCAATGGACTCAGTAATTCGATTTTTCTCCAATTTGTTAACCCTATCTTCTGCTATATGACCTAATCTTAGGTGCCATAGATATCTATCATTTGGACTATCCCTAGGTCATTTTGATTTTATGGCATTCACATTTTGCTCAAAATTAAAAATAGATACATCAACATGTAACTGATAAAGACCATTAATAAGGAAACCACTTACAATTTTATTTCTTTCATAAAGAATGTTATAATGGTCCTTAAGAAAATTAATTACATAGCCTTCTACTGCAAGACAAGAAATAGAAATTAAATTCCTGCTTGCTGCAGGTACATAATAACAGTCTTTTAATACTAAGTCTAATCCAGATGGTAATCGAAGAGGATATGTTTCCACGGCCACGGCAGCAATTCTTGCTCCATTTTTGACACGTAGGATCATCTCACCATCCCTCAACCTCCTGCTATCCTCAAGACCCTGTATAGAAGTACATAAATGAGCACTAGAACCAGAGTCAAGCATCCAACTGGATGCAGAAGAAATCATAAGGTTAGACTCAATAACGAGCATACCTCCAGAAGGACCAACCTCCTTCTTATTCTTCAGGGTGGTCAGGTATGTAGAGCAGTTCTGCTTCCAATGGCCGTCATTGTTATAATGGAAACACTTTCCTTTGTCAGCGGCCTTCTTCAGCTCTATTTTTTTCTTCTTTCCTCCTTCCATCTTTTACTTTTTTACAGACTTCTTCTTCTTTCCAAAAGACTTTCTCTTGGAAGAAGTCCATTCCATAGCAAGCACTGAGCCTTTAGAATCTTTCATGGAAAGCTCAGTGGTAACCAGCATGTTTATAAGTTCGATCAAGGAGTTTTGAAGTTTATGCATATGGTAGTTCATGATGAAATGCCCATACGCAATAGTCAAGGATTGCAAAATTATATCATTCTGCAGATCCAAATCCAACCTCACTCCAAGCTTCTCAAGCTCTTCCAAGTCCTTAATCATCATCAAACAATGATCTTGGACTGATTGCCCATCATGCATCTTAGCCTTGAACAGTTGTTTAGTGACTTGATACTTGGCTGCATGACTCTGTTCACCAAACATCTCCTATAGGTGAGCCAATATTTGGTGAGCAGTTCTGATATCTTCATGTTGGTGCTGAAGCTCATCAGACATTGAGCCCAATATGTAGTATCTAGCCTTATTATCATTGTCAGTCAGTTATCCAGAGACACTCTCTACTCAGTGGATGGATGAGCTGGTAAGGTGGGAGGGTCTTGATCCAGTATATGAGTTAACTTCTCGAAATCCAAAATGATTTTGAAGTTTCGAAGCCAATCCTTGTAATTTGGTCTGGTCAGTCTATGGGTGTCTAGGATTCGTGCTAGTGGGTTGGATGCAGATATTTTTCTATAGAGAGTCAAAATTTCTAGTTAGATTTTGTAATTAAGACTTAATCAATTTATTTAGAGATTTATTTTTAAACAAATTAGCTCTCACTATTTTCTCAGGTTCCTACACTTCCTCTGTAGAGATGCAAAAATCTTTATGATTATTGATTTCTAGTGGATGGTGCGGTCCCACCAACTGACTCATCATCTCACCTAATAGTTATTGGTGATGGGTTAGCCAATGAGTGAACAACTCTTGTTCAATGATTCTCTAATCATGGTGCACCCAAGCTTGGTCTCTAATTCATGAATCTCACCGTATCCGAAATATTGATCCACTTCTTAGTTAAGTCAAACCCACCATTTGCATAGATTGGATTCTTAATTGGGTCTCTCACCGTATCTGAAATATTGAGCCCAATTCATCCTCCAGCCCATAGCATCCAATGCCTAATAGACATGGTTGCATCTTTTTGGTGCAACTGAGCCACTGTAACCAGCTGAGAACAATCAACCTCGGGAAGGGCCCGCACATCTACAATGGTGGAAGACCTTAGACTTAATCTTTTCTTAGAAAGATTTGATTTAGGTCTCATTAAACTTGACTTGACATAGTCATAACCATTATTACTAACCTAGTGGCGTGGGTTAGCTCGGATTATTGACCACCTCAGATCAGAACTGAGTCAACAAATATGGCCAAGTAAGACCAGTGGAAGAGATATGCCATTAACTCGATAAGAACGCATTCGAGTCGAGTAGCTCCCAATTAAAAACCAGTCGGCCGTATCTGCCAAACTTACCTTAGACACCAAATTGTTGAGATAGAACCAATTGGGTTAGCATACAATCTAGACTCTAACCACTGAGCCTAATTAGGTCTTAGCTTGATCGATCACTCACGTGACTCGATCTTGACCCAGACTTAATCCTATTAGGCTGGTCAATTTAAGAATTGTTGATCCCATTTAACCAACTCTTGATTTCATTTGATCAACTACTAGATCTAATTGAGCTACCAAAGCCCGAACCCAATTTTATGAATATGTCTTTGATCTGAAATTCTCAATTTTAGATCTAATTGATATTTCATAAACTTAATTCTTAATTAAGTTAGGATTCTTAAACAAAACATATAAATAAGATCCTAGGATTTCAGGATCTAGGGTTTTACAGAAAGTAAGTTTTCAATTTCTGATTAAGGACGAATGCGCAGCATCCCTACACATCATAAGAACACCCCATCAAATGGGAGGAGAGGGTCTTTAAGCCCTACTTTGTTCTTATGATCGGACGGCCAAGGGGAATGCCTTAATCAAAAATACAACTAATCTACAAAAATTAATTTGATCTAAGCATATATCTTGTTGGGGATAAACCCCGCTCCTGCCGAAGTCCAATTCGATGCTCTGCCTAATGCAATCAGTAGCCGTGGCCGAGCTCCTTGGACTCCCAGCAGCCGAGCTCTTTGGACCCCCTAGTGGCTCGGTCGAACCCCTTCAACCTGCCGAACTCCTCAGTGGCCGGGCTTTAGCGGAACTCCTCAGTGGCCAAGCTCCTTCGGACTCCCAGCGGCCCGATCGAACTGCTTACCAGCCAAGCTCCTTGGACCCTCAGCGACCGAGCTTCAGTCGGACTCCCGTGAGAGCCAAACTCTCTCCGCGCCCTTCTAGCCAGATGCCTGCAAGAGCCAAACCCCCTCCGAGCTTTTCCTTCGATCGGACTTCTTCAGGAGCCGGACTCCTCCTAGACATCTCTTTCAGCCGGTCGAGCTCCTACTGAACTTTCCAGCGATCGAGCCTTAGCCGAGCACCTCCAGCCAGACACCTACGGGAGTCGAACTCCTTCTGAGCTTCCTCTTCAGGAGTCCGAACTCCTCTGAAATGGGTACATATCAAATTCCTTCAACCCTTTATTTAGCCTTGAGCGGCTCAATATCAAGACAGCTGCAGCCATCACCATCAATCTGCCATAAGTGACAGCGATCCGCTACCAGGTGGTGATGGCTATCACCATCAACCCACTGCAGATGGTGCCTTCCCCTGGAACTGACTCCACCGGACCTCGAGCGGCCCACTAGCACGTGGCTACAGCTGTCACCATCAAGCTCTACCTATAAAAAGGATCCTTCTGATACGCTAACTCTAACCTCTAATCTCTAAGCTCTAAGCTCTCCTCTTCTTCTCTAAGCTCTGTGGAACTCATTCCTGAGCACTCCATTCCTGTTGGCCGGAGCTGACTTGATCGTCGGAGGGTCCTATCGAAGCCACCCCCCATCAGCTTTGGATGGAACTTTATTTTGCAGGTCCCCGACGGCGACCTCATCCATCACCGCTCTAGTTGATTCTGATGATGATCAGATTCTGCATCAATAGATTGGCACTAGAAGGAGGGGCGAACCACCAACGTTCTCTTATTCTTAAAGGAGCGCTCAGCGATGATTTCTCTCTTCCCACTCCAGAGATCTCTCTTCTTCCTCTCTATAATTTCTTCCTAAAAAAAAAAATGCCCTCTAGGAGAGCCTCGACCCGATGATCGATGGCCTCCACGGCCCAATCTCATTCGGATCCATCTGCTCCCGCTCCAGCCCTGGTGACCCAGGTTTCCTCTATAGCCACGGTGGATGTAGAGCAGTTCAACCTGCTCATCTAGTAGGTTCGTGATCTCATGGAGGCAGTGTAGGCCATGCAACAACAGGCCCCAATACCAGCTCAATCGGTGCGGGATTCTCCAAAGTCGTGTGGTCCAATCCAGGGGCGACCGACATGGGCTACCCGACCTCCAATCCCCGAAAGAGGAAGACAACAGAGGGAGAGCCCTTGCTCGGATCGTGGCTCGACCCAGGGTGAAGCTTCACACCCTTCTGCAGGAAAACCTTGGAAATCAGAGACTGTGAAGATCTCTTGGATCAAAGGCTCTTAAAAATGAGCTGACAAATTGAAGAAATTCGTCACACTCCCTCCTCACGCGGTAATGACATCTGCACTAACCCCCCTTTTTCATAAAAAATCATGCAGGAACCGATCTCGCCGAACTTCAAGCTCTCACAGTTCGAGAGCTACGATGGGACCACCGATCTGGTCGACCACTTGGAAGCCTTTCGAACAACAATGTTGCTCCATGGCGTGCCAAATGCTATCCTATGCCGGGCCTTCCCCTCTACCCTTAAGGAGGCCACCAAGAACTGATGCTCGATGCTCAAGCCGAGTACCATCTTATCGTTTGACCAGATGAGTCAACAGTTTGCAGCCCACTTCGTCAGTAGTCGGCATCCATGCTGAGGTTCGGATTCCTTAATGGCTATCAGGCAAAAGGAGCGAGAACCCATTCGGGCTTACATCACCCAATTTAATACTGCTGCATTGGAGGTCTGGGATCTAGACCAGTCAGTCGTCATGGCTGCTCTCAAGGGCGGCCTTCAGAAGAACGACTTACTGTTCTCCCTAGAAAAGAGATATCCCAGGGATTTTGCCGACATGCTAGCTCGGGTCAAAAGTTATGCTCGGGTAGAGGAGGCCTTCGAGGCTAAGGACGATGAAGCCAGCAGTAAGCGACGAATCGGTGGGCCTGCCTGGCCCACTGAAGAAAGAAAGCGGACTGAAGCTCGACCACATTCCCGGACTCCCCCTGGTCGCAGGCGAGCCCAAACTCCCCCTTAAGCTCGGAGGCAGAGAATCCCCGATGAAAGGGCATGCTGAGGTTCCCCCCAGCGTCGACGTTCTCCCCGACGATGATGATTTCATAACTACGCCCCTCTTAACGCCCCGAAGACCCAAGTACTGATGGAGATCTGAGAACAACTTCCAAGATCGAAGAGAATGCGTTCCCATCCTAGCAATTACAACCCCAACAAGTTTTGCCTTTACCATCGCAACCACAGTCATGACACCGAGGAGTGCATCCAACTCTAGGACGAGATCGAGGAGCTCGTCAGGCAAGGCAGACTTAGCCGATTTCTATGAAGATGGCCGAAGGAGCGGGAAGATCGACTGAGAATGTTACTGCTAAGTGGGGGAAACCATCAAGAAGATCGGCTGCCCCTTGGCATCATCAACACTATCTCGGAGGGACTTCAACAAGGAGAGGCCAGCGGATTCGAGGGACCAGTGAAGAGGTGGAGGACCATGGAACCCATGACCTTTACCAAGGTGGACAGCCAGGGGATCCAATTTCTACATAATGACACGGTTGTAATTTCTTTGAACATTACTGACTACGATGTACGCCACATTTTGGTGGATAATGGAAGCTCGATCGACGTGTTGTTTTACGATGCCTTCTCAAAAATGTCCCTACCCAATGACCGCTTGGGGCCTATGAATTCCCCGCTGGTAGAATTCACTGGCAACATCATACCAGTCGAAGGCATAATAACTTTGGCCGTAGCAGTAGGGCAACACCCGAAACTGGCCAAAGCGCGGGTTGACTTCCTAGTCGTAAGGACTCCATCTGTCTATAATGCTATTCTTGGCCGACCTTGTCTAAATGTACTATGGGCGGTAGTGTCAATCTATTATTTAAAGATGAAGTTTCCGATGAGTCATAGGGTTGAAGAAGTTAGAGGAGACCAGGCTCTGATGAGGTACTGCTACTCGATCGCCCTTTATAAGGGAGATCAGCTCGACCCTTATCTTGTTGACGGATAAGACATCCGCAATGACCTCACTGAGGAGCGGGTTAGCCTGTGGACGACCTCATCTCTGTGCCCTTGAATGATAGAAACTCGGAGCACGTGGTGTAGCTTGGCTCCAACTTGGCGGACGAGGTTCGGAAGCAACTCGTCACTTTCCTCAGAAGAAATGCGGACATCTTCGCCTGGACCCCAGCGGACATGCCGGGGATCGACACCGAGGTCATGGAACATTGGCTGGCCGTCGATCCAAGGCACTAATCGATAAGAGAAAAGATGCGCCACCATACCCCGGAGAGGTAGAAAGCGATCGTCGAAGAAGTAGACAAGCTTCTCAAAGCCGAACTCATCCAAGAGGTTAACTATCCGACTTGGGTCTCGAACGTGGTTCTCGTCAAGAAAGCAAATAACAAGTGGAGGATATGCATCAACTTCAAGAAGCCGAATAAGGCCTATCCGAAAGATAGCTACCCCCTACCCAGGATCGACCAGCTGGTGGATACAACCTCGGGCCATGAGCTCCTCACCTTTATGGACATCTTTTCTGGTTATAACCAGATATGCATGGTGCCCAAGGACAAAGAGAAGACCGCCTTCATTACTGACCATGGTCCTTATTGCTACAGGGTCATGCCTTTTGGACTTAAAAATGTAGGAGCAACATACCAGCATTTGGTTAATAAAGTCTTCAAGGAGCAGATCGGCCGCAACATGGAGGTGTACATAGATGATATGCTCATCAAAAGCCGAGCTTCAATAGACCACCTGGCCGATCTTGAAGAAACCTTCGGTGCACTCAGGAAGCACAAGATGAAGCTGAACCCGATCAAGTGCGCCTTTGGTGTGACCTCCGGAAAATTTTTGGGGTTCATGGTGTTGAGATGCGGAATCAAGGCAAACCCCCAGAAAATTTGAGCCATTCGGGAGATGACTGTTCCAAAGATGATCAAGGAAGTTTAGCACCTGGCCGGGAAGGTGGCATCCCTAAATCACTTTGTCTCAAGGTCGGTCGAATGATGCATGCCCTTCTTCTAGGTTCTTAGGCGATCTAAGGACTTCTACTGAACGACGGAGTGCCAACAGGCATTCGAGAAGCTTAAAAACTACCTCGGCACACCCCCACTGCTGGTAAAGTCCAAACTCGGAGAAGAATTGTTCCTATATCTAGCTGTCTCCTCGGTGGCCCTGGCGGCAGTCCTGGTCAGGGAAGAAGCAAAGACACAGCGATCGATCTACTATGTGAGCCGAGTCCTGAGGGATGTGGAGACCAAGTACTCTAGGTTAGACAAACTAACTTACTCTCTTCTAATTACTGCCAGGAGGCTTTGACCTTACTTTCAGGAGCACACCATAACCGTCCTTATGGACCAACCAATAAAAGTAGTCCTCCACCGAGCAGATGCTTCCGGAAGAATCGTAAAATGAGAAATCGAGCTCATAGAGTTCGACATCAACTATCAGCCCAGGCCATCAATCAAGGCACAGATACTGATGGATTTTATGCTAGAATGCACCATTCCAATCGAAGCCGAGCTTGAATCGAGTGGGACCGGTACGAGAGTGAGGTCGAGCGTCGACGAAGTCGAGCTGTCGCAGCCGAACCTCCCTGAGGAAAGCGTCAACCTCCCTAAAGGTTCCTAGGCTCTACACGTGGATGGTTCATCCAACTCTGCTGGAGCTGGTGCGGGGCTGGTCTTGGTCAGTCTCGAGGGAGTCATCGAGTATGCGCTGTGCCTCGAGTTCCCCACGACCAACAATGGGGCCGAATATGAAGCACTGATCATCGGATTAAAGATAGCAAGAGAATTAAAAGTAGATCAGCTTCAAGTCTATAGTGATTCCCAATTGGTGATTGGTCAAGTTGCTGGCGACTACGAGGCACGAAAGGAAGGCATGGTGAGGTACCTCGAAAAAGTGAAGAATTTGATCCCGGCCTTTGATAGTTTTGGCATTCAGCACATCCCGAGGGCGAAAAATGCAAGAGTCGATCTTCTCTCCAAGTTGGCCGCTTCTACCCCGGCCGAGCTGCCCAAAGAAGTATTTTTGAAAACTTTGAAGTGCCTAACCACCGAGGAATCTCAGGCCATCCTACAGATGGAATTCGAGCCCAGCTGGATCGACCCATTGATCGCCTACCTTGAAGAGGGGGTTCTTCCTCCCGATCGAAAAGAAGCTCAAAAGCTCAGGAATCAGGCCTCCCACTACATCTTATACGAAGATAGGTTGTATAAGAGATCGTACTCCCTCCCATTGCTGAGATGTCTCCAACCTTCAGAGGCCGACCTCACGCTATGGGATGTGCACGAAGGACTCTACAAAAGTCACGTAGGAGCCAGGTCCCTAATGCAAAAGCTACTCCGGCAGGGGTACTACTGGCCGACCTTGTTTCGCGATTCTGTGGAATATGTAAAGAGATGCAACCGCCATCAGAAGAACGCCAACATGTAGAGACAGTCGGCATCCAAACTTGCTCCGCTCAGCGCACCTTAGCCATTTGCACAGTGGAGAATGGATATACTCGGCCCCTTTCCAATGGCGTCTGGGCAACGAAAGTTCCTCCTGGTCGCGATCAACTATTTCACCAAGTGGATCGAAGCCAAACCACTAGCGAAGATTACCGAGGCCAAGGTGTAGGACTTCATCTGAAAGTCACTAGTCTATCGGTTCAGCCTGCCCCGAACCCTCATAACCAACAATGAGTGATAGTTCGCTGGGGCAAGGTTCGCCGAGTTCTGCGGAGGACTAAACATCTTCCATCGCTTCACATCGGTGGCTCACCCATAGGCCAATGGGGAAGCTGAGGTAACCAACCGGACCCTGCTGTAAGGAATCAAAGCGAGGCTCAATAGGCCAAAGGGGGCCTAGGTGGATGAACTCTACCATGTCCTCTGGGCATACCAAACTACTCAGAGGGTGTCGACCGGAGAAACACCCTTCACCTTGGCCTTTAGCACTGAGGCAGTTATTTTGATCGAGCTCAAGCTCCCGTCTGCATGAGTCATGGGCTTCAACGAGCGGCACAACCCTTAGGACCTTAGAGTCAAACTCGACCTTCTGGAAGAAGAAAAGGAGGAAGCCCACGTCTGGATGGTAGCCTATAGATGGAAGGTGGCTCGGTACTACAACTCCAAAGTTAAAAATAAGACATGCAGAGTGGGGGACTTAGTGCTCCGACGAGCCACTGTCGCTTAGCCTCAGAGTCAAGGGAAGCTCGCCCCAAATTAGGAAGATCCATATGAAGTGGTGGAGGTCATCCGGCCTGAAACTTATCATCTAAAGGAGCTCGAAGGGATAGTGCTTTCTCGACCTTGGAACTCAGAAAACCTAAGGATGTATTATCAGTAGACTTCCTTTGAAACTCCTTTGCTCAGCATTATTATTTTCTGGTACAAGGATTACATGATGGCAGAAAAGAAATGAGCGAAAGTGGCCCATCAGGAACAGAAGGAGAACCTCATCCTAACGCGAGTAGGTCAAAGACCTCTAACCTCGACTGCAGGAGATAAGATCTTCCCTAGGGCAACCTCAGCTGCAGAAGATAAGATCTCACCCGAGTCAACCTCGGCTACAGAAAATAAGACCTTCCCAAAGTCGAAGGCCTCATTCACTTGAGACGAGATGGGGGGAGAGGCACGGACGATGGTCCGCATGTGCCCCCACAGCCCATTAGGAACAGGAGGAGAACCTCATCCTAATGCAAGCAAAGTCGAAGGCCTCATTTACCTTAGACGAGATGGGAGGAGAGGCACGGACGACGGTCCGCATGTGCCCCCACAGCCCATTAGGAATAGGAGGAGAACCTTATCCTAACGCGAGCAAAGTTGAAGGCCTCGTTCATCTTAGATGAGATGGGGGGAGAGGCTCGAATGACGGTCTGCATGTGCCCCCACAGCCCGTTAGAAAAAGGAGAAGAACCTCATCCTAATGCGAGCAAAGTCGAAGGCCTCGTTCACCTTAGATGAGATGGGGGGAGAGGCATGGATGATGGTCCGCATGTGCCCCCACAGCCCATTAGGAACAGGAGGAGAACCTCATCCTAACGCAAGTAAATTCTAAATCTGAGCTCCGAAGTCTACGGGAGACAGGATCTCCATCAGCCTCGGCCAGAGCACCCAAGCCCACCTCGGTCATGTCACTCAAGCCAACCTCGATCAGAGATAAAATCAAGAAATCACCTTGGCCAGAGCGCCCGGGATGACCTCGGATAGAGATAAGATCTCTCTCGAGCGACCATGTCAATCCTAGCCGTAGATCAGATCTCCTCCAAACTTCAACCTGAACCAGCACGAAGCCCGGAAGAAAACTTCAGCAGTCACCTTTTCCGCAGTCCCTTCCTTCGAGTTTGAAACTCGAGAGTGGGGGGACTATTGTTGTGGATAAACTCCGTTCCTGCCAAAGTCCGATTCGATGCTCTATCTAATGCAATCAGTAGCCGCGGTCGAGCTCCTTGGACTCCCAATGGTCGAGCTCCTTGGACCCCCCAGTGGCCCGATCGAACTCCTTCAGCCTGTCAAACTCCTCAGCGGTCGGGCTTTAGCGGAACTCCTCAACGGTCGAGCTCCTTCGAGCTCCCAGCGGTCCAACCGAACTGCTTAGCGGCGAGCTCCTTGGACCCTCAGCGGTCGAGCTTCAGTTGGACTCCTGCGAGAGCTGAACTCTCTCCACGCCCTTCCAGCCAGACGCCTGCAAGAGCCAAACCCCCTCTGAGCTTCCCCTTCGATCGGACTTCTTCAAGAGCTGGACTCCCCCCAGACATCCCTTTCAGTCAGCCGAGCTCCTACCAAACTTTCCAACGATCGAGCCTTAGCTGAGCACCTCCAGCCAGACGCCAACGGGAGTCGAACTCCTTTCAAGCTTTCTCTTCAAGAGTCCGAACTCCTCTGAAATGGGTACACATCAAAGCCCTTCAACCCTTCATTCAGCCCCGAGCAACTCAGTATCATGACAACTGCAGCCATCACCATCAGTCCGCCATAAGCGACAGTGACCCGCTACTAGGCGGTGATGGCTGTCACTATCAATCCACTACAAATGGTGCCTTCCCCTGGAACTGACTCCGTCGGACCTCGAGCGGTCCACCAGCATGTGGCTACAACTGTCACCATCAAGCTCTACCTATAAAAAGGACCCTCCTGATATGCTAACTCTAACCTCTAATCTCTAAGCTCCAAGCCCTCCTCTTCTTCTCTAAGCTCTGTGGAACTCATTTTCGAGCATCCATTCCTGTTGGTCAGAGCTGACTTGATCATCGGAGGGTCCTGCCGGACCACCCTCCATCGGCTCCGAATGGAATTTTGTTTTGCTGGTCCCCGACGGTGACCTCATCCACCACCGCTCCAGCTAATTTCGATGATGACCAGATTTTGTATCAACATATCTCATATAAAAAAATAGATCTAATTAAAAGATATTTTGTATATATCATATATATCATGCATGCATATTTTTCAGATCTAAATTATCTCATAATCATTTAAAAAATTAAATTTAAACTTGATCTTATCAAATAAAATTTAATCTAGACCTTTTTGCAGAACTATTCTACAACTTATCTAAACATGCAACTATCATATCTCATATGAATAAATTTAATTTAATTTATTTTTTTTATTTTTAGATCTTCTTATAAAATTTATTTAGATCTAATTTAATCTGATTAATTAGTGATTTCTTCATTTAGATTTGATTGGATCGAGAGACATATTTCAAAAATTTCTTCTTAGATCCTAATCAGATCTGACACTTTTCAGATCCAATTTTATGATATGATAAATAAGAAAATAAAATTAAATTAATTTTATCTTGATTCTGGGTAATATGATTACCCGTTGATGATCCTACCAAAGCCCTAAGGTTCTTGGTCTAGCCACGTAAGAGCCTTGCCTCTACTGGTATCCACTTGGACTGGATCTGGAGATCTTCTTCTTCTCTTTCTTTTCTCCAAAAATTAGATCTGAATCTAATTTGGAGGATCTTCAAAACTTCTTCTGAAGATCAGCCGTCATCTCTGCAGTAGTGCTACCTTCTTTCTTTTTCGTCAATTTTTTCTTGCCTGACTCGCACTAATCTGAAGGCCTAACTTCCTTGGGTGTGGAGAGCAGAGAGAGGGCTAGATGGTGGTGTGGAGAGGGAAAGGGGCAGCCTTGGGGCATGGCTAAGAGGAGGAGAGCTTAGAAGTGGGCACAGATAAGGTCTATTTATAGACTCTGCTGCGCCATGCAGTGCTGCATCATCCCGGCCAATCACATTGCTTCGTACAATCAGATCTAAATCTGATTAGTGGGATGACATCACCTGATCCAATCAGATGAGAGATCCATAGGTTCATTCTTATATGGTGCCTAAGATTGATCAAAGTAGATACCCAAGGGCCACCTAAGTAGAAACCAAGAAGCAACCTAGAGTCCCATCCATATGGGACTCTAGCATCCCTATCCATAGGTGCACACCATCCTAGACGTGCACCCCCTTTTTTTCAATTTTTAGAGAGGGGACAAGCCCCTATTTGCTCTCCAATAAGTGCATGACACCTGGACAGATGTCCAAGGATCAAAGGTCAATGTTTGACTAAAGTCAAAGGACAAGAATTAGCATGTGACGAAAAATGGTAGGAGTTGTCTAAAATTTATCTCATAAATTAAGACAATCTTTCTCTGACTTGGACAAGCACCAGCCAGACTAGGTAAAGGTACCTGAGTGAGCATAAACTCATTTGCCTCAGTTGAGACAACTTTTATGATAGAAAAAGGAGAACATTAGGCTCAATCGTGTGCTAGCATAATTTTCTTGAACTTAATTGAATCTTATTCAAATCAATTGAACTAGGTTAGTCCAATTATTGATATCCAAGTCCAAACCCTTATTTGTGTGATCCAATTAGGTTCAATTCTGTATGGTAATGGGATATGTCATAATCTCCATCATCGACATCATCAAAATTCCCTTCGATGGATTAGAACTCTTCTAATTCATATAACTTAGAATGATCGATCATCTAAATCATTCTAATTGCTCCCAAAATCCACCAGTGACACCTAGCAGCATATGGTGGCAACCCATCAAAATTGAAAAATGAACCTCTCGATGCAGCTACTTGTGTGATTAAGTTCTTCTATCTTGAGCCCCAATCAGATTAGGATTAAGGTGAACTCATCAAACCCTAATTTCTATCATATGATTTAATCATTCGATTCAAGTCTGATGTAAAAATCTTAATAGAAACTCTTTCTATTATTTCACACTGTGCCATGACCATGGGCTTATGGACTTGATTCTTATGATCATCATAGGGCTGCACCTCTTCTACCGAGATAGATAGATTCCATCTTGGTGCAATCCAATTCCTACAATGAATATGCTATAGCCAACATACACCTCAGGGTTTCGAATGTCTAGGAGATCGAGTCATGGTGTGGTCAAACTATAACACCCTCAAGGTAAACTACTGATGCACCTCAGGTCAAAGAACCAGACACACCACTGCAGCATCGAGTCAGTGATCGACGAGAAGGTAGACTTCCTTATGACTACTCGAGGTGGTCACGCTCAGTGCCCTCGTTCTCTAATGAGTACCTATACTCTCGCTCTAGTATTTCTACACCATAAACTCAAGACTCATCTACTATAAAGAAGTGATTGTACACTAACCTTTCGGATCAATCACCATCCTCATGATGATCCTACGATCAGGAGCATTTTATGAGTTAATAATAAAAATTCTTATCTTAAATTTTCAACTCTTGAAAATAAGAATTATCATTACCAGTAACTCAAAGGATGTATCATAGACACTAAATACACATATGTGATAGAAAATAATCCATTTTATTATTTTTAGTCAAAATTATAATTTTACCCCTAGAAGTGTATTACAAGTGTCAGCTAATTCTGGCTTCTAGGGCACACATATCTAACACAATGCACGTAGAATAATCAGAGACACTTATCACAAGTTGCTCAATGACTGAATCATGATGCACTGCATTATGCTGGCTATAATGAGCAATGAGTTCAGTCGCAAGTTTAAGATAGCTCAGCCAAATAAAATGCTCCATGTATTGGAGGATTCTTTTGGCACATCCGATGATGTTGAGAGGCACAAGACTAGTTGTGCCACCTTCAATGCCAGAATGCAGGATGGTGCCTCTATCACTGATCATGTATTGTACATGATCAAGTTGATCAAGCATTTGAGCAAGCTCGACTTTCTCTTGCATAAACAACTTGAAAAGATGCAATACTAAACTTGCTGCCCAAGTTTATCTCCCATTCCTTACACATTATAGAATGTCAAAGCCTGAAGTGGACTACTATGGGTTACTGGGGTTACTTCAGAACTTTGAGAAGGATCACTAACTCTATAAGGAGTTGGTGAACTTAGTGGGAGGTTTGCCTTCTCGTTCTCGATCCTTTGGAAAAGGAAAGAAGAATAAGAAGAAGAAAGCCAAGAAGATGCATGTTCATGCTAGGACACTTGTGTAGGCTCAGATCCCAAAGACCAAGCCTGATAAGAGTCAAGCTGAATGCTTCTTTCGCAAGAAGTGGGGGCACTAGAAGAGGAACTATCCTCAGTACATTGCCTTCCTGGATCCGAACAGGTAGAGAAAGAAGCAAGCTATTACTGAAAAAGGTATTTATATGATAACTCCTTGTAATTTTTCTATTTGTAATATTACTGACTGGGTATTGAATATCGATAGCCCTTACCATGTTTGTAATTTGTTGTAGGGTTTGTAGGTTAGTAGAAGATTCGAGCAAGGTGAGAAATTCCTAAATGTTGGAGATGGAAGACCAGTTCTAGTTCTAGCTTTAGAAATTTTGAAACTTGTATTTGAATCTCATAACATTATTCTTAGTGATTGTTATTTCTATCCTAGCTTCTTTTTAAATATCATTTTTATAGGCCTTTTGGTCATGAACAATTATGAAATTTTAATAAAAAAATGAGTTTGTAATGTCATTGTGAATGATGTTACTGCTTTCTATGGACAATTGAATAATAGTGTCTATATGTTATCACAACCTATTAATGTAGTCTATTCTACTAGCAAGCATCCTAGATTAGATAGTATATCAGATATCTACTTATGACACTATAGGCTAGGTCATATAAACAAGAACAAGATAAATAGGTTGACTCAAAAGGGAATCCTCAAAGTCAAAGATTATGAATCACTTCCAACCTGTGAGTCCTATCTTCTTGGTAAAATGATCAAGTCATCTTTTACTGAAAAAGATGAGAGAGCCAATGAGTTCTTAGGTCTAATACATACTAATGTATGTGGACCAATGAGCACAAGTACCAGAGGTGGATATGTCTACTTCATCACTTTCATAGATGATCTATCCAAGTATGGATATGTCTATCTAATGAAACCTAAGTCGGATTCTTTTGAAATGTTCAAATGATTTTGAAGTAATGTAGAAAAACAAACTGGAAAGAGTATTAAAACTCTTCGATCTGATCAAGAAGGAGAATACTTTTTTGATGAGTTTCTCACATATCTAGGAGAGAATGGAATTCTCTCCCAATGGACTCCTCCTGAAACACCATAGCATAATGATGTATTTAAAAGGAGGAATCAGACTCTGTTAGACATAGTCCAATCCATGATGGGATTTGCCAGCTTGCCGATATTCTTCTAGGGATATGCACTCAAATTGGCTTGTTATCTATTAAATAGGATTCCAAGTAAGTCTGTAGTTAAAACCCCATATGAGATATGGATAGGGTGTAAGCCAGCACTTTCACACCTTAGGATTTGGGGGTGCCCGGCTTATGTCAAATGGTTAGTTACAGACAAACTTGGACCTAGGTCTGATAAGTGTACATTCATAGGGTACCCAAAAGAGATCAAGGGATATTATTTCTACCATGCTAATGAGCAAAAGGTGTTCGTCAGCCTTAGGGCAACCTTTTTGGAAAAGGAGTTTCTTAATGAAGGAACTATTGCCTCTAAGGTTAAACTGGATGAAGTTCAATAGGTATAAAGTTTGACACAGAATGTTGAACCTAAGTCAGATTTGATTAGATTAGATCTGAAGCCAAGTGAACCCACACCATTAAGGTAATCCAGTAGAGTACCTCGCCATCCGGATAGATACTATGAATTCTTGGTCCAAGATGGTGATCCCGTTAAACTTGATGAGAACGATGAGGACCCGATCACTTATATGGATGCGATGCAAAGACCCGACTCTGAGAAATGGCTAGAAGCCATGAGATCCAAAATAGATTCCATGAAGGTCAATGATGTATGGACATTAATTGATCCACTTGAAGAGGTTAAATCTATTGGGTGTAAACGAATCTTCCAAAGGAAGAGGAACGCAGACGGTGGACACCTATAAAGCCCATCTGGTAGGCAAGGGATATCATCAACATTATGGTATTGACTATGATGAGATGTTCTCTCCTCTTATAATGCTCAAGTCCATTCGGATCATGCATGCCATTGCTATCCATCTGGACTATGAGATCTAGCAGATAGATGTGAAGATAGCTTTTTTAAATGGAGAGCTGATCGAAGAGGTGTATATGATACAACCTGAAGGGTTCGTATCCACAGATGAGTTTAAGGTATGCAAGCTTTAGAGATCCATTTATGGATTGAAGCAGGCATCTCGGAGTTGAAACATGCATTCTGATAAAGTGATCAAAATATATAAATATATCTCTTGATCCGATCAATCTCTGAACGAATCTGGTTTCGGAAAATCAGGATCCCTTCAATCTGGTATCAGAGCCAAGGTTCTAAAGTGTTTATATCTAATTTTAATTTTATTTTAATTAGAAAATAAAGTATCTAGATATCAATGAGATGTGATCAGATCTGAAATCAGAAAAAATTAAAATTAAATGATTTGGATCTAAGATTAGAAAATATGCATGACTAGTTCTAAAATAGAATAGTTCTATAGAATAGTCTTGCATGTTTACAATTTAATTTGATTAAATCATATTTTAGATATATTTATTTACTATTTTTTGATATTATAATTATATAATAATATCTAAAAAATAGTAAATAAAAATTATTTAATTTTAAACATCATATGAGATATGATTGATGCATGTCTAGACTAGTTGTAGAATAGTTCTACATAGTTGTCTAGATTAGAGTTTATTTTGATAAGATCAATTTAAATCTAATTTTTTAGATTATTATGAGATAATTTAGATCTAAAAATATGCATGATTCAATACATGAGATGTATGCAAAATATGCTATGATTAGATCTAATTTGTATATGAGATATATGATATAGATCTAAAACTATTTTATAGTATTGCATGTTCCTGATTAAGGCATTCATCTTAGCCGTCCGATCATAAGAATGAAGAAGGATTTAAAGGCCCTCTCCACCCATCTGATGGGGTGTTCTTATAATGTGTAGGGGTGTTGCACGTTCGTCCTTAATCAGAAACTCAAAACTTACTTTCTGCAAAACCCTAGATCCTAAAATCCTAGGATTTATTGTGCATATTTTGTTTATGAACCATACTTAATTAAGAATTAAGATTATGGAATATAAATTAGGTCTAAAATTGAGAATTTCAAATCTAAGACATATTCATAATACTGGGTTCGGGCTGGATAGCTCAATTAGGTCTAAGAGTTTGATCAAATCGAATCAAGGAGTTGTTAGATGGATCAACAATGCTTAAATTGACTAGCTAAATAGGATTAAGTCTGGGTCAAAATCGAGTCACAATCAAGCAAAGACTTAATTAGGCTTAGAGTTAGAGTTTGGATTGTAGGCTAACCATTGTTTTTCCGGCTTCAACAATTGGTGTCTAAGGTAAGTTTGGCAATACTGACCGACTGGTTTTTAATTGGGAGCTACTCGACTGAAATGTGTTCTTGTACGAGTTAATGGCATATCCCTTCCACGGTCTCATTACCTTAGCCATATTCTATTGACACAATTCTAATTTGGAGGTGGTCAATAATCCGAGCTAACCCATGCCACTAGGTTAGTCATAATTGTTATGACTATGACAAGTCTAGTTTAATGAGACCTAAATCAATCTTCTCAGAAAAGATTAAGTCTGAGATCTTCCACATTGTAGATGTGCGGCCCTTCCGAGTTGATTATTTCTTGGCTGATACAGTGGCTCAGTTGCACCAGAAGATGCAACCATGTCTATTAGGCATTGAATGCTATGGGCTGAGAGGATGAGTTGGGCTCAATATTTCGGAATACGGTGAGAGACTCAATTAGGAATTCAGTCTGTGCAAATGGTGGGTCTTAACTTAACTAAGGAGTGGATCAATATTCTGGATAGGTGAGATTCATGAATTAGAGACCAAGTTTGGGTGCACCATGATTAAGAGAATCATTGAATAAGAGTTGTTCACTCATTGGCTAACCCATCCACCATAACTATTAGGTGATGTGATGATCAGTGGTGAGACCGCACCACCCACTAAAATCATTAATCATAGAGATTTTTGCTCTCTACAGAGGGAGTGTAGGGATCCAAGAAAATAGTGGAAGCTAATTTATTTAAAAATAAAATTTTTAAATAAATTGGTCAAGTCATAATTACAGTATCTAACTAGAATCTTTGACTCTCTACAGAAAAATATCTGCGTCCAACCCATTGACACATATCATGGACACACATAGATTGATCGGACCCAATTATAATGATTGGCTCAGAAACTACAAAATCATTTTGGGTTCCGAGAAGTTAACCCATGTATTAGACTAGGACCCTCCCACCTTACCAGTTCGTCCATCCACTGAATAGAGAGCATCTCTAGAAAAATGGATAGACGAAGATAATAAGGCCAGATACTACATGTTGGGCTCGATGATTAATGAGCTCCAGCACCAATATGAAGATATCGGGACTGCTTGCCAAATGTTGGCTCACCTACAGGAGATGTTTGGTGAACAGAGTCGCACAACCAAGTATCAAGTCACGAAATGACTTTTTAAGGCTAAGATGCGTGATGGGCAGTCAGTCCAAGATCACTATCTGATGATGATCAAGGACTTGGAAGAGCTTGAGAAGCTCGGTGTGAAGTTAGACTTGAATCTGTAGAATGATAATTATCTACAATCCTTGACTGATGCATATGGGCAATTCATCCATGAATTACCACATGCATAAACTTCAATTCTTGCCGAATAATGAACATGCTAGTCACCGCTGAGCTTTCTATGAAAGATTCTAAAGGCTCAGTTTTTACAATGAACAAACTTCTTCCAAAAAAAGTCTTTGGAAAGAAAAGAAGTTCTGCGAAAAAGCAAAAAGTGGAAAGAAGAAAGAAGAAAGCAGAGCCGAAGAAGAGGCCGATGTCAAAGAAAAGTGTTTCCATTGCAACAGCGATGGCCATTGGAACGGAAAACTATCCTACTTAATCTGGCACCTGAAGAACAAGAAGGAAGGTCCTTCTGGAGGTATGCTCGTTATTGAGTCTAACCTTACGATTTCTTCTACATCTAGTTGGGGTGCTTGACCTGGTTCTAGTGCTCATCTATGCACTTCATGTAGGATCTTGAGGATAGCAGGGACTGAGGGATGGAGACAATGATCCTATGCATTGTAATGGAGCAAGAAGTAGATGCAGTGGCGGTGAGAAACATAGGCTCTTCGATTGCCATCTGTTTAGACTTAGTTTTGAAAGACTGTTATTATTGTGCCTGCAGCTAGCAGGAATTTGAATTTTTTCATGCTAGCACATAGAAGGTATGTGATTACCTTCTTTAAGGACCATTGTAACATTCTTTATGAAAAAAATAAAATTGCAAATGATTTTCTTATTAACGATCTTTATCAGCTATATATTGATGTATCTGTTCTAACTATCGAGCAAGACGTGAATGCCAAACGACCTAGGGATAGTCCAAACGATAGGTATCTATGGCACCTAAGATTAGGTCATATAGTAGAAGATAAGATCAACAAATTGAAAGAAAAAATGGGCTATTGAGTTCGTTGATTTCGAGTCATTATCCAACTTGTGAATCTTTATCTTCAAGGCAAAATGACTAAACTCCTTTTGTTGACAGGGGAAAGGGCCAGATCTCCTTGCCCTAGTACATACTGATGTGTGCGCCATTTTGATGTGCTGGCTAGAGGCAATTTTCTACTTCATTATCTTTACCAATGATCTATCTAGTATGGATATGTGTATCTTATGAGACACAAGTCTGAAGCTTTTGAAAGGTTCAAAGAATTCAGACATGAAGTAAAAAAATAAACTGGGAAAACCCATTAAGGTTTCTTCGATCAGATCGAGGAGGTAATACCTTAGCCAAAAATTTTCTAGACTATCTTAAG
>QRFJ01002609.1:0-154368 GCA_006176705.1 Cocos nucifera | reverse complement strand
ATTTTCACATTCGCAGTGATACTGCTCAATCACAAGGTTTGTGCAAGCTGCAAAGGTTTACATATATAGGACTTAATAACAGCACTCGACAGCTGGAAACACTCATTTCAATGATGCGATCAGAAAAATTTTTAGGTTTCATTAAAAATGAAGAGGAACGTGTGCTTAAAAGATGGTCGCTGGCGCTGTTTGCCTGTCCTCGTACATTTGTACCTGGATGACAACCTCATTATTTGGAATGGATTCTTCATATTGAGCGACAGTCAAAATTATGGTTGTCCAAGGAATCTCCCCATGAAAAAGATCTAGGATGATAGCATCTTCATTTCTAGAGAATTAAGTGTATTAATAGGATAGACGAATAGGGATGCTAGAGGACTTTCAGCAGAAGATGATATCGAGGAAGCTTACTATACAGAGGTTTTATGTATGAAATAACTCTAAGACGGGGAGATTTAACGCCTTTCAAACGATTTATGTATTTGTCATCATTTTCTCAGAAGATATGTCTCCCTAGGCTCACTTTTGAGAAAATAGAACGGCAGAGCAAGATTCTCTTATCTTCTGCCAATAGTGAGCTCATGTATTGCATGCTTTTACACGACACTGATATAGCCCATGTGTGTTAGAGTGTCACAAGGCAGGATATCAGATTAAATCTAGGTGAAGATAACATGTGATTTGTGAAGTATCCTTAAGTACATTAAAAGAAGCTAAGGATAGATGTGAGTCTTTGGTAATTGAGAACTCCAAGTCTAATGGCTATACAACTTTGGATTTTATGTTCAGATTGTAGATGATTGAAGAGTCGACATTAGGAGTCTATTTGTTGTGAACTGGTGAGGTGCCTCGTCAGCTGGAAGAGTTATCAAGCAAATGCTATGTGATAGCAGATTCCATATGGAAGGTAGAATATTCTGCTTCATTAGAGGCTGCGAAGAAAGCATTCTGGTACTATAGAATGTTTGCTGCAAGAATCAGGGTAACATGCCATCAAGATTGACATTTCCTCTATATGCTGATAAAATGGCTTCCATAGCCCTTGCTACAGTGAGGCCAAGGTCTACCGAAAAATCCAAGCACATTGGAGCAACGGATGACACCGATCCGCGGTACTCGAGAAGGATTTAGTTGAAGTGTCAGATGAGGTACTCCGGAATAAGTAGGTAGCTAGACTAGGCGTTCGTCTATAAGCCAGGCGAAAGTTATGGGAGAGGTCGATACTAGGAAAGACTTATAAGAGGTCCTACGACAAGCTAGCACACTTGAGAAGATGGAAACGTAGATTTTAGCAAATTGACTTTAAGGAACAAGTGGATAGATTGTTAGATATATGTGCCCTAGAAGCCCAGAATTGGCTGACACTTGTAATACACTTCTAGGGGCAAAATTGTAATTTTGACTATAATCAATAAAAATGGTTTTTTTCTATCACATATGTGTATTTAGTGTCTGTGATACATCCTTTGAGTTAATGGTAATGATAATTCATATTTTCAAGAGTTGAAATTTAAGACATGAATAATCATTATTAACTCATAAAAATGCTTCGACCATAGGATATCATAAGGATGGTGATTGATCGAAAGGTTGGTGTACAATCGTTCTCTTTAGTAGATGAGTCTTGAGTTAGGTGTGTGGAGACACAAGAGTGAGAGTACAGTATTCGTTAGAGAATGAGGGCACTGAGCGTGACCACCTCGAGTAGTCATTAGAAGTCTACCTTCTCGTCAATGATTGACTCGATGCTTGAGTGGTTATCTGGTTCTTTGATCTGAGATGCATCGAATAATTCACCTTGAGGGTGTTATAGTTTGACTACACCATAACCCGGTCTCCTAGCCATCCGAATCTGAGGTGTATGTTGGCTATAGCATGTTCATGTAGAGAACTGGATTGCATCAAGATGAATCTATCTACCTCGTGGTAGAGGAGCAGCCCTATGATGATCATGAGAATCAAGTCAAGAAGCCATGACATGCCCAGAAGTGAAATAATAGAAAGAGTTTCTATTTAGCTTTTCACATCGGACTTGAATCGAATCATTACATCATATGACAGAGACTAGGGTTTGATGAGTTCACCTAAACCCTAATCTGATCGGGGCTCAAGATAGAAGAACTTAATCACACAAGTAGCTGCACCAAGAGGTTCGCATTCAACTCTGATGGATTTCCACCATATACTACTAGGTGTCACTGGTGGATTTTGGGAGCAATTAGAATGATTTAGATGATCGATCATTCTAGCTTTCGAATCAGAAGAGTTTTGATCCATCAAAAGGAGTTTCGATGATGTCGATGATAGAGATCATGACATATCCCATTACCATATAGAACTGAACCTAACTAGGACACACAAATAAGAGTTTGAATCTGGTGATCATCTATTGAACTAATCCAGTTCAATTGATTTGAATGAGATTCAATTAGGTTCAAAGAAATCGTGCGAGCACTCGATTGAACCTAACGTTCTTCTTTTACTATCATAAATAGTTATCCTGATTGAGCCAAAGAAGTTTGTGCTCGATCAGAAGCCTTCACCTGGTCTGACTGGAGCTTGTCCAGATCATAAAATGGTTGTCTTATTTTGTAAGATAATTCCTACCATTTTTGGTCACCTACCATTTCTCGTCCTTTGACTTTGGTCAAAAGTTAACCTTTGACTGGTCAAATGTTGACCATTGACACTTTGACTTCTATCCACGTGTCATGCACCTATTGGAGAGTTGGTGGGGGCTTGTCCCCCTGCCAGAACCTGGCAAGAAGGAGGGCGCACGCCACCCACCCAGGAGTCCCTGTTGGACAGGGACTCCATCTCCTTTTTGGAGTCCAATTAGACTTCTCCTAAGAACCAATTTTGACTGGTCTTAGATGCCATCTAAGGAGGAATCGAAGGGACTCTATTCCCACCAATCAAATTTAGATCTGATTTTACAAAGGGTTGTGATTGGTTGGGAAGTAGAGGAGTTGGATCATGCATAGTCTATAAATAAGACTCTCCGCCCAACTCAAAAAGTATTTGAGAATTCTCCATGCCCAAAGGCTGGTTCTCTCTCTCCTCCTCCATGATAAGTCCATCTTCTCCCTCTCCTCTCCACGCCCAAAGGAGTTTGGGATCCAAGTTGCTGCAATCCAGATGAGAGAAAGGCGACAAAAAGCTAGAAGGCTGTGCTGCTGCAAAGGACAACTGCTGATCTTCGAAAAGTATTTTGAAGATCCTCCAAATCAGATTCAGATCTAATTTTTGGAGATGTGATAGAGAAGAAGATGATCTCCAGATCAAGCTCGAGTGAATCTCGATAGAGGCCAGGTACTTGCATGGCTAGATCAGAACCTTCCCTGCTAACAGGATCATCAATGGATAATAGGATTACCCTACATCAAGGTAAATTAAATTTGATTTAATTTATCTAAATTTATTTTAATTATTAAAATAATAAAGATTAGATCTAAAACATCCCAGATCTAATCTAGATCAAAGAAAATTTTTTTTAAAATATATCTCTTGATCTGATCAGATCTGAACGAACCTAGTCCGAAAAATCAGGATTTTCCTTCAATATGGAATTCTACTCATATGCTCTCTCTCTTCAGAAGTTGTCGGTTAATCCTTCTTAAAGAGAGAAATTACTTGGACTATCGAAAGATAGCCCTTTTTGGAATTTTTCATGCTGAACCTCTTCAGCATAATTTCTATGTACGTGGATTGGGATATACCAAGCGTTCTTTTAGATCTATCCCTATAGATCTTCATCCCTAGGATGTAGGATGCTTCACCGAAGTCTTTCATGGAGAACTATGATGACAACTAGATTTTTATTTCTTATAGTGCGGGTGTTAGTTTTCCAATTAAGAGAGTATCGTCCACGTACAAAACTACAGGAATTACCACTCGCTGGACCATTTACCATTCGTAAATTGCATGGTTCTTCTCTATTCAAACAAAGCCCATCAAAATTTTTTTTATTTGATTTAGATCAGATCTGAGATATTTCAAATTTGATCTTTATTATTTTAATAATTAAAATAAATTTAGATAAATTAAATCAAATTTAATTTACCTTGATGTAGGTTAATCCTATTATCCGTTGATGATCCTATAAGTAGCGGAAGGTTCTGGATCTAGCCACACAAGTGCCTGGCCTCTACTAGTATCCACTTAGGTTGGATCTAGAGATCCTCTTCTTCTCTATCATATCTCCAAAAAATAGATCTGAATCTGATTTGGAGGATCTTCAAAATACTTTTCGAAGATCAGCAGTTGTCCTTTGCAGCAGCGCAACCTTCTAGCTTTTTATCGCCTTTCTATCATCTGGATTGCACCGACTTGGATCCCAAACTCCTTTGGGCCTGGAGAGGAGAGGGAGAAGATGGACTTGGCATGGAGGAGGAGAGAGGGAACCAGCCTTGGGGTGTGGAGAATTCTCAGATACTTTTTGAGTTGGGCGCAGGATCTTATTTATAGACTATGCGTGATCCAACTCCTCTTCTTCCCAATCAATCACAACCCTTTGTGAAATCAGATCTAAATCTGATTGGTGGGAATAGAGTCCCTTGGATTCCTCCTTAGATGGCACCTAAGACCAGTCAAACTTCATTCTTAGGAGAAGTCTAATCGGAATCCAAAAAGGAGATGGAGTCCCAATCCAATAGGGACTCCTGGGTGCCTCCAGCTTGGGGACACGCCAAGGGTGGCGTGTGCCCTCCTCCTTACCAGGTTCTGGTAGGAGGACAAGCCCCCACCAGCTCTCTAATAGGTGGGTGACACATGGACAGAAGTCAAAGTGTCAATGATCAACATTTGATCAGTCAAAGGTCAACTTTTGACCAAAGTCAAAGGACGAGAAATGGCAGTGACCAAAAATGGCAGGTATTGTCTTACAAAATAAGACAACCCTTTTCTGACCTGGATAGGCTCCAGTCAGACCAGGTGAAGGCCTCTGATCGAGCACAAACTCCTTTGGCTCAGTCAGGACAACTATTTATGATAGTAAAAGAAGAACGTTAGGTTCAATCGAGTGCTAGCACGATTTCCTTGAACCTAATTGAATCTCATTCAGATCAATTGAACTAGATTAGTTCAATTGATGATCACCAGATTCAAACCCTTGTTTGTGTGACCCAGTTAGGTTCAGTTCTGTATGGTAATGGGATATGTCATGATCTCTATCATCGACATCATCGAAACTCCTTTCGATGGATCAGAACTCTTCTGATTCGAACAGCTAGAATGATCGATCATCTAAATCATTCTAATTGCTCCCAAAATCCACCAGTGACACCTAGCAGTATATGGTGGCAACCCATCAGAGCTGAATGCGAACCTCTTGGTGCAGCTACCTGTGTGATTAAGTTCTTCTATCTTGAGCCCCGATCAGATTAGGGTTTAGGTGAACTCATCAAACCCTAGTCTCTATCATATGATGTAATCATTCGATTCAAGTCCGATGTGAAAACCTAAATAGAAACTCTTTCTATTATTTCACTCTGCCATGGCCATGGGCTTCTGGACTTGATTCTCATGATCATCATAGGGCTGCTCCTCTACCACCGAGGTAGATAGATTCCATCTTGATGCAATCCAGTTCCTACAATGAACATGCTATAGCCAACATACACCTCAGGATTTTGAATGGCTAGGAGATCGAGTTATGGTGTAGTCAAACTATAACACCCTCAAGGTGAACTGTCGATGCATCTCAGATCAAAGAACCAGACACACCACTGCAGCATCGAGTCAGTCATTGACGAGAAGGTAGACTTCCTAATGACTACTCGAGGTGGTCACGCTCAGTGCCCTCATTCTCTAACGAGTACCTGTACTCTCGCTTTGGTGTCTCCACACCGTAGACTCAAGACTCATCTACTAAAGAGAAACAATTGTACACCAACCTTTCGGATCAATCGCCATCCTTATGATGATCCTATGGTTGGAAGCATTTTATGAGTTAATAATGATTATTCATGTCTTAAATTTTCAACTCTTGAAAATATGAATTATCATTACCATTAACTCAAAGGATGTATCACAGACACTAAATACACATATGTGATAGAAAATAACTTATTTTATTAATTATAGTCAAAATTATAATTATACACTAAATACACTAAATACACATATGTCTGCCAATTCTGGCTTCTAGGGCACATATGTCTAACACATATGCATTGATAGTGGGATTTATTATGTATGCAATGATATGTATGAGACCAGACGTGGCATACTCACTAGAAGTGGTGAGTAGATATCAGTCTGATCCTGAAGAATATCATTGGAAGGTG
Organism: Cocos nucifera; assembly: GCA_006176705.1. Taxonomy (NCBI): domain Eukaryota; kingdom Viridiplantae; phylum Streptophyta; class Magnoliopsida; order Arecales; family Arecaceae; genus Cocos; species Cocos nucifera. Next base: position 148,081 of record QRFJ01002609.1, on the reverse strand, counting down.
GTTAAAATCATCCTTAAGTATTTGAGAAATACTAAAGATCAATGGTTGGTTTATGGTGAGTCAGATCTGAAGCTTATGGAATTTACAAACTCCAACTTTCAATCTGATCATGATGACAGTAAAAGTATGTTGGGGTATATCTTTACTCTAAATAGTGGAGCCATCTGCTGAAAAAGTTTCAAGCAGCATACAATAGTTGACTCTATTTGTGAAGTAGAGTACATGGCAGCATCAGATGTAGCAAAGAATGCTATGTGGTTGAGGAAGTTTATCATTGAGCTCAGAGTAGCACCTTCCGTTGATGGTCCAGTCCTGCTCTACTATGATAGCACTAGCGCCATAGCTCAAGCAAAGGAACCGAAGGCACACCAGCGAACAAAGCACATTCTACGTCGCTTTCATTTGGTTCGTGAGATCGTGGATCGTGGTGACGTTGATCTTCAGAAGATCGACGAAAAGGAGAACCTAGCGACCCCTTCACTAAAGCCTTGGCAATCAAGGAGTTCGACAACCATAAGTCAAAGATTGTTATTAGATACTGTGCCAAGTGGCTTTAGGACAAGTGGGAGTTGTTGAAAATTATGTTCCAAAGTCAATCGTTAGTCTATTGATAGTTGAGATATTGTAATTAATTTATTAATTAATGAAAAATATTTTTACATCTTTTTTCATCATAAGTTTACATCTTCTAATGAACTTCATTATTGTGATGAAGTCCTTAGGACTATTTAGCTTTGATAAAGAGAGGATTTATTGATTAGTCCTTAAATTTATTCACGACAAAAAAATAACTATTAATAAGAATGACAACAGCTATCGAGCATAGGTCACTGTATGCCATATAGGTTGGTTGTCCTCTTAAGCAAGAAGTATGGAGATAATGGTATGGCATATAGGTGAAATGTATGGGTACATCATCATTGAATGTGACCAACTCTAGAGCATTCTGCTATCGAGAATGTCTGTGATGGGATATAGGTATAAGTATTCCTTAGATCTGAGATCACCTCAATGACTTGCAAGCAACTAACTATGCTTTGGTATTAGACTAACTGAATTTCTAATTCAGCAATGGAAGGCTTCTGGGCACAATCAAGTACTTATAAAGATAAAGTGTGATCAAGATGGAATTGACTACTCCAAGAGTTGGAGAAGAATGTATCATTGTATTTCAGTATAGCAAATCCTTGGCCAGGATAATCCATCAGATGGATTTGGTATTTTGAAATACAATGTAGACAACCTGATTAGAATTGATAGTTGAACTCTGGTGTGTCCTATGAGCATTTTGGTTAAGAGGATGAATTATATGGAAACTATATCCGCATGGGTTCTAAGGATGGTGTTCTACACCTTCGATCTATCCGATCATCGGATATTATTGCTAGATGGTCACTTCGATTGGTATAAAAATTTATTCCTATACTACTAACATAGGTTTGGACCTATGAGGTCACACACATTAGAGCTTACGATCTAATCGGATGGTTGATCAACAATTATGAATCATTCTAGGATTAAAAAATCAATACGATTGGTGTTTAACCTAGTGCAAGTATTGCAAGAGGATCGATTAGCAATTGGATTACTAATTTACTTAATTTAATTAAGCCAATAGACTGTGATTAAGTCTAATTAAATATGATTTAATTAGATTTAGTTTGGACATGATTGGATCATGTTCAATTGGTTTATTGGATAAGCCAAGTGCAAGGAAGAACTAGTCCTAGTCTAACTAGGTCTCGAATTAATTTAATTTTCTAATTTAATTAGAAAATAAATCAAAATTAAATTTAATTTAATCTAATTTAATTAAGTTCTTAAATAGGTTAGGATCTTATTTAATTGGGTTGGTTTAATCTTGATTTTATTTGGTTAAAAGATCTTGTTTCACCAAGTCAAAACAGGAGTCCTAGTGTGACTAGGACTCCCTATCTCCTTGCGCCACCTTGGTCCCAATACCCTCCATACCCATTTTTTAGGTATTTTTCATGGAAAATCCCTTTCTTTCTAAGTCATATTTGAAAGTTAGGTGGAAAACCAAGTCAAAGGAGGAATTGGTTTTTCTTAGGATTCTATGAGATAGAATCCTTGTTGACCAAAACATCTTCCCTTGAGTGCTGCCCCCTCTTTTAATTAATTCTTCTCTTATTTCATAAAAATAATCTTCTTTTTTGTGCACCCTCCCTTGCTGGTCCATGCCAAAAATTGTGGAGGAGGCATCCAAGAGTTGGGCACCCCAACAACTTTCCATGTTTGGATATTCCTAGTCTAGGAATTTGACCTAACTTGGACTCTTCTTATTCCCTATTTATTTGATGAATTTTATTCTAATTTTTTCATGAAATATAGAGATTTGGGAGAGATTTGGTGTGTGCAAAAATTAGAGGAAGAGGATCCTTGGGAGTGGGGGTTCCATAGGCACCAAACTAGGTGTCTAGGTGAGAGAAAAGAAAAGAAGAAGAGGATCTTCTTCTAGGGTTATTTTATTTTCAATCTCTCCTCCTTTCTTTTGAGTTTTTTTTGAGAGAGTCTTAGATCAGCAAACTCTCATCTTTTTTCTCATATTTTGGAGAGTCCAAATTTCAAAGAAGAGAGCATCGGATCGACAATCGAAAAGAGATCAGCATAGTACTAGCATGCTGTGTTGATTTCCTACATCGGACTTCAGATCAGAGATCATAGGCTTGTGTGGACGACTCCTAGAGGCCGAACATGTATGTGGCTCATGATTTCATCCTCAAGCCTAGATCAGTATGTTAAAACATCTAAACTTGCTCAGATAATAGATCTGATTTATAAACTTCATACCTGCATTTGATGTAGTGTAGATTTAGGTTGATTTGATCAACCTTTTTTTTTCTTATTTAATTTTAATTTTTAATTTAATATCATACCTTAATGATGTAATAGATATAAGATCTAGGTATTTATATGGTTATTTAAATAAATTTTAGATTTATTTAAGTCTTTCACTACAAGATCTTGAAAAAGTTTCAAGATCTACCTATGAAATCCTAGATCTGGTTCCTTCATTAGCAATCCAATTGCTAATCAATCCTCCGACAACACTTGCATTAGGTCAAACATCAATCGTATTGATTGTTTGACCTTAGAATGATTCTCAATCATCGATTAACCATTTGATCAGGTTATAATCTATTATGTCTATGACCTTATAGGTTCAAACCTAAGCTATTAGCATAGGAACCGATTTCTGTATGAATCAAAATGACCATCTAGCAATGATATCCGACGTCTAGATAGGTCGAATGTATGCAAAGCAACATTCTTAGAACCCTGGCCTATGATTACCATATAATTCATTTCTTTGATCAATAATGCTCAAGATGACTTTGAGTATCCTGTTAACACTCATACAAGTCATCTCTATTGTGTCTCAAAATTTTATGAATTCCATGACTCCTCAGGAGGATTATGTAAACCTAGATTTTGCTAAATGGAAACACAATGAGTCATTCTCTTCCTAAAATTAATCAAGAGTGGTCAATCTCATCTTGACTCACACACCTACTCTATATGTACTTGACTAAATGTAGAATTCTTTCGAACCTATATTAGAAATACAGGCATTCTGGCACCAAAGTATAGTGTGTTGCTTGCAAGTCACCATGGTGATCTCAGGTCAGAGGGACACTTATATCCATTGGCCTTAGCTAGCTACTCTTGATAGTAGAGTGTTGCATTAGTCATGTTTAGTACAGATGTACTCCTAGATCTTACCTGGATGCCATACCAGTATCTCCATACCGCTTGGTTATGAGGACAACCAATGTATATGGCATACCTTAACCAACACTCAATAAGTTATCATCCTTATTAATAACTTATCATTTGATCGTGAATAATTTAAGAACCATACAATAAATTCTTTTTTATCATTTGATTGTGGTTTTAAGGACTTCATCATAATTTAGGAGTTTATTTAAGAAAGATAGAACTTTTATGATAAACCAGCCAAATAACTATTATTATTAGATAATTCATATACTAATTCCAATTATCTATCACTTAGATAATTGGCTTTATGATACATTTTCCAATAGCTATATCTCCAACAACTATTGGAGCCATCTTGATCAGAGAAGAAGCTAAAGTTCAAAAGCTGGTCTACTATATAAGCAGAGTCTAAAGGGATGCAGAAATAAGATATACCAAATTAGAAAAACTAACTTATGTCTTATTGATTATAGCCAGGAATCTCCAACCTTATTTTCAATGATACATAATTACTTTCCTTAGTGATCAATCCATCAAGACAATTCTTCACCGACCTGATACCTCTAGAAGAATAGCAAAGTGGGTGATTGAGTTAACTAAATTTGACATTCATTTTCAACCTCGGCCATCCATTAAAGCTTAAATATTGGCTAATTTTATAGTGGAGTGCACTATTCTAGATACGACTGAACCGGAGCACCAAGAAGTTCATATCCCTAGCTCTCCTGAAGAAAAGGCTGATCTTTCTGAAAACTTTTGGGCACTATATGTTGATGGTTCATCCAATGCTTTTAGAGCAGGTGCAGACTTGATTCTCATTAATTCAGAGGGGATAGTGGCCAAATAAGCTTTGCACTTTGAGTTTTCTACTACCAACAACGGGGTTGAATATGAAGCTCTGATCTTAGGGCTAAAGATAGCAAAAGAATTGAAGTGAAATATTTGAATTATATTATTCTCAACTGTATCTAACACCTTAAGAGAGGAAGCATGGAAAATTTGCAATAATTAATCCCATCAAAAATAGTGTTAGATATATGTGCCCTAGAAGCCAGAATTGGCTGACACTTGTAATACACTTCTAGGGGCAAAATTATAATTTTGACTAAAAGCAATAAATGGGTTATTTTCTATCACATATGTGTATTTAGTGTCTGTGATACATCCTTTGAGTTAATGGTAATGATAATTCATATTTTCAAGAGTTGAAAATTTAAGACATGAATAATCATTATTAACTCATAAAATTGCTCCCGACCATAGGATCATCACGAGGATGGTGATTGATCCGGAAGGTTGGTGTACGATCGCTTCTCTTTAGTAGATGAGTCTTGAGTCTACGGTGTGGAGACACCGGAGCGAGAGTACAGGTACTCGTTAGAGAACGAGGGCACTGAGCGTGACCACCTCGAGTAGTCATTAGGGAGTCTACCTTCTCGTCAATGACTGACTCGATGCTGCAGTAGTGTGTCTGGTTCTTTGACCTGAGATGCATCGGCAGTTCACCTTGAGGGTGTTATAGTTTGACTACACCATTACTCGGTCTCCTAGCCATATGGAACCCTGAGGTGTATGTTGGCTATGACATGTTCATTGTAGGAACTGGATTGCATCAAGATGGAATCTATCTACCTCGGTGGTAGAGGAGCAGCCCTATGATGATCATGAGAATCAAGTCCAGAAAATCCATGGCCATGGTAGAGTGAAATAATAGAAAGAGTTTCTATTTAGATTTTCACATTGGACTCGAATCGAATGATTACATCATATGACAGAGACTAGGGTTTGACGAGTTCACCTTAACCCTAATCTGATCGGGGCTCAAGATAGAAGAACTTGAATCACACAGGTAGCTGCACCAAGAGGTTCGCATTCAGCTCTGATGGGTTGCCACCATATACTGCTAGGTGTCACTGGTGGATTTTGGGAGCAATTAGAATGATTTAGATGATCGATCATTCTAGCTGTTCGAATCAGAAGAGTTCTGATCCATCGAAAGGAGTTTCGATGATGTCTATGATAGAGATCATGACATATCCCATTACCATACAGAACTGAACCTAACTGGGTCACACAAACAAGGGTTTGAATCTGGTGATCATCAATTGAACTGATCTAGTTCAATTGATCTGAATGAGATTCAATTAGGTTCAAGGAAATCGTGCTAGCACTCGATTGAACCTAACGTTCTTCTTTTACTATCATAAATAAGTTGTCCTGACTGAGCCAAAGGAGTTTGTGCTCAATCAGAGGCCTTCATATGGTCTGACTGGAGGTTGTCCAAGTCAGAAAAGGTTGTCTTATTTGTAAGACATTACCTGCCATTTTTGGTCACCTGCCATTTCTTGTTCTTTGACTTTGGTCAAAAGTCTACCTTTGACTGGTCAAACGTTGACCATTGACCCTTTGACTTTTGACCACATGTCATGCACCTATTGGAGAGCTGGTGGGGGCCTGTCCCCCTGCCAGAACCTGGCAAGGAGAAGGGCGCACGCCAAGGGTGGCGTGAGCCCAAGTTGGAGGCGCCTAGGAGTCCTTGTTGGACAAGGACTCCACCTCCCTTTTGGATTCCAATTCAGAGTTCTACTAAGAATCCAACTTTGACTGGTCTTAGGGCCCTCTAAGGAGGAATCCAGGGGTCTCTATTCCAACCAATCAGATTTAGATCTGATTTCACAAAGGGTTGTGATTGGTTGGGAGAGGAAGAGGAGTTGGATCACAAGCTTAGGTCTATAAATAAGACCCTGCGCCCAACTCAAAAAAAAATAAGTAAATGAATTGAGATCAAAGTTTCCCCACGCCCCAAGGCTGCCTCTCCCCTCCTTCCTCCATGCCATAACTCTCTTCTCCCCTTGCTCTCCACGTCCAAAAGGAGTTTTGGACCTTGGTTGGTGCGATTCAGATCAAAGAAAGGCGATCAAAAGCAAGAAGGCTGCGCTGCTGCAAAAGGACGACTGCAGATCTTCAAAAGAGTTTTGAAGATCCTCCAGATCAGATCCAGATCTGATTTTTGGAGGTGTGATAGAGAAGAAGAGGATCTCCAGATCCAACCCGAGTGGATACCGGTAGAGGCCAGGCGCTTGCGTGGCTAAGATCCAGAACCTTCCGCTGCAATCAGGATCATCAACAGGGTAATAGGATTACCCAAATCAGGTAAATTAAATTTGATTTAATTTATCTTTATTTTATTTTATTTATTAAAATAATAAGAATCAGATCTGAAACATATCAAGATCTGATTGAGATCAAGAGAAAATTTTTGAAATATATCTCTTGATCTATCTGATCAGATCTGGAACGAACCTGGACCGGGAAATCAGGATTTCCCTTCAACTGGTATCAGAGCCATGGTTCTAAAATTGTTTAGATCTGATTTTAAATTTATTTTAATTAAAAAATAAAGTGATTTCAGATGTCACATGAGATGTGATCAGATCTGAAATCAGAAAAAATTAAAATTAAATGATTTGGATCTAAGAATTATGAAGATATGCATGACTAGTTCTAGAATAGAATAGAATAGTTCTATAGAATAGTTCTTGCATGTTTTTGATTTAATCTGATTAAATCATATTTTAGATCTTTTTATTTACTATTTTTCTGATATTATAAGTGTTATAATAACATCTGAAAAATAGCAAATAAAAATTATTTAATTTTAAATATCATATGAGATATGATAGATGCATGTCTAGACTAGTTGTAGAATAGTTCTACATAATTGTCTAGATTAGAATTTATTTTGATTAGATCAATTTAAATCTAATTTTTTAGATTATTATGAGATAATTTAGATCTGAAAAATATGCATGATTATGATACATGAGATGTATGCAAAATATGCCATGATTAGATCTAAATTTGTATATGAGATATATGATATAGATCTGATAACTGTTTTGTAGTATTGACATGTTCCTGATTAAGGCGTTCCTCTTGGCCGTCCGGTCATAAGAACGAAGAAGGGTTTAAAGGCCCTCTCTTCCCATTCGATGGGGTGTTCTTATGATGTGTAGGGGTGCTGCGTGTTCGTCCTTAATCAGAAACCCAAAACTTACTTTCTGCAAAACCCTAGATCCTGAAACCCTAGGATTTATTGTGCATATTTTGTTTATGAACCCAACTTAATTAAGAATTAAGTTTATGGAATATTAATTAGGTCTAAAATTGAGAATTTCAGATCTAAGACATATTCATAATACTGGGTTCGGGCTTGGGTAGCTCAATTAGGTCTAAGCGGTTGATCAAACCGAATCAAGAGTTGGTTAGATGGGATCAACAATGCTTAAATTGACCAGCCTAATAGGATTAAGTCTGGGTCAAGATCGAGTCACGATCAAGCAAGACCTAATTAGGCTCAGAGGTTAGAGTCTGGATTGTAGGCTAACCCAATTGGTTCTGACTCAACAATTTGGTGTCTAAGGTAAGTTTGGCACAGACGACCGACTGGTTTTTAATTGGAAGCTACTCGACCTGAATGCGTTCTTGTACGAGTTAATGGCATATTCCTTCCACCGGTCTCACTTACCTGGCCATATCTGTTGACACAGTTCTGATCTGAGGTGGTCAATAATCCGAGCTAACCCATGCCACTAGGTTAGTCATAATTGTTATGACTAAGCCAAGTCTAGTTTAATGAGACCTGAATCAATTCTCCCTAAGAAAAGATTAAGTCTGAGGTCTTCCACCATTGTAGATGTGCGGGCCCTTCCCGGGGTTGATTGTTCTCGGCTGGATACAGTGGCTCAGTTGCACCGGGAAGACGCAACCATGTCTATTAGGCATTGGATGCTATGGGCTGGAGGATGAGTTGGGCTCAATATTCCGGATACGGTGAGAGACCTCAATTAGGAACCCAGTCTATGCAAATGGTGGGTCTGACTTAACTAAGGAGTGGATCAATATTCCGGATACGGTGAGATTCATGAATTAGAGACCAAGTTTGGGTGCACCATGATTAGAGAATCATTGAACAAGAGTTGTTCACTCATTGGCTAACCCATCACCAATAACTGTTAGGTGAGGTGATGAGTCAGTTGGTGAGACCGCACCACCCACTAGAAATCATTAATCGTGGAGATTTTCGCATCTCTACAGAGGGAGTGTAGGGATCCGAGAAAATAGTGGGAGCTAATTTGTTTAAAAATAAAATCCCTAAACAAATTGGTCAAGTCAAAATTACAGTATCTAACTAGAATCTTTGACTCTCTACAGGAAAATGTCTGCGTCCAACCCATTGGCACGTATCCTAGACACACATAGACTGACTGGACCCAATTATAAAGATTGGCTCAGGAACTACAAAATTGTTTTGGGTTTCAGAGAAGTTAACACATGTTTTGGACCAGGACCCTCCCACCTTACCAGCCTCGTCCATCTCCACTGAACAGAGAGCGTCTCTGGAAAAATGGATTGACGAAGATAATAAGGCCAGATACTACATGTTGGGCTCGATGTCTGATGAGCTCCAGCGCCAACATGAAGATATCGGGACTGCTCGCCAAATGTTGGCTCACCTGCAGGAGATGTTTGGTGAACAGAGTCGCGCAGCCAAATATCAAGTCACAAAATGACTTTTTAAGGCTAAGATGCGTGATGGGCAGTCAGTCCAAGATCACTGTCTGACAATGATCAAGGACATGGAAGAGCTTGAGAAGCTCGGTGTGAAGTTGGACTTGGACCTGCAGAACGATATTATTCTGCAATCCTTGACTGATGCATATGGGCAATTCATCATGAATTACCACATGCATAAACTTCAAGAATTCCTTGGCCGAGTTAATGAATATGCTGGTTACCGCTGAGCTTTCTATGAAAGGTTCTAAAGGCTCAGTTCTTGCTATGGAACGGACTTCTTCCAAAAGAAAGTCTTATGGAAAGAAAAAGAAGTCTGTGAAAAAGCAAAAGGTGGAAGGATCAAAGAAGAAGAAGGCAGAACCGAAGAAAAAGGCCGATGGCAAAGGAAAGTGTTTCCATTGCAACAGCGACGGCCATTGGAAGCGGAACTGCCCTACTTACCTGGCCACCCTGAAGAACAAGAAGGAAGGTCCTTCTGGAGGTATGCTCGTTATTGAGTCTAACCTTACGGTTCTTCTGCATCCAGTTGGGTGCTTGACTCTGGTTCTAGTGCTCATCTGTGCACTTCTATGCAGGGTCTTGAGGATAGCAGGAGGCTGAGGGATGGAGACATGATCCTACGCGTCGGTAATGGAGCAAGAGTTGCTGCAGTAGCCGTGGGAACATACCCTCTGCGATTACCATCTGGTTTAGACTTAGTTTTAAAAGACTGTTATTATGTGCCTGCAGCTAGCAGGAATTTGATTTCTGTTTCATGCTTAGCACAAGAAGGTTATGTGATCACCTTCTTTAAGGACCATTGTAACATTCTTTATGAAAGAAATAAAATTGCAAATGGTTTCCTTATTAATGGTCTTTATCAGCTACATATTGATGTACCTATTTCTAACTATCGAGCAAAACGTGAATGCCAAACGACCTAGGGATAGTCCAAACGACAGATATCTATGGCACCTGAGATTAGGTCATATAGCAGAAGATAGGATTCAACAAATTGGAGAAAAATGGGCTATTGAGTCCATTGACTTTCCGAGTCATATCCAACTTGTGAATCTTGTCTTCAAGGCAAAATGACTAAACTCCCTTTTGTTGGACATGGGGAGAGGGCCACAGATCTCCTTGCCCTAGTACATACTGATGTGTGCGGCCCATTTGATGTGCCGGCTAGAGGCAATTTTGTCTACTTCATTACCTTTACCGATGATCTGTCTAGGTATGGGTATGTGTATCTTATGAGACATAAGTCTGAAGCTTTTGAAAAGTTCAAAGAATTCAGACATGAAGTAGAAAAACAAACTGGAAAAACCCATTAAGGTTCTTCGATCAGATCGAGGAGGTGAATACCTTAGCCGGAAAATTCCTAGACTATCTTAAGGAAAATGGCATAGTCTCTCAATGGACTCCACCAGGAACACCTCAACTCAACGGGGTTTCAGAACGGAGAAATCGGACTCTATTGGATATGGTTCGATCCATGATGAGCTTCACAGACCTCCCTGATTTTCTTTGGGGACACTCATTGTTAACTTCAATCTATTTACTGAATAGGGTTCCCTCTAAAACCGTTCCTACCACACCGTATGAGATATGGCACGGTAAGAAACCAAGTCTGAGTCATCTCAGAATTTGGGGTTGTCCGGCTCATGTCAAAAGACAACAAGCGGACAAGTTAGAGTTTAGGTCCTTTCAGAGCTCGATTCATAGGATATCCTAAAGAGTCATTAGGATACTATTTCTACATTCCAGAAGACCACAATGTGATTGTGAGTCGACATGCCATCTTTCTTGAAAAATAGTTTATTCAAGATAGCGGCATTGGAAAGCAGATTCAAGCTTGATGAGAAAGTCTCACAAGCAGAACGAGCTAAGGACCAAGTGGAACCAAATCAGGTTGAGCCAATAAGAACACTACCTCCTCCACCTCGTAGATCGGAAAGAGTTTTCCGTCCCCCTGAAAGATACTTAGGTATTATTTCAGAGGATGTAGAGAAAATGTTCCTCGTAGGTAATGGTGCTCATGGTGATGATCCCAAAACCTACAACGAGGCGATATCAGATATCGACTCCGAGAAATGGCTAGAGGCAATGCAGTCAGAAATTGACTCGATGCACTCAAACCAAGTCTGGACCTTGGTAGATCCACCAGAAGGTATAGTACCTATTGGATGTAAATGGATCTTCAAGAGAAAGATTGGTGCAGATGGGAATGTGGAGACATTCAAGGCTAGACTAGTGGCAAAAGGTTATAGTCAATGCGAAGGCATTGACTATCAGGATACCTTTTCCCCAGTGGCTATGCTAAAATCCATCCGCACATTGCTTGCCATTGCAGCCTATTTCGATTATGAAATATGGCAAATGGATGTGAAAACGGCATTCCTAAATGGATATCTTGAGGAAGATATCTATATGGAACAGCCGCTAGGTTTCACATCCAGTGATACTGATCACAAGGTTTGCAAGCTGCAAAGGTCCATATATGGACTTAAGCAAGCATCTCGGAGCTGGAACACTCATTTCAATGATGTGATCAAAAAGTTTGGTTTCATCAAAAATGAAGAGGAACCATGTGTTTTCAAAAGGGTCAGTGGGAGCGCTGTTGTCTTCCTCGTATTGTACGTGGATGACATCCTCCTTATTGGGAATGATATTCCCATGTTGACATCAGTCAAGATGTGGTTGTCCAAGGAATTCTCCATGAAAGACCTAGGTGAAGCATCCTTTATTCTAGGAATTAAGGTCTATAGGGATAGACCGAATAGGATGCTAGGACTTTCACAGAAGATGTACATAGAGAAAGTACTAAAGAGGTTTAGTATGGAAAACTCTAAGAGGGGATTAATACCCTTCAGACATGGTATTCATCTTTCCAAGAAGATGTGCCCCAGCACACCTGAGGAAATAGAACGCATGAGCAAGATCCCTTATGCTTCTGCAATAGGGAGCCTCATGTATGCCATGCTATGTACACGACCTGATATAGCCCATGCTGTGAGTGTCACAAGCAGATATCAGTCAAATCCAGGTGAAGAACACTGGACTTCTGTGAAATGTATCCTTAAGTACTTGAGAAGAACTAAGGATATGATGTTGGTCTTTGGTAACGGAGAACTCCAAGTCCAGGGATACACAGACTCGGATTTCATGTCCGATATAGATGATCGAAAGTCGACATCTGGAAGTCTGTTTGTGTGCAATGGTGGAGCTGTCAGCTGGAAGAGTTCCAAGCAAACGGTGATAGCAGATTCCACCATGGAAGCAGAATATATCGCTGCATCAGAGGCTGCAAAGGAAGCATTCTGGTACAAGAAGTTTGCTGCAGAAATTGGAGTAATGCCATCAGATGCCATTCCTCTATACTGCGACAACAATGGCGCCATAGCCCTTGCTAAGGAGCCGAGGTCTCACCAGAAATTCAAGCATATTGAGCGGCGATATCATCTCATCCGCGATTACCTCGAAAAGGGTTATGTCGAGGTCAAGAGAGTCAACTCCGCAGATAATGTGGCAGACCCACTTACAAAGCCGTTGGGCCAACAGAAGATCGAAGCCCACCTTGAGAAGATGGGACTTAGACTTGTAGCCAATTGGCTTTAGGATAAGTGGGAGATTGTTAGATATATGTGCCCTAGAAGCCAGAATTGGCTGACACTTGTAATACACTTCTAGGGGCAAAATTGTAATTTTGACTAAAAGCAATAAATGGATTATTTTCTATCACATATGTGTATTTAGTGTCTGTGATACATCCTTTAAGTTAATGGCAATGATAATTCATATTTTCAAGAGTTGAAAATTTAAGACATGAATAATCATTATTAACTCATAAATTTGTCCCGACCATAGGATCATCATAAGGATGGTGATTGATCCGGAAGGTTGGTGTACAATCGCTTCTCTTCAGTAGATGAGTCTTAAGTCTATAGTGTGGAGACACCGGAGCGAGAGTACAGGAGACATTCAAAAGTAGCCCACTACTATAATTCAATAGTCAGAAACAAGACATTCAAAATAGGAGACTTGGTGCTTCGACGAGCAGATATCTTACAACCCCAAAATCAAGAAAAGCTCGTCCCAAACTGGGAAGGCCCTTTTGAGGTCATGAAAATCATCCAATCGAAAATATATTATCTTAAGGAGCTCAAAGGATCAGCACTCCCATGACCTTAGAATTTTGAGAACTTGCGAATGTATCATTAATAATCATGCCTCAATAAAACTTTCTTATTTCAATATCTTTGTTCTTTGGCATAAAATTATATGATGGCAGAAAATGATTTAACTAAACTTCATTCTTAAACAAAGTATAAGATCTCTGGTTATTTAAAATAGGAGGTTAACCTCATCGTAGCGAGGGTGAAGGCCTTCGGTTATTTAAGGTAGGAGGTTAATCTTGATCAAGCGAGGGTGAAGAACTTCAGTTATTTAAGATAGGAGGTTAACCTCATCGTAGTGAGGGTGAAGACCTTCAGTTATTTAAGATAGGAGAGAATGGAAAGAAGCCCTTTCAATGGTCCTTTGGTGCCCCAATGACCTTGTTAGGAATAGAAGGAGAACCTCATCCTAAATAAAAAAAAAGCTAACCCCATTAGAAATAAGAGGAGGACCTTGTCCTGACAGGAGGACAAGAAGAGAGGCCTTTCCAATGGTCCTTTTATGTTCTAATGATCTTGTTAGGGATAGAAGAAAAACCTCATCCTAACAAGAAAAAAAGCCAACCTTGTAAAGAACAAGAGAAGGACCTCATCCTGATAGAAAGATAAGAAAAAAGACCTTTTCAATGGTCCTCTTTGTTAGATATATGTGCCCTAGAAGCCAGAATTGGCTGACACTTGTAATACACTACTAGGGGCAAAATTGTAATTTTGACTAAAATCAATAAATGGGTTATTTTCTATCACATATGTGTATTTAGTGTCTGTGATACATCCTTTGAGTTAATGGTAATGATAATTCATATTTTCAAGAGTTGAAAATTTAAGACATGAATAATCATTATTAACTCATAAATTGCTCCTGACCATAGGATCATCACGAGGATGGTGATTGATCCGGAAGGTTGGTGTACAATCGCTTCTCTTTAGTAGATGAGTCTTGAGTCTATGGTGTGGAGACACCAGAGCGAGAGTACAGGTACTCGTTAGAGAATGAGGGCACGGAGCGTGACCACCTCGAGTAGTCATTAGGGAGTCTACCTTCTCATCGATGACTGACTCGATGCTGCAGTAGTGTGTCTGGTTCTTTGACCTGAGATGCATCGGCAGTTCACCTTGAGGGTGTTATAGTTTGACTACACCATTACTCGGTCTCCTAGCCATATGGAACCCTGAGGTGTATGTTGGCTATGACATGTTCATTGTAGGAACTAGATTGCATCAAGATGGAATCTATCTACCTCGGTGGTAGAGGAGTAGCCCTATGATGATCATGAGAATCAAGTCCAGAAATCCATGGCCATGGTAGAGTGAAATAATAGAAAGAGTTTCTATTTAGATTTTCACATTAGACTCGAATCGAATGATTACATCATATGACAGAGACTAGGATTTGACGAGTTCACCTTAACCCTAATCTGATCGGGGCTCAAGATAGAAGAATTGAATCACACAGGTAGCTGCACCAAGAGTTTCGCATTCTACTCTGATGGGTTGCCACCATATACTGCTAGGTGTCACTAGTGGATTTTGGGAGCAATTAGAATGATTTAGATGATCGATCATTCTAGCTGTTCGAATCAGAAGAGTTCTGATCCATCGAAAGGAGTTTCGATGATGTCGATGATAGAGATCATGACATATCCCATTACCATACAGAACTAAATCTAACTAGGTCACACAAACAAGGGTTTGAATCTGGTGATCATCAATTGAACTGATCTAGTTCAATTGATCTGAATGAGATTCAATTAGGTTCAAGGAAATCATGCTAGCACTCGATTGAACCTAACGTTCTTCTTTTGCTATCATAAATAAGTTGTCTGAGCCAAAGGAGTTTGTGCACAAATAGAAGCCTTCATATGGTCTGACAGGAGGTTGTCCAAGTCAGAAAAGGTTGTCTTATTTGTAAGACACTACCTACCATTTTTGGTCATCTGCCATTTCTTGTTCTTTGACTTTGGTCAAAAGTCTACCTTTGACTGGTCAAACATTGACCATTGACACTTTGACTTTTGACCACATGTCATGCACCTATTGGAGAGCTGGTGGGGGCCTGTCCCCCTGCCAGAACCTGGCAAGGAGAAGGGTGCACGCCACCCTAGGCGTGTGCCCAAGTTGGAGGCGCCTAGGAGTCCTTGTTGGACAAGGACTCCATCTCCTTTTTGGATTCCAATTAGAGTTCTTCTAAGAACCAACTTTGACTGGTCTTAGGCGCCCTCTAAGGAGGAATCCAGGGGACTCTATTCCCACCAATCAGATTTAGATCTGATTTCACAAAGGGTTGTGATTGGTTGGGAGGAAGAGGAGTTGGATCATGCTTAGTCTATAAAAGAGACCCTGCGCCCAACTCAGATTCTAAGCAATTCAATTGAGAAACCCCATGCCCCAAGGCTGCCTCTCCCCTCCTTCTCCATGCCATAGTCTCTTCTCCCCTTGCTCTCCACGTCCAAAAGGAGTTTTGGACCTTGGTTGGTGCGATTCAGATCAAAGAAAGGCGATCAAAATAAGAAGGCTGCGCTGCTGCAAAGGACGACTGCTCATCTTCAAAAGAGTTTTGAAGATCCTCCAGATCAGATCTAGATCTAATTTTTGGAGGCATGATAGAGAAGAAGAGGATCTCCAAATCCAACCCAAGTGGATACCGGTAGAGGCCAGGCGCTTGCGTGGCTAAGATCCAGAACCTTCCACTGCAAACAGGATCATCAACAGGGTAATAGGATTACCCAGATCAGGTAAATTAAATTTGATTTAATTTATCTTTTAATTTTATTTTATTAAAATAATAAGAATCAGATCTGAAACATATCAAGATCTAATTGGGATCAAGAAAAAAATTTTTGAAATATATCTCTTGATCTGATCAGATCTGAACGAACCTGGACCGGAAAATCAGGATTTCCCTTCACTCTTATGCTTCAATGATCTTATTAGGAATAGGAGGAGAACCTCATCCTAATAAAAAAAAAAAGCCAATCCCATTAGAAACAGGAGGAGGATCTTATTCTGATAGAAGGATAAGGGGAGAGGCTCTTTCAACGGTCCTTTTGTATCCCAATGACCTTGTTAGGAATAGGAGGTAGACCTCATCCTAATAAAGGTAAAGGCCAACCATGTTAGGAACAGGAGGAGAACCTCATTCTGATATGAATCAAAGAGGAGAGGTCCTCTCAACAATCTTTTCGTGCGTCAATGTCCTTGTTAAGAATAAGAGAAGAACCTCATCCTAATAAGAAAAAAGATTAAATATATTAGGAATAAAAGTAGAACCTGGTCCTGACATAAGAAAAGACCTTTAAATATTCAAGAAGAAAGGATGATTTCGTCCAAGCGAAGGTCATGATCAATCACAATCTGGATTAGGTGACCTTGTCCAAACACAAAAGATACGAAGATCCAATTATACAAATCAGGAAAAAACCTATCCAAGGGACATCATCTACGGTCAAAGGGTGCATATGTTGTGGTGAGCTACAACTATTATCGAAGAGCAGCTATACAAACGCGAACAATAAAGAAAAAAGGAGACTGAAAAACTACACCAGCATACAACTGAGATGAAGCAATTGAAAAGTAGTGTTCCATTAAAATAAAAGTTCAATACATGGAAAGGTCTGTAAGACTAGTTACAAAAAGAAAGAAAAAAAGATAAAAAAAAGATGAAGTCCTACTCAGAGTCAGACTTTAGGCTGCCTGCTCTAGCCATTACAAGGAAAATTTTTAGGCCTTCTAGTTTTTCTTCGAGCCTCTTCCTCGCCGCCAAGTTCTCCCTCAGCATACTCTTCTATCTGCATGATTCTTCCTTTGTCTCTCTCAACCTCTTTCTAAGAATCATGGATTTGGCCTCTTCATCCTTGACGGCATCTTCTTGATAAACCATCTAGAACCTCAGCTACTGCAGCTTGGTTTTCTCCTTTTCATATGACTCAGATAACCTTTCCATGGCCCATCTTAAAGCAAGGAGTTCATCCGATTCCTTGCTAGGGCCGGCTTGAGTCCTGTCAGCTAACTGCTTCTGGAGCCTCATCACTTTGTTGTTGGCAGCCCTGAGTTTTCTCTTGTAATCATCAATCTGTTCGCTCCAGCAAAACCTATAAGACTTATAATCTCTTCGATGTCGCATAATTGCTTTTGAAGATCGAAAAATCTTTTCGACCAGTCCCAACCATACTCCTCTTGGCTTTGAGACTGACTATGCTCTGTTTCAATTGGTTGATCTTCTCATTCGCTCCACTGAGTTCAGCTTCAAGGAAGAAGATCTTAGCAGTCAGAACCCAGGCCTTATTACTACTGAGCTTCTTTGCCCTTTTTAGCTCTTCTATCAAGTGATGCTTCATGTTGATATAGTCCATGGCATCCTTCTTATAGACTTGACAGAGGTGGTTGATCTCAACATTAGCTTCAGCATGACTCTTTCTGAATTTTTGAAGCTCTCCTTCCATTTTTACTAACTTTCTTTTAAGTTGATGAACCTCCCTCCTTGGGTTTTTGACATGGGCCTTCGGGGGAGCACCCTGAGGTAAGGGATTGGCTTTGATAGGAGACTATACTTGAAGCATAAAAGTATCACAATATAGATTTTGCAAAAGAAAGAAATTTATCCTTAAATTAAACTTGTCTTCATTAATCAAAATATTTTTCAAGTACAAGAAAAAAAGAAAAATGAAAAGAAAAGTACAAAAACAAGAGGCCTTAGACCTTTGGTGGAATAGCAGAGGAATTCAGTGTAGTCGATTCTTCGACGGTGGGAGGGACAGTCGTAGTAGGAGAAGTAGTAGATGAAGGCTCGACTGGTGGGAGGTTGGCAGTAGTAGTAGAAGACTCAGCCTTGTCATCAGAAGCTCCTTTATCCAGGAAGTTGAGGTCGAACTCAAAAAATTTATCGACCACATTCTTCTAATAGAGTTCAAATCCTTTGATGAAGGACAGCTGGGCGAACTCGATCTTTATGTCCCTTATTTCAGTAGAAATCTTGAACTCCTCCACAGCCTGAACCGTGGCCTCCGCAATCCAGTCTAAAGTTCACTATTTCTTCTCCATATTTCAGCCTTCATCTTTCTCCTCTTCTCAACCTTAGAGGCCAGCTCCTCCTCCGCCCTCGCTGAAGCTTGTTTGGTGTCTTGTGCAATTTGCCGAAGGCCTTCAACCTTAGCCAATCTCTCCTTGAGCAGGCAGTCGACTTTGGCTTTCTCCTCAAGGAGGCATGTAGCTTCGGCTTGATGATCTTCTTCAGCTTTCATGCCCTTCAACTTCATATGGTTCACCACCTTGATATTGGCAATCAACTGGTGTCCTATCTATAAAAACAACCAAGTGACTTGTGTTAATGAAGAGGCAATGGATAAGCTAATGAAGAAACAAAAGGAAAGAGAGATAAATTGACCTACCTCAAAGAAGGACCCCAGAGAATCCCAGATGCGCTGCTCGGGATCGGCTTCAATAATCCTATCTATGACCTCAGGCAAGGTACACCCATCAACCAGCTTCTTTATGATGTCTTTGTTGTTGAAGGGGTTCTCCCCTGGGTCCTCGTCGGAACCATTGGATCCCTTGGTGGCGGCCCTACGTTGGACCTTCGTGGTGGCAAATTTCTTCTTCTCCTTCTTCTTCTTCTGCACCTCCATCACCCTCTCGGTAGGGGGCTCTGAAGTAGGGACTTTGGTCGGGGGGCTCGAGGAGGTTGGAAGAGTTGCGGCCACGGTGGTGGCCATGATTTTGGGGGTGGCGGCGGCATTGGTAGGAACGGCAGAGCTTGAGGTACCAACCCTCACCTTTTTTGAAGGCTCAGCAGGAACAACACCTTTTCTTTTATGGGCTTTAAGGCCTTTGGATAGTTGCTAAAGTGCATCTGCATCCATTTCTGCAACAAGAAAAAATTACAATTAAAAGGAGGAACCAGAAAGTAACTTGTGAAATAAAAAATGTATACCATTTGGATCAAAGGGACTCATGCCCAGATTGAATAAGGTCTGATCCTTCAGGAGCTCGAACAGAAGTGGGGCTTGGTAATTCCTCAGCTTGTTGATAGAGTCAAGATCATCCCTTTCTAAGCTCGGAGCTCGACAGACTAAATCCCTCAGCCATCCCTAAGGAAGAAGTCCTAAACTAAGAGATGGACAGGGGACAAAGAAGAACTTCCCCTTCCAGTTATGAATGGAAGAAGGGGCACCTTAAGCAATCCCTTCTTGCTAGCCTGAGAGGATAGGTACCATCAATCCTTGATGGTAGGATGGTATTTGAAGGTATAGTAATTGTAAAACAAAGAGATAGTCGGGCAAACTTTGGTCGAGATACAGAGGGAGAGGAAACCTATGATGAACCAAAAAGAATTCGAAATCATGAAAGCAAGAAAAATATCTAGAAAATGAAAAAGGGCCAAGATGAAAAGAGAAATCGGTAGGCGAAGACCGACCTGGAGAGCTTCAATATACAGGCAGAAGCGACCTAGGAAAGGGGCACAAGCTCGGTCATTTAGCCTAGGGAGCTCTAGTTCATACTCCAAAGGCACCCCATATTGAATTCTAATCAGAGAAAGATCGTTGGAGTGCAAGGAATAGAGAATGGACTCAGGTATGAAAATAGGATGAGGTGCTACACCAAGTTCAGCTTCTATCCTAGAGTCAGGATCTCAGGAATTCGAGTCGACCATGCTCCAAAATTGGTAGACCAAGATGCTTTCGAAGATATTTCAGATCAAAATGAACCCCAAAAAAACCCTAAAAAATCAAGAAAAAAAAAGACAGTGAAGTCTCGAAAGAAAAAAAGAGTGATAGGGTATTTGAGAAACTAACCTAAAGTGGATGAAGAGCATGGGAAGATGATAGGAAGGATGAGAAACAGTTGAGAAAGACAACGATGGCCAAGGATCATAGCAGACTGTTCTGAGGAGATGAGGAAGCAAGGAATAAGAGGGAGAAGGTACCGACGAAAATGAGAAGTCAAAAGAGGAAGGATTTTAAATAATAGGGAGAAGCCTGAAGTGGTTATGATTGTAGATCATCCTCCATCAATTTCGACCTACCATGTGTCCCATCCATCGTAGCCATTTTTGATGCCTAATAGGGTATTTGTCGCACCATACATGGAGCTCTGTGCCAGACGAGTTTTCAAAGAAATGTATCTTTTTAGATTTTTTATGCATTAAGAAACTATGGCACCAATTTAGAAAAGCCAAAAGGTTTTGTTTTTCGAGAGTGCGAAGTTGGTAAAGGACTTTGGCTGCAGCGATTTTTCTATACTCACTTCATTTGAAATTTGAACTTGGGAGTAAGAGGACAAGTGTTAGGATTAAAATAACCCTCATCAAAATTCTTAGCCACCAACCCTCGTTCTGAAGGAATTTGCCAATCCTCTCAACAACAAGTCCATATGGCAAAACTTGTCAAAGACACATTAAAGCTCGGCTAGATGATCTTGAATAGTAAAGAAAAACTATTATTTAATAAATCTTGCTTCTTAACTTAGAATGAATGATAGGACCAAATTCAACCCTCCCAACCTTGATTTGTGATGAGTCTTAAAGATAGCTAAAGTCCTATATTATGGACCACATGCTCCTTCCAGCCGAACTCCTCCGATCATGCTTCTTCCAATCAGACCCCTTTCAGACGAACTCCTCCAGTTGCGCTCTTTTCGGCCAAACTCCTCTAGTCGTGCTCCTTCTAATCGAACCCCTTCCAGTCAAACTTCTCTGATCGTGCTCCTTCCAATCGGACCTCTTTCGGATGAACTCCTCCAGTCGTGCTCCTTCCAATTGGACTCTATTCGAATGAACTCCTTCAGCCATGCTCCTCCTAGCAGCGCTCCTTCCAGGTGGACTTCTTTTGAATGCACTGCTTTCAGCTGTGCTTTCTTCCATTCGAATACCTTTTAGGATGAGCTTCTCCCAGCCAGTTATCGATATATTTGGTTCATGTCATGCCTGTCAACTGGAGTCATCCAAAAAGACCTTATCAAACCACTGATTCATGACAACTGCTCCATAAAGGATAGAGTATCGTACTTCAAATCACAATTTAGGAGGTACCTACCTACACACGATCTAGGAGGCTTTCAAACTCCTTAAAGCCACTAGACATTGCCCCAAAAGACCTCAGCTAGTTATGAGTTTACTATATATACTAAAGTTTTCAATCTACATCTGAACTCTAACAAATAGATCTCAACTGCCTGCATGTCATGACAAACAATAACTCATCCTCTGTAACAAATTCTACGTGGCCTAAGAGGCCAACTACTAGACAATTATAGCTATCACCATCAGTTTGTTACATACTCTGTCTATAAAAGGGATCCTCCAGATATATTTTTCTCTAAGCTCTCTTTCCCTCCCCATTACTTTGCTTTTCTATTTTCTGAGCACTCCATTCCAGTTGGTTAGAGAACTAACTTGAGCATCGAAGGATCCTACCGGAGCCACCCACCTCTAATTTGGACTTTATTTTGCAGGTTTCATCGGCGATCTTGCCTCCCCAACTCTAGCTAGCTCTAGCATCCTCAGAGATTTTTGCACCAATAAGATTTTATATTAACATGCTTATTATTGATTGATATTTAAATAGGCTATATGTATGAAGACGGTTATGATCGGGAGATATAGTCCATGCTCAATTTAATAGTTTATATTAGATAGAATCAGTAAAAGACATTATCAATTTTTAAGAATTAAAATATTGAATAGCTTATGATTCTATTGAGATGAATCATGATCGAAAGATAGGATCATGTCCAAACAAAATAGATTATAGTCATAACTAAATTCTTAAAAATAATAAATTCTTTCATTAAAAAGAATGACCATAATCATGCTAGAGATGGATTCAAAATTCTAGAATATCTTTAATTAATTCTAAAAACCCTAACTAATTAAGTGTTTATTTTTTTTATATTTTTTAATTTGCTAAACTCTCAATTATCTCTTGTTAGTTTATTTATTTAAATTTTTACTTTAAAATTAAATTTAAAATTTTATTTTTTAATTTAAATTGAACATAACTTAACCTTCAATTCTCGAGAAAATCGACACCCTACTTACCACTATTCTAAATATTAAAATCAGGTTTATTTTTTATTTGTTGTTGTAACAACAAGCAATCACTATTACACTATTCAAGTATGTTTTTGCATAGCCCCAAATGGTCCGAAGCACTTGGGTAGCTAAGTCATTGAGGGCTAGTAATTTTCTCTCATTACAGATCTAAAATTACATAAAAGTGTATCTATTATAGTAAACCCAAAGATGATAATAATTTGATACAAAATTAATATTAAAAGATTGACTAACTTAAATGATATAATGATAGAAAGTTTTACATCCAAAGATAAAAATAACCTTGAATTTTTGTAATCATAGTTAGTTAAACTGTTGAAAGTGCAACTAATATAATGGATCATAGTTTAAACATAAATTATAAGCACATACCATAATTATTATTCTTGGTTACATATTTTAATTATGATTTATGTAATGTATGTTTTGGCATTACTTTTTATATTTAAATTTATGATTAAATTAGTTACAACACTTATTGTATGCTATGATTCTTGCTCAAAGGTATTTTATAGTTGTATAAAAAGTATTATTAGCAGAATTATATTATGAAATCTACATCATGATGGTATTATAAATATGTTCTATTATTTATGGCTATGATCCCTACTTTACTATCATTGCATCTATCTAACATTTCCATATTGAATGAATCAAATTATTTTAATTGGCATGAGCAACTTCTCATTATTTTAGAATGCCTAGATTTAGATTTGGCCCTTCGTAAGCCTTAACCTAATCAACTTATCCCCACTAGTTCTCTTGATAATAAGAAATTATGTCAAAAGTGGGAGCTTTCTAATAGATTATTTTTCATGATTATTAAAAATTTCATAGTGAGAGACATTAGGGGATCTATTCTAGATAACAAATTGGCCTTTGAGTATCTTTTCTCTGTAAAGCAATAGTTTACCAGATCAAGTAAAGTATTAGCCGGCACCCTAATGAATAAGTTAATCTCTATAAAATATGATGGATATTCTGGAGTGCGAAAGCATATTATGGATATGCGTGATATAGCTAAAAAGTTAAATGATTCGGATATGATGATATCTAAAAATTTTCTTATCTAGATTGTTCTCAATTTTCTTCCATCTAAGTTTATCCAATTTAAGATTTACTACAACATACATAAGAAATCATGATCAATGAATGAACTCATCTTTCAGTGTGTGCAAGAGAAAGAGAGATTGAAATAGGAAGGAATCCTAGTTGTTCATGTAGTTTCACAAAAGCATCCTAAAAGAAAGATGGCAAAGAAAGAAAATAAAAGATCCAACAATCCACTAATGAAAAGTTCTCACAAATTAAGATATGTCTTCTACAAGGAGGGACATATCAAGAAGGATTGTGAAAAAAAAAAAATGGTTCAAAAAGAAGGATATTCCCTTATCACTTGTTTATTTCAAAGTTAATTTTATTAATGTTCCTTCTAATACCTGGTGGATTGATTTGGATGCTACAATTCATATTTTCAATTTAATGCAAGGATTTCATTCAAGCTGGAAGCTAAATAATAAAAAGTAGTGGATCTTTATGGGGAATCGATGAAGTCTAAAGTCATTACAGTCGGAATCTATAGACTTATTACAGACACTATATTCTAATTAGATCTACATGATGTCTTTTATATTCCTTCAGTATCTAGAAATTTATTTTTTTATCAAAATTTGATTTAGAAGATTTTTCATTTACTTTTGTAAATTCAAGTTTTAAAGTAATAAAAAGTTCTATTTTGGCCGATACTGAAACATTATGTAATGGATTATATAAATTAAATTTAGATTCTTCTTTTGAACAATGTTTACTTGTTTTGAATGTCAATGTCCAAATAAAATATGGTATTGTAAATGAAAATTTTTCAATATTCTGGCATAAGCAATTAGATCACATATCAAAAGAAAGGATGACTAGATTGATTAAAGAAGGTATTCTACCAAATCTAGATTTTAGTGATTTTGGTATATGCATTAATTGCATTAAAGAAAAATAAATTAGAAGTTATAAAAAGTATGCCACTGATAGTTAAGAACTCTTAGAATTGATATATACTAATATTTATGGCTATATTACATCTTATTTTAGAGGACAAAAATATTTTATTATCTTTATTGATGATTTCTCATATTATGGTTATGTTTTCCTATTGCATAAAAAGTCTGAAGCTTTGGAAGCCTTTAAGATGTACAAAGCTAAAGTAGAAAATCAATTGGACTAAAAAATTAAGATTATAAGATCTGATAGAGATGGTGAATATTATGGTAGATGTGATGAATCTGACCATAATCTTGGATCTTTTGTCAAATTTCTTGAATAGCATAGCATTATAATAAAGTACACTATGCTAGAAAATCTCTAATAAAATGGTGTGGCTGAAAGACAATCGTACATTGATGAACATAGTGAGGAGTATGGTTAGTAATGTTGGAAAATGTGTCCTAAAGCCAATCATCTAAGTAGTAGATGATTGAAATTAGTATATGAATTATCTAATAGTAATAGTTATTTGGCTGATTCATCATAAAAGTTTTATCTTTCTTAAATGAACTCCTAAATTATGATGAAGTCTTTAGACCCACAATCAATTGATAAGAAAGAATTTATCAGATGGTTATTAAATTATTCATGATCAAATGATAAGTTATTAATGAGGATGATAACTTATCAAGTGTAGGTTGCTATATGCCATATGCATTGGTTGTCCTTGTAATCAAATCATGTGGAGACACTAGTATGGCATCCAAGTGAGATATAGGAGTACATCTATGCGGAACGTGATCAATGTAGCACTCTACTATCAAGAGAAGCTAGCTAAGGTCAATGGATATAAGTGTCCCTCTGACCTGAGATCGCCATGGTGACTTGCAAGCAACTCACTGTACTTTGGTACCGGACTGCCTATATTTCTAATATAGTTTCAAAAATTTTTGGATACAATCAAGTACTTGTGAAGTCGGTGTGTGAGTCAAGATAGAATTGACCACTCCTGATTAGCTTCAAAAAGAGAATATCTCATTGTGTTTTAATTTAACAAAACCTAGGCCTAGGTAATCCTCATGAGGTGTCACGAGATTTGCAAAATTTTGAGACATAATAAATATGATTAGTATGAGTGTTTGACAACATACTCAAAATCATCTTGAGCATTATTGGTCATAGGAATGAATTATATGGTAACCATAGGCCAGGGTTCTAAGAATATTGCTTTGCATATATTCGACCTATCCGGATATCGGGAACCATTGCTAGATGGTAACTTTGATTGATACAGAAATTGATTTCTATGTTATCAGCTTAGGTTCGAATCTATGGAACCACACACATTAGAGCTTATAACATAATCAGATGGTTAATCAATGATTGACAATTATTCTAATATCAATCCAACAATAATATTGATGTTTGACCTAATGCAAGTATTGTAGGAGGATCGATTAGCAATTGGATTGCTAATTGGCTCAATTTGATTGAGCAATCAGGCTGAGATCAAGTCTAATTGAATTAGATTCAATTAGAATTAGTTTGGACTTAATTAAATTAAGTCTAATTGGTTTATTGGATAAGCTAATTGCAAGAAAGAATAATTCCTTGTTTGACTAGGACTTGGGTGCACCTAATTGACTTATGATTTAAATTAGATTTAAATCTTGATTTAAATCTTGATTTAATCTAATTTAATTGGACTCTTAGTTGGACTAGGATCATCCTTAATTGGGTTGCATTTAATCTGATTTAAGTAGAATTTAAATTAGGTTCAAACCTATTTTGACCTTGTCAAATAAAGGAGTCCTAGTTGGACTGGGACTCTCTCTCTTTCTCTTGCGCCTAAGAGCCCACTGTTGGAAACATGTAGGGTTTTATGCATAGATTTTAAAATTTTTTTAAAATATAGAGTAGTGGAAGACATAGATTAAACTATTTAATCTACAACATCCATGTAATCAAAGTATAAAATCCTACATCAAGGATCTATAACATGTTATGATGCAAATATAAATCTAAAATTAAATTAATCATAAGTGGTATTGATCATATCAATACCTAAATCTAGAACAATTTCAGATCTAATCCTAGATCGTATCTAGGTCACCAAGAGATCAAATCTCTTACCTTTGCATGGGTCAAGAACTTCTTGGTTGAATCCATTATTGTCTTTGGAGCCGCACAAGCATCCAACCTCTACAGGTGATCCACACGAACTTGCAACATAGATCGGAGGTTCGTCGAATGATGATCCGCTCGAAGTGCTAGCTTCTCATGGATCCCTTCTGATAGTTAATCAAATAAGTATTCTTCATATCTCTTAGACTCTCCAAGAGATGAAGAATACATGAAGGATAGAGGGAGTAATCCAACTTTTGGATGTCCCAAAAATAGAAATAAAAACATATGGAAAAAATCCTAGGAGAAGACAAATCTTCTCCTTCAGAACATCAACGATTGATGCCCTGAAAACATCTCTATGCTAGGATCAGAGGAGACCTTCTCCTCTAGATTTTTTTCTATTTTTCCAGATCATACATCCTCTGATTTTTTTCATAAAAATCTCATAAAAGAATGGAAAAGAAGGGCTCTTAAGGAAACCCTAAGAGAAGACCTTCTTTTCTTCTTCTCCTCGCATCAGGACATGATTAGATCATGTCCAAAAATGATCACCATGCCCCAACACCTTGGAGCATAGATCCCATGCCCTTTTCCTCTCTCTCTCTCAAATTTTTATCATATAGAAATCACATAAAATAATGAAGAAGAAGATACTCAAAAGAAAACAAAGAGAAGACAATCTTCTGTTACCTTTGTAACTTCATGACATCAACAATTGATGTCCAGATGAAGACCTTTTCTCTAAGGATCATGGTGCCATCTTTCCTCAAGCCCTTCCTTTCTCTCTCTCTCTCTCATATTTTTATCATATAAAAATCACATAAGAAAATAAGGAAAGGTTGGAAAATAAATCTCTAAGAGAAAATAGATTTTTCTCTTACCTTTGTCTTCCTTAAGACATGAACTTTTCATGTCATAATGAAACCCATTTCTCCAAGGAAGTAGGCACCCATAAACCCCATGCCAAACCTTCTCCTTTTTACCATGGGAATTCTTGTGTTTCTGATGCCACTAAAAAATCTCTAAGAGCCATCCCCCTTAGAGCCCCTTTTGACTAGGTCAAAACCTAGTCAAGAAGGGACTCTTGGGAGTCCTATGGGGCGTCCAATTCTTGGATGCCCCCTTTGCTAAAAATTAGGCATGAGACATCTGAATCTCACATACAAAGGAAAGGAAGAAAAAATGAGCGGCAAAAAAATGTGGTGTGGGAAATTTGTGGCGCAAAGAAGGGAGAGCAAGTTTAGGATTTTATGGACTCTATCTAATAGAGTTCTAATCAAAAACAACTTTGACCAAATCAAAGTCTTTCCAAAACCATTCAGATTAGGGGCATGGGAGGGACTCCTAGGCATGGGAAATCTCATGTAAAGATCTGAAAAAATAAAAGTGGGCGTTGGCTTTTATTGGCGCAAGGAAGGGAGAGAGTCCTAGTCCAACTGGGACTCCTATTTGACTAGGTCAATGCCCAGTTTAAATCATATTTAAACTAGATTAAACACAACCAATTAACGGTGATCCTAGTATATTTTGAATTCCAATTAAATCAAATTAAATCATATTTAATTTTGATTTAAATCCTAAGTCAAATTGGAATTAGGTGCACTCAAGTCCTAGTCTAATAAGGACTTATTCTTCCTTGTGATTGACTTATCCAATAAATCAATTAGATTTAATCTAATTAAATCCAAATCAATTCTAATTGAATACAATTCAATTAAACTTGACCTCAGCCTGATTGCTCAATCAAATTGAGCCGATTAGCAATCCAATTGCTGATCGATCCTCCTACAATACTTGCATTATGTCAAACATCAATCGCATTGATCATTTGATAGTAGAATGATTCTCAATCATTGATCAACCATTTGATTAGGTTACAAGCTCTAATGTATGTAACCCCATAGGTTCGAACCTAAGCTGATAGTATAGGAACCAATTCGTATATCAATCGAAGTTATCATCTAGCAATGGTTTCCAACATCCGAATAGGTCGAATGTATGCAAAGCAACATTCTTAGAACCTTGGCCCATGATTACCGTATAATTTATCCCTTTAACCAATAATGGTCAAGGCAACTTCGAGTATGTTGTCAAACACTCATACAAGTCATCTTTATTGTGTCTCAAAATTTTATAAATTTCATGACACCTCATGAGGATTACCCAGGCCTAGGTTATGCTAAATTGAAACACAGTAAGTCATTCTTTTCCTAAAGTTAATCAAGAATGGTCAATCCCATCTTGACTTTACAAGTACTTGACTGTACCCAAAAACTTTTTGAACCTATATTAAAAATATTGACAGTCCGACACTAAAGTACGATGAGTTGCTTGCAAATCACCATGGTGATCTCAGATCAAAGGGACACTTATACCCATTGGCCTTAGCTAGTTACTCTTAACAATAGAGTGCTACATTAGTCATGTTCAGTGCAGATGTACTCCTACATCTCACCTAGATGCCATACTAGTATCTCTACACTACTTGGTTACGAGGATAACCAACGTATATGGCATATAGTGACCTGCACTCGATAAGTTATCATCCTTGTTAATAACTTATCATTTGATCATGAATAATTCAAAAATCATTCGATAAATCCTCCTTTGTCGATTGATTATGGTTCTAAGGACTTCATCATAATTTAGGAGTTCATTTAAGAAAGATAGAACTTTTATGATGAACCAGCCAAATAACTATTATTATTAGATAATTTATATACTAATTCTAATCATCTACTACTTAGATGATTGGCTTTAGGATACATTTTCCAACAACTTCCATTTGGACTAAAGCCAATCAGAATAATATCAAATATCCTATCTTCCACTTAAGTTTGTAGAACTCCTTAGTTCTGAGGCCTTGGCAAATGGGTCGGTCAAGTTCTCCTTTTTCATCGATCTTCTAAAGATCGACGTCACCCTAATAAAAAATTAAAGGTGATAGCAATGCAGAATTTGCTGGTTCTTCTATTCTTTAGTCTGAGCTATGGCTCCAGTACTATGATAGGACTAAACCATCTATGGAGGGTGCCACTCCTGACCTGCTAATGAACCTCAGCAAATATATAGCTTACATAATAGTATCATATGCGATGATGTACTCTACATCACTAACTGAATAGGCTACAGTATGCTGTTTGAAATTTTTTTAGCAGATTGCGCCTACAATTAGGATATGATCCGACATTTTTTTGTTGTCATCTTGTTCTGATTGAAATTAAAACATCCACATGTTTTAACTCAGTACATTCATATTTGAGTCACTGAATATTAGTATTTCCTAAATACTTAAGGATTATTTATACAATCTTTCAGTGGCTCTCATTTGGATCAGACTGATATTTGCTCACTACCTCTAGTGAGTATACCATATCTAGTCTCGTACATGAAGAAATAAGATGACAGCTAAACCTTTATTTCTTGCAATGCTGGATGTCATTTTCGATTAAGAAAATTTCATCCACAGACAACACAAGGAATAACACTATAGAATATTTTGTCCAATTACAAATGCAGGATTTATTTTTGTTCATAACAAAGGCATACGTTCAAAATGTATGTTCAAATTCTGAGGTAATAGCCAAATGAACATTAAGATCTTTACCTTTCCATCTGTGCTACTCTGATCCTTTTGAAAATCCATTCATGCCCAATGGTTCAATCCGTACACTATTGATTTCCGTGGACTTCAATTTGGATCATGTGGCTCCAAGCCACTTCTCAGAGTCAGATCACTGCATTGTATCCTATAGGTGATCCGATCCTTGTTATTCTCATTGAGCTCAACAGGATCGCCATCCTGGACCTAGATACTAAAGTATCTATCTAGCTAACATGGTACTATACCGAATCTCCTTAAAGGTGATACTTTAATGGGCTCCGAATTTGATCTGATCAAATTCGGTTCTGTAGGTCTACTTGATTGTGTCGGATCATTTTCTATCGACCAAACTTCTCGAGTTTAACTTAACGAGCATCAATTTTTTCTTTAAGAAACTTCTTTGCAAAAGGAATACCCATATACTGATGAACATCTTATGTTCCTCAGTATGGTAGAATGAATAACCCTTAAACACTTATTGGACCAGAATCCAAGTTTATCTATGTGCAAACCTTTGACATAGGCCAATTAACTCCAAACCCGAAAGTGAGAGAGTCTAGATCTACGCTCGATCTATATCTAATATGGAGTCTATGCAACAAATTCACTAGGTATAAACTTTTAGAAAAAAATAAATAGTCAGTAAAGCATAACCCTAAAATAGGTAAACTAGTGAATCCTATCGTGGATTGAACCATGTCTAACAAAGTTTAATTTTTTCTTTCAGATATACTATGTTCCAAAAAGAATCCACTGAGAGAGAATTCTAGTCTCTCCTAGATATGTCACAAACTTACTGGATAAGTATTCGCCTCCTCGATTTGATCGAAGAGTTCCAATGTCCTTTCCATTTTATTTTTCTTTTTCATTATTGAATCATTTGAACATTTTAAATGATTTAGGCCAGACACACCCATGCCCAGATAGGTCATCTGTAATGAAATACTAATATCTTTCTTGGGCACGAAAGTTCATAAGTCCACATACATTACCATGTATGAGACTTAGAACTTTATCGGCTCCTTCACCTTTTTCAATAAAAGGTGACTTTGTCATCTTCACAAGAAAAATAAGATTCACAGGCTATCAATGATTCACAATCATTGATGTCGAGGTATTCCTTTCAAGCTAACCCGTTTATTCTATTCTTGTCAAGATGACTAAGCTTATAATACCAAAGATAGATATTCATGACATAATCTAACTTGGATGTGAACATTATACTTAACAAGCTATTTAAATATTAAATATTATTTTTTTATTATCCATGTATTATTATAATATTATTTATAATAATATCACAACAATCTCTTTTATTGATAAATGATAATCATCTCTGATCAAAAGGCCATTAGAGATCACATTTATCATAAACGATGGACAATAGTGACAATTACTCAAAATGATATCTATTGAAAATAAACTTGATAATTTCTAAAGCTAGAATTGGAACAAGACTTACATCTCCAATGTTCAGGTATTTTTCATCATTTTCAAATATCCAACTTACTTGTAGTCTTTGCAACAAATTGCATAAGACTACCGGCATCTAATACCCATGTAGTAGAATTATTTATAGAGAAATTTAAGGTGTTATCATATAACATCTTTAATGAGCAACTTTTGCTCTTTTCTCTTGTTTGGCTTGTTATGGTCAAGTTAAGCAAGACAATTCTTCTTTCTATGATCCTCTTTTCTCTTGTTTGGCTTGTTATGGTCAAGTTAAGCAAGACAATTCTTCTTTCTATGATCCTGCTTCTAACATTAGAAGCACTATGTCTGATTTGGGTTAACCTTAGACTAATTATTTTGACTGGACTTAGAAGCTCTAGTACGAATCCATTAATACTTGCGAACCAAATTTAACTCTTGATACTAATTATCGAAGTTGGATCCCATAAGTCATCACCGCCTAACAGTGATAGGAGCAATTAGGGTTTAGCCTTAATTTGAGAAAGAGAACATTGACCTAAGTATATGAATTATATTAGGCCTAAAGACTTGAACTTTAGTCTAAAGGTTCTCCCACTATTTTATTCGAATTGATAGCCTCTACCTCCAATTTGGAGAATTACTTTAATTCTCTAGTAGGTACTAGAATCCACATAGACTACACATAAGCCCAACTATGGTTGGTCAACCCATGTAAATCTAAGGGTAGGTTCATAACCAATTGTTTCTCCAAACAACTTTTAGTAATTTAATTTTGCCCCAGAAACCTAATCAGTAGACTAGGATCTCCGTTGTAAGGATCCGGTTAGGTCCAACCATTAACGTAAGCATACTTGGTGCATCTAACTAATGAATAATTAAGCCTAACTATGGTTGGTCAACCTAACCACCATTAGAGAGACACATCCAAATCGTCATATTATGAATGATAATTCCATTAGTCAACAAGCACCAGACCTATGGGCCTCCAATGATTATTGAGTTAATGGACTTATTATCAAACACCTTAATGGGAGGCTATGACTCGATTATCTTCATAACTTCATCATTTTAAGAACCTAATAATTTTAGAGGATTTAAATTATTAGTGATTTAAGGATAGAAAGGACATGGACCAATTTGCTTCCACTGACTTCACCAAGTCAAGTCCTTCCACTAACTTCACAAGTCACTGATGAGGATTAGGATCAATTTTGGTCCATGGGCACCTAAATCAGTCTCACTGAATGAAATCAGTCTCACTGATTTTCTATGTAACATGGGTTAGCTTGAATCAATAAGCAACCTCATCGAAAGCCGATTAACCATATTGGCTAGGTAAGTGAGATCCATGGGAGGGTCTGCCAAGGCTTGCATTAGACACAATCAAAAATGGTCAGGTAAGTAGGCTGCCAATTAAAAATCACTGGTCTGAAATGCCAGACTTAGCTTAGACATCAATTCGATTGTCAGTTTTAATTTGGTCTGCCTAAATACTCGAGCTCGACCACTGAGCCACGATCAGGTCCATTTGTTAGATATATCGACTTTGATCAACTACAACTATTGAATTGATCTATAGAAAAGAAATGATGTAATCCTAATTAACTATTAACTAGATTTGATCAATTTTTTAACTAAGTCCATATTTAATCTAACCCAAGGTCTAACCCAGGTAATGACCTGATCAAAACTAACCCATTATCTTTTAACCCAAGTTTTATGAAATTGTCTTAGGATCTTCAAATCACAAACCTAGATCCTAAACAATCACTTAATTCTCAATTAAGTTCAAAATTTGGATTTATGGAACCTCAGAACTAGTTTTTGATTTTATTATTTAAAATATTTTTAAATTATAAATAATTTATATTGAATCATATTCAATACATGGTTCTAGATTTGATTTATTTCATTGTTTAGATCACGTCCTAGGGTTTTGAATCTAGGGTTTTGTAGAAAGTGAGTTTGTAATTTAAAACTACAAAATAAATACATCATACATATTCATTCTAGATTCAAAAATAAAAGCTACATATCCAACATATGCAACATAAGGATCTAGATCTAAATATGAAACATATCACATGGATCTCATCTAAATGATCAAAATCAGATCATAAACTATTTAAATTTAGATTTAAAATCTAAAAATAAATCATAAATTACTTTAGATCTTATTTAACATATTTATGATTTAGGTTTCTCGGAAAAGCACATACTAGGACAACCTTTTCATTGTAAGGGGTTAACCTTACAATAGGACAATCTTATGGCAATATGTATGACTTTTAATTAATTTTAATTTTTAGATTTATTCTTAAGTATACATTAACATGTTATAAAAGAACATAGATGCTCTGATACCACTGTTGGAAACATGCAGTTTCATCCATAGATTTCAAAACTTTTTTAAAATATAGAGCAGTGGAAGATATAGATTAAACTATTTAATCTACAATATGTATATAATCAAATTACAAAATCCTACATCAAGAATTTATAACATGTTATGATGCAAATATAAATCTAAAATTAAATTAATCATAAGTGATATTGATCATATCAATACCTAGATCTAGAATAATTCTAGATCTAACCCTAGATCGCATCTAGGTCACCAAGAGATCATATCTCTTATCTTTGCATGGGTCAAGAACTTCACGGTTGAATCCATTATTACCTTTAGAGCCATACAAGCATCTGACCTCTATAGCTGATCCACACGAATCTACAATACAGATCAGAGGTTCGTCGAATGATGATTCGCTCGAAGTGCTAGCTTCTCGCGGATCCCTCCTGATGGTCAATCAAATAAGTATTCTTCAGATCTCTTGAACTCTCTAAGAGATAAAGAATACATGGAGGATAGAGGGAGAAATCCAACTTTTGAATCTTTCAAAAATAGAAATAAAAATATATGAAAAAAATCCTAGGAGAAGATAAATCTTCGCCATTAGAACATCAATGGCTGATGTCCTGAAAACATCTCTATGCTGGGATCAAAGGAGACCTTCTCCTCTATATTTTTTTCTATTGTTCTAGATACACACCCTCTGATTTTTTTCATAAAAATCTCATAAAAGAATGGAGAAGAAGGGCTCTCATGGAAACCCTAAGAGAAGACCTTCTTCTCTTCTTCTTCTCGCATCAAAACATGATCAGATCATATCCAAAAATGATCATCATGCTCCAACACCTTAGAGCATAGATCCCAGACCCTCTTCCTCTCTCTCTCTCTTAGATCTTTATCATATAAAAATCATATAAAATATTGAAGAAAAGGATACTCAAAAGAAAATAAAGAGAAGATAATCTTCTCTTACCTTTGTGCCTTCATGACATCAACAATTGATGTCCAGATAAAGACCTTTTCTCTAAGGATCTTGGCGCCATCTTTCCTCAAGCCCTTCCTATCTCTCTCTCAGATTTTTATTATGTAAAAATCATATAATAAAATAAGAAAAGGTTAGATAACAAATCTCTAAGAGAAAATAGATTTTTCTCTTACCTTTGTCTTCCTTAAGACATGAACTTTTCATGTCATAATGAAACCCATTTCTCCAAGGAAATAGGCACCCATGACCCCCATGCCAAACCTTCTCTTCCTTCTAGTTTTTACCATGGGAATTCTTGTGTTTCTAATGCCACTAAAAAATCTCTAAGAGCCATCCGCCTTAGAGCCCCTTTTGACTAGGTCAAAGCCTAGTCAAGGAGGGACTCTTGGGAGTCCTATGGGGCGTCCAACTCTTGGATGCCCCCTTCGCTAAAAATTAGGTGTGAGACATCTGAATCCCACATACAAAGGAAAGGAAGAAAAAATGGGCGACAAAAAAATGTGGCGTGGGAAATTTGTGGCGCAAAGAAGGGAGAGCAAGTTTAGGATATTATGGACTCTATCTAATAGAGTTCTAATCAGAAACAACTTTGACCAAATCAAAGTCTTTCCAAAACCATTCAGATTAGGGGCATGGGAGGGACTCCTAGGCATGGAAAATCTCATGTAAAGATCTGAAAAAATAAAAGTGGGCTTTGGCTTTTATTGGCGCAAGGAAGGGAGAGAGTCCCAGTCCAATTGGGACTCCTCCTATTTGACTAGGTCAAAGCCTAGTTTAGATCATATTTAAATCAGATTAAACATAATCAATTAAGAATGATCCTAGTCTATTTAGGAGCCTAATTAAATTAAGTTAAATCATATTTAATTCTAATTTAAATCTTAGTTTAATTTGGAATTAATTTGGTGCACTCAAGTCCTAGTCTAACAAGGACTTGTTCTTCCTTGCAATTGGCTTATCCAATAAATCAATTAGATTTAATCTAATTAAATCTAAATTAATTCTAATTAAATTCAATTCAATTAGACTTGATCTCAGTCTTATTGCTCAATCAAATTGAGTCGATTAGCAAATCAATTGCTGATCAATCCTTCTGCAACACTTGTATTAGGTCAAACATCAATCGCATTAATCGTTTGATCGTAGAATGATTCTCAATCATCGATCAACCATCTAATTAGATTACAAGCTCTAATATGTGTGACCCTATAGGTTCAAATCTAAGCCGATAGCATAGAAATCAATTTTTGTACCAATCAAAGTTACCGTCTAGCAATGATTTCCGACGTCCGGATAGGTCGAATGTATGCAAAGCAACATTCTTAGACTCTTGGCCCATGGTTACCATATAATTCATCCCTTTGATCGATAATGCTCAAGATAACATCTAGTATGCTATCAAATACTCATACAAGTCATCTTTATTGTGTCTCAAAATTTTATAAATCCCGTGATAGCTCACGAGGATTACCCAGGCCTAGGTTTTGCTAAATTAAAATACAGTGAGTCATTCTCTTTCTGAAGATAATTAGGAGTGGTTAATCACATCTTGACTCATATATTGATTTTATAAGTACTTGACTGTACCCAAGAATCTTTCAAATCTATATTAGAAATACAGATAGTCCGGCACCAAAGTATAGTGAGTTGCTTGCAAGTCACCGTGGTGATCTCAGGTCAGAGGGACACTTATACCCATTAGCCTTAGCTAGTTACTCTTGATAGTAGAGTGCTACATTGATCATATTCAATGCAGATATACTTCTACATCTCACTTGGATGCCATACCAATGTCTCTACACCACTTGATTCTGAGGACAACCAATGCATATGGCATACAGCGACCTACACTCGATAAGTTATCATCCTTATTAATAACTTATCATTTGATTATGAACGGTTTAATAACCATCCGATAAATCCTCCTTTATCGATTGATTATGGTTCTAAAGACCTCACAATAATTTAGGAGTTCATTTAAGAAAGATAGAACTTTTATGATGAACCAGCCAAATAACTATTATTATTAGATAATTCATATACTAATTCCAATCATCTACTACTTAGATGATTGACTTTAGGACACATTTCCCAACACCCATACCCACACCTTTAATTCTAAAATTTTTACACAAATTTTCATACCTAAGAAAGCTTCTTCATGCCCCATATTTCTAGTTATTTGGAATATGTTTTGACTTGGTCAAAACTAGAAAGGGGTTAGGATTAGTTTCCTATTTGATATAGTCCCCTTTGACCAAAACTTCTTTCCTCCTTCTTTCATTATTTTCCCCACACCACCCAACCTTTTGTTTTGCCCTTTCTCTTTGGGTTTTTGTGCATGAGATTCAGAGGATGCATGAAAAATATTATGGGAGGGGCGTCCAACTCTTGGACGCCCTATAGGAGTCCTCCTTTGACTAGGTTCTGACCTAGTCTTGCAATAAAAGGGGGGAACCTCCTATGAGATGGATAGAGGATATGATAAATCCCAAAAATTCATTGAAAACCTAAGGAAAAGGAGGAGAAGGTGTGATGGTTTTGGGATGCCAAGACTCTTGGAGGAGGACCTTTCTTTTGGACATCAAACGATGATGTCTTGATGAAGATAAGGTAAGAGAAGATTGTCTTCTCTTGTATTTTCTTTTGTGTTTCTCTCTTACTATTTTATTTATGATTTTTATATTATAAAAATCTAAAAGAGAGAAAGTGAGATGGCTTGGGGATCCATGCTTCAAGGCATTAAAGCATAGTGATCATCTTTGGACATGATCTGATCATGTCCTGATGAGAGAAGAAGAAGAGAAGAACGTCTTCTCTTAGGATTTCTTTGAGAACCCTTCTTCTCCATATTTTTTATGGAAATTTTCTATGATAAAGTCAAAGATATTAGATCTGAAAACTTAAAAAAGTTTCTAGAGAAGAAGGTCTCCTCTTGTCCTAGCATAGAGATATTTTTAGGACATCGATGATTGATATCCTGAAGGAGAAGATTTGTCTTCTCTTGGGATTTATTTTTTCTTGATTTTATTTTTTGATTTATGAAAGATCCAAGATTTAGATTCCTCCCTTATTCCTCCTCATGTTCTTCATCTTTTGGAATATCCAAGAGATCTAAAGAACATATATTTGATTAACCATCAGGAGGGATCTGCGAGAAGCTAGCACTTCGAGCGGATCTTCGTTCGACGAACCTCCGATCTATGTTGCAGGTTCGTGTGGATCACCTATAGAGATCGGATGCATGTGCAGCTCTAAAAGCAATAATAAAAATCAACTACAAAGTTCTCGAGCCATGCAAAGATAAGAGATTTGATCTTCTGCTAATCTAAATATGATCTAGGGTTAGATCTAGAATTATTCTAGATCTAGGTATTGATATGATCAATACCACTTATGATTAATTTAATTTTAGATTTATATTTACATCATAACATGTTATAGATTCTTAATGTAGAATTTTGTAATCTGATTACATGCATATTGTAGATTAAATTGTTTAATCTATGTCTTCCACTACTTTAATTTTGAAAAACTTTTAAAATCCATGCATGAAACCCTACAGGTTTTCCTACAGTGGTATCAGAGCCAGGTTCTTTTATAACATGTTCATGTATGTTTTAAAATAAATTTAAAAATTAAAATTAATTAAAGATCGTACATATCGCTATAAGGTTGTCCTGTTGTAAGGTTAACCCCTTACAATGAAAAGATTGTCCTAGTATGTGCTGATCTAAATCTGAATCATGAATAATTTAGATTAGATCTAAGAAAGTTTATGATTCAATTTTTTGATTTAAATTTAAAATTAAATAGATATTAGATCTATTTTAGATTATTTAGATTAGATCTAAATAATATCAGGGTTACACATACTATCATAAGGTTGTCCTACTGTAAGGTTTACCCCTTACAATGAAAAGGTTGTCCTAGTATATGATGATCCAAGAAATCTAAATCATAAATATGTTAGATGAGATCTAAAATAATTTATGATTTATTTTTACATTTTAAATCTAATATTAAATGGTTTATGATCTGATTTTGATCATTTAGATGAGATCCATATGATATGTTTCATGTTTTGATCTAGATCTTTGTGTTGCATATGTTGATATGTTGCTTCATTTTTTAATCTAGTTTGCATATGTATGACATATAAGTTTTGTAGAATTTAAATTATGAACTTACTTTCTGCAAAATCTTAGATTCAAAATCCTAGGACATGATCGAATCATTAAAATAAATCAGATCTAAAATCATCATTTGAATTTGATTCAAAGTAAAATGTTTACAATTTGAAAATGTTTGAATAACAAAATCAGAAATTAGTTCTGAGGTTTCATAAACCCAAACCCATATACCTTGAACTTAATTGAGAATTAAGTGTTTGTTTAGGATCTAGGTTTATGATTTGAGGATCCTATGATAATTTCATAAAACATGGGTTAAAGGATTATGCGTTAGCTTTGATCAGGTTCTTAACTGGGTTAGACCTAGGGTTAGATTAAATATGGACTTAGTTAAGAAATTGATCAAACCTAATAAATAGTTAATTAGGATTAGGTCATTTCTTTAGATCAATTCAATAGTTGTAGTTGATCAAAGTCCATACATCTAACAAATGGATACTGATTATGGCTCAGTGGTCGAGTCCGAGTCTTTAAGCAGACCAAATCAAAACTAATAAATCGATGGTGTCTAAGGTAAGTCTGGCATCCTAGACTGATGGTTTTTAATTAGCAGCCAGCTTACCTGACCATTTTTTATGGTGTCTAAGGCAAGCCTTGGCAAACCCTTCCACCGATCTCACTTACCTAGTCAATGTGGTTAATCAGATTTTGATTAGGTTGCTTATTGATTCATGCTAATACATGTCACATAGAAAATCAGTAAGATTGATTTTACTTAGTGAGACTGATATAAGTGCCCATGGATCAAAATTGATCCTAATCCTCATCAATGACTTGAGAAGTCAATGGGAGGACTTAACTTGGTGAAGTTAGTGGAAGCAAATTAGTCCATGTCCTTTCAATCCTTAAATCACTAATAATTTAAATCCTCTAAAATTATTAGATTCTTAAAATGATAAAGTTATGAAGATAACTGAGTCATAGCCTCCCATTAAGATGTTTGATAATGGGTCTATTAACTCAATAATCATTGGAGGCCCATAGGTCTGGTGCTTGTTGACTAATGGAATTATCATTCATTATATGACAACTTGGATGTGTCTCTCTAATGGTGGTTAGGTTGACCAACCATAGTTGGGCTTAATCATTCGTTGGTTAGATGCACCAAGTATAGTCATGATAATGGTTGGACCTAACTGGATTCCTACAGTGGCCCTAGCCTACTAATTAGATTTCTGGAGAAAAATTAAATTACTAAAAATTGTTTGAAAAAATAATTGGTTATGAACCTATCCTTTGATGTACATGGGTTGACAACCATTGTTGAACTTATGTGCAGTCTATGTGGATTCTAGTACCTACTAAAAAATTAAAGTAATTCTCCAAATTGGAGGTAGAGGCTACCAATTTGAATAAAATAGAGGGAGAATCTTTAGACTAAAGTCTAAGTTTCTAGGCTTAATATAATTGATATACTTAAGTCATTATTCGTTTTTCTCAAAATAAGGCTAAATCATAATTGCTCTTATCACTATTAGACAGTAATGACTTATGAGATCCAACTTCAATAATTAGTATCAAAAGTTGAATTTGATTCAGTAGTATGAATGGGTTCGTACTGGGGCACCTTAGCCCAGTAAAAATAATTAGTCCAAAATTGACCCAAATCAGGCATAGTGCTTCTACTGTTAGAAGTAGGATTATAAGAAGAGGAATTATCTTGCTTCCCTTAACCATAACAGACTGAACAAGAGAAAGGAGCAAAAGTTGTTCATTAAGGATGTTATATGATAACACCTTAAAATTTCTCTGTATGTAATTCTACTACATGGGTATTAGATGTCGGTAGTCTTATGCAATTTGTTGCAAAGACTACAAGTAAGTGGGATATTTGAAAATGATGAGAAATACCTAAATGTTGGGGATGGAAGTCTTGTTCCAATCCTAGTTTTAAGAATTGTCGAGCTTATTTTTAATAGATGTCATTTTGAGTGATTATCACTATTATCCATTGTTTATAATAAATATGACTCTGATGGTCTTTTGATCAGAGATGGTTATCATTTATCAATAAAGAAGATTATTATGATATTATTATAAATAATATAATAGTAATACATGGATAATAAAGAAATGATATTTAACATTTACACAGTCTGTTAAGTGTAATGTACATACTCAAGTTAGATTATGTCATGGATATCTATCTTTGGCATTATAGGCTTAGTCATCTTGATAAGAATAGGATAAACAATTTAGCTTGAGAGAAAAATCTCGACATCAATGATTGTGAATCATTGATAGCCTATAAATCTTGTCTTCTTGAAAAGATGATAAAGTCATCTTTTACTGAAAAAGGTGAAGGAGCCGATAAAGTTCTAAATCTCATACATAGGGATGTATATGGACCTGTAAACTTAAGTGCCAAAGGAAGATATTAATATTTTATTACAGATGATCTATCTGGGCATGAGTGCATCTGGGATGAATCATTTGAAATGTTCAAATGATTCAATAATGAAATGAAAAATAAATTAGATAATGTATTAAAATTCTTCGATCAGATTGAGGAGGCGAATACTTTTTCAATAAGTTTACGACATATCTAAGAGAGAATAGGATTCTCTCTCAGTGGATTTTTTTTCAAAACATAGTGTATCTAAAAGAAGAAATTAAAATTTGTTAGACATGGTTCAATCCATGATAGGATTCACTATTCTGCCTATTTCAAGGTTATGCTCTACTGACTACTTATTTTACTCTAAAAAAAGTTCTGAGTAAATCTATCGCATAGACTCCACATGGGATATGGATCGTGCATAGACCTAGACTCTCTCACTTTTGGATTTGGAGTTAATTGGCCTATGTCAAATATTTGCACATAGATAAACTTGGATCCCGATCCAATAAGTATTTAAGGTTTATTAATTCTACCATACTAAAGAATATAAGATGTTCATCAGTAGAAGGGCATTCCTTTTGGAAAGAAGTTTCTTAGAGAAGAAATTGATGCCTGTCAAGTTGAACTTGTAAAAGTTTGACTAGTAGAAAAGAACCGACATTATCTGGTAAACCTATAGAACTAGATTTGATTAGATTAAATTTGGAGCCCATTAAAGTGTCACCTTTAAGGAGATCCAGTAGAGTACCACATTAGCCAGATAGATACTTCAGTATCTAGATCCGGGATGGTGATCCTGTTGAGCTTGATGAGAACAACAAGGATCCGATCACCTATAGGGATACAATGTAGTGGTTTGACTCTGAGAAGTGGCTTAGAGCCATATGATCCAAATTGAAGTCTATGAAAATCAATAGTGTATAGACACTAGTTGATTCACTTAAAAGGATAAAATCTAATTGGCATGAATGAATTTTTAAAAGGATCAGAGTAGCACAGACGGAAAGGTAAAGACCTTTAAGCTCATTTAGCTATTATCTTAGAATAAGAACATACATTTTGAACGTATACCTTTGTTATGAACAAAAACAAATCCAGCATTTGAATTGAGCAAAATATTCTGTAGTGTTTTTTCTGATGTTGTTTGAGGATGAAATTCTCTTAATTAAAAATGACATTCCAGCATTGCCAGAAATAAAGGTTTAGCTATCATCTTATTTCTCCATGTATGAGATTAGACACGGTATACTCACTAGAGACAGTAAGCAGATACTAGTTTGATCTAAGTGAGAACCACTGAAAGATTATATAGATAATCCTTAAGTATTTGAGAAATACTAAGGTTCAGTGACTCAAATATAGAAGTACTGACTTAAAACATATGGATGTTTTAATTTTAGTCAAAATAAGATGACAATAAGAGCATATCGGATCATACCCTAATTGTAGGAGTAATCAACTGGAAAGATTCCAAGCAGTATACTTTAGCCTATTCAGTTAGTGATGTAGAGTACATCATGGCATATAATGCTACCATGTAAGCTGCACAGTTGTTGAGGTTCATTAGCTGGTTGGGAGTGGCACCCTCTACCAACGGTCTAGTCCTATCGTAGCACTAAAACCATAGCTCAGGCTAAAGAAATCAAGGAACAACATAATCTACATTGCTTTCACCTTAGATATTAGATCTGGGTGACATCGATCTTTAGAAGATCGATGTAAAAGAAGAAGTTGACTG
This sequence comes from Cocos nucifera, assembly GCA_006176705.1. NCBI lineage: Eukaryota > Viridiplantae > Streptophyta > Magnoliopsida > Arecales > Arecaceae > Cocos > Cocos nucifera. The sequence goes on along the minus strand of QRFJ01002609.1, from coordinate 104,811 downwards.
ACCCATTTGCTAAGACCTTAGAACTGGAGTTTAACGAACTTAGTGGAAGATAGGATATTTGATATCATTCTGATTGACTTTAGTCCAAGTGAGAGTTATTGAAAAATATGTTCTAAAGCTAATTATTTAAGTCATAGATAATTGAAATTAGTATATGAATTATCCAATAACAATAGTTATTTGGCTGATCATCATCAAAGTTCTATATTTCTTAAATGAACTCCTAAATTATGATGAAGTTATTAGAACCATAATCACTTAATAAAAAAGAATTTATCAGATAGTTCTTAAATTATTCATGATCAAATAATAAGTTATTAATAAGGATGATAACTTATCGAGTGTAGGTCACTGTATGCCATATGCATTGATTATCCTCGTAATCAAGTGATGTGGAGACATTGGTATGGCATCCAAGTTAGATGTAGGAGTACATCTACACTGAACGTGATCAATGTAGCACTCTACTATCAAGAGTAGCTAGCTAAGGCCAATAGGTATAAGTGTCCCTTTGATCTGAGATCACTATGGTGACTTGCAAGCAACTCACTATACTTTGGTGCCAGACTATCCGTATTTCTAATATAGGTTCGAAAGATTTTTGGGTATAGTCAAGTACTTGTGAAGTTGGTGTGTGAGTCAAGATGGGATTAACCACTCCTGATTAGCTTCAAAAAAAGAATGTCTTATTATGTTTCAATTTAGTAAAATCTAGGCCTAGATAATCCTCAGAGGTGTCATAAGATTTGCAAAATTTTGAGATACAATAGAGATGACTTGTATGAGTGTTTGACAACATACTCAAAGTCGTCTTGAGCATTATTGATCACAGGGATGAATTATACGGTAATCATAGGCTAGAGTTTTAAGAATGTTGCTTTGCATACGTTTAACCTATCCGGACGTCTGGAATCATTGCTAGATGATAAAATCAATTGGTATAAAAATTGGTTTTTATGCTACCGACTTAGGTTTGAACCTATGGGGTCATACACATTAGAGCTTGTAATCTGATCAAATAGTTAATCGATGATTGAGAATCATTCTAAGGTCAATCCATCAATACGATTGATGTTTGACTTAATGCAAGTATTGCAGGAGGATCGATTAGCAATTGGATTGCTAATTGGCTCAATTTGATTGAGCAATTATGTTAAGATCAAGTTTAATTGAACTAAATTCAATTAGAATTGATTTAAACTTAATTAGATTAAGTCTAGTTGGTTTATTGGATAAGCCAAATGTAAGAAAGAACAATTTCTTGTTTGACTAGAACTTTAAATGCACCTAATTGACTTAGGATTTAAATCAAATTTAAATCTTAATTTAATTTAATTTAATTGACTTTCTAGTTGGACTAGGATCATCCTTAATTTGGTTGCATTTAATCTGGTCTAAATAGGATTTAAATTGGGTTCAAACCTATTTTGACCTAGTCAAATAAGAGGAGTCCCAGTTAGACTGGGACTCTCTCTTTCTCTTGCGCCTAAGAGCCCACTCCCACACCTTTAATTCTAGAATTTTTACATGAATTCTCACATCTAAGAAAGCTTCTTCACACCCCATATTTTTGGTTGTTTGAAATATCTTTTGACTTGGTCAAAACTAGAAAGTGGTTAGGATTAGTTTCCTATTTGATAGAGTCTCCTTTGACCAAAACTTCTTCCCTCCTTTTGTTATTTTTCTCATGCCACCCAACCTTTTGGTCCACCCTTTCTCCCCTGGTTTTTGTGTGTGAGATTCAGAGGATGCATGAAAAATATTATAGGAGGGGCGTCCAAGAGTTGGACGCCCCATAGGAGTCCTCCTTTGACTAGGTTTTGACCTAGTCTTGCAATAAAAGGGGGGCGCCTCCTATGAGATGGTTAGAGGATGTGATAAATCTTAAAAATTTATTAAAAACTGAGTTAAAGGTAGAGAAGGCATGGTGGTTTTGGGATGCCATGACTCTTGGATGAGGACCTTTCTTGTGGACATCAAACAATAATGTCTTGATGAAGACAAGGTAAGAGAAGATAGTCTTCTCTTATATTTTCTTTTGTATTTCTCTCTTCCTATTTTATTTATGATTTTTATATGATAAAAATATAAGAGAGAGAAAGTGAGATGGCATAGGGATTTGTGCTTCAAGGCATTGAAGCATAGTGATCATCTTTGGACATGATCTGATCATGTCCTGATGAGAGAAGAAGAAGAGAAGAACGTCTTCTCTTAGGATTTCTTTGAGAATCCTTCTTTTTCATATTTTTTATGGGAATTTTCTATGATAAAATTAGAAATAGTAGATCTGAAAACTTAGGAATGATTTTAGAGGAGAAGGTCTCCTCTTGTTCTAGCATAGAGATGTTTTTAGGACATCAATCGTTGATGTCTTTAAGGAGAAGATTTATCTTCTCTTAGGATTTATTTTTTCTTGATTTTATTTTTTGATTTATGGGAGATCCAAGATTTAAATTTCTTCCTTATTCCTTCTCATGTTCTTCATCTCTTGGAGTGTCAAAGAGATCCGAAGAATATATATTTGATTAACCATCAGGAGGGATCTGTGAGAAGCTAGCACTTCGAGCAGATCTTCATTCAACGAACCTCCGATCTATGTTATAGGTTCGTGTGGATCATCTGTAAAGGCCAGATGCGTGTGCAACTCTAAAAACAATATTGAAAATCAACCACGAAGTTCTCGATCCATGCAAAGATAAGAGATCTGATCTTTTGGTAATCTAGATATGATCTAGGATTAGATCTAAAATTATTCTAGATCTAGATATTGATATGATCAATATCATTTATGATTAATTTAATTTTATATTTATATTTACATCATGACATGTTATAGATCCTTGATGTAGGATTTTGTAATCTGATTATATGCATATTGTAGATTAAATTGTTTAATCTATATCATTCGCTGCTTTAAATTCAAAAAATTTTTGAAATTCATGCATGAAATGCTGCATATTTTTCTATAAGTAAATCCTCATTATCCTTAAATTTGTGGGGAGAAGCTTTAAAAACTGCTATATATATCCTAAATCGGATACCTAGTAAAGTCGTTCCTAAAACTCCTTTTAAGTTATCGATGGATAGAAAATCAAGTTTGGGGCATTTATATATTTGGGATTGTCCTACAGAGGCTTGATTATATAACTCATAATAAAAGAAATTGGATCCTAAAATTGTTAGTTGTTATTTTATAGAATATCAAGAAAGATCAAAAAATTTTAGATTTTATTGTCCATCACCCACCACTAGAATTATTGAAACTAAAACTGCTAGGTTCATTGAAGATGGTAAAAATAGTGTAAGTGATGAATCACATAATGCAATCTTATAAAAAATAAGAGAATCTCTTCTTATTATAATAACACTTAGAGATATTCCACTTGAACCTACTTAACTTGAAATTATGGAACATCAATAAATGATTGATACGCCACTTCTTGAATAAACTATCAATGAACCTGATCTGATTTAAAATAATTATAATAATACTGAATCTAAAATATTATGGAGATCTACTAGAATTAAAAGATCAGCTATTTCAGATGATTATGTTATTTACTTACAAGATTATGATTATGATATTAGGATGAAAGATGATCTAGTTTTATTTAAAGATGCCATGAATAGCGATGATTTTAAACTTTGGTTAGATATCATGAAAGAAAAGATGGAATTCATGAATAAAAATCAAGTTTGAGAACTTATCGAATTGCTTCAAGAATTTAAGCCTGTAGGCTGTAAATGGACTTTTAAGACCAAATGGGATTCCAAAGCCAATATTGAGAGATATAGGGCTAGACTTGTAGTAAAAGAATTCACTCAAAAGGAAGGCATTGATTATCATGTAATATTTTTTTCTATTTCTGAAAAGGATTCATTCAAAATTATTATAGTATTAGTAGCTTATTTTGATTTAGAACTACATCAAGGGGGTGCTTGATTCGTGATTGGACTCGAAATTGGAATGGATTGGAATCAAAATTGAAATGGCCTAAACCTCTAAAGTGTTTGGTTCGTGATCAAAATCAAAATCCGAATGGAAATGAAAATAAAAATTTGAATCCATAGATAAGAGTGTAGATTGAGTTTCAGATAGATTGGGCCATTTTTATTTCATCCAAAAATCAGAATGAAACTCCCCCAACCAAGCGATTGAAATAGGAGTCATCCATTTCCATTCCGATTTCGGACCCCTACTCCCTCCAACCAAACACCTCCAAATGGATGTCAAGATTGCATTCTTGAATGAGAAATTAAAAAAAGAGATGTATATGGAATAACCTAAAGGATTTTTAGTGCATGAAAATAAAAGACCATTATGTAAATTAAAAAATCTATATATGGTCTTAAATAAGCTTTCAGACAATGGTACTTAAAGTTTAATCATATCATTGCTTCCTTCAAATTTAAGAAAAATATTTCTGATCAATGTATATATTAGAAGATAAATGAGAGTAAATTTATATTTTTGATACTATATATAAATGATATCTTATTAGCCAGCAATGATTTAGATTTCTTATATGAAACTAAAAAATTTCTTTTCGAATATTTTGACATAAAAGATATGAAAGACACTTCTTATATTCTTGGTATAGAAATCCATCATGATAAGAATAAGAGGTTACTTGATTTATTTTAGAGAAATTATATTACTAAGATTCTAGAAAGATTTGGAATGTCAAGCTACTCATCAAGTGCCAATCGTTAAGGATGATAAATTCAATAAAATTCAGTATCCTAGGAACAAAAATGAGAAAAATCAGATGAAATATATATCTTATGCATCCACAGTAGGTAGTCTAATATATACTCAAGTTTGTTCTCATTCTGATATCAGTTTTACTTTGAGAATGCTTGGTAGATATCAAAGTGATCCAGGTATGGACCATTGAAAAGCTACCAAGAAGATAATGCGATATCTTTAGGAAACTAAATACTACATACTTACTTATAAAATAACTAATCAATTAGAAGTAATTGATTATTTAGATGTAGATTATACTAGTTGCCTTGATAGTAGGAAGTCCACATCAGGTTATATCTTCCTATTAACTAGTGGAGCAATCTCATGGAGGAGCACACAATAGCGCATTATTGTTTGCTCTACTATAGAAGCTGAATATATAAATTGCTATGAGGCTTTCTCACATGCTCTATGGTTGAGAAAATTCATCTCAGAGCTTGAAGTTATGGATCTATTTTTAAGCCATTGAGAATTTACTATAACACTTCTACTATAGTTTCTTTCTCTAACAATAGCAAGATCGCCAATATAAATAAACATATTGATGTTAAGTATCTTGTTGTAAATAAAAAAATTAGTAGTCATTAGGCGTCTATTGATTTTGTTGGTACTACTTGTATGATAGCTGATCCTTTGATGAAAAATTTAGTATCCAAAATTTTCAAAAAGCACGTAAAAGTTATGGACATTTGTTATTGGGATATTTAATTTATAATAGATACTTATTTTGAGATCAATTTGTGGTTTGATGACTACTATTATTTATATTAAATTATTATTTATATACATTATCGTTGACTTTTGTCAAAATTAAAATAAATAGAAGTGTCATTTATATGATATAACAATGGGACCATTATCATAGAAATTATGATTTTGTTAGCCTATGTATTCTAATATATAAGACTAGTTTAAATGAAAATTATTGATATCATAATACATGAAAGATAATATATCAATTGAGATATATAACCATCATGATTTGCATTAATCGTATTTACTTAATCAAAGTATAAAGGATCCTTCAAGGAATAGATAATTAGGCAAATTTTTAAAAAATGAGTGCACACTCGTCGGATCAATTTTAAAATTTTGATTTAGGATTGTTATTTTAAAAATTTTTTAAAAATATTTTTTTATTTTTAAAATATTTTGGCAAAATCAAAGAGTTAATTTTAAGTAATAATATTGGTCAACTGGAAGAATGTTGGATTTGACTCCTAATGTGGCCTAATTGTCATTTAGTTAGGTTTAACACATTGGGTCAAGTTTTGAATCAATTATAGTGAGCCCAATCAATTAAAGAGTTCTATTCCTTGTAAGACTTAGTCTAAAACTTTTAGTTTAGTTAGAAATAAGTCTTTTGATGGGATAAGATAAGTGTAAGTATAAATAAAGATGGCCCGATCCTTTTTCTCTAACTTTCAAGAAGGTGTGATGATTTTCATCGATCATCTGCATTAAGAACGAGGATGAGGAGAGAGAAGAATAGCCGCATGCGAAAGATAGATCAGATGCTCTGTGGGCTATGTGATCATCGTGTTGGTAAGACGATGGTGTAAGGTATGTTTTATTTTGATTTTGCATGAATAACGGAGCACGATCCAGGCATAAAAGTATAAAATTATCTTACAATGATATCTTATTTATGTGAAAGGATTTGATTAAGATAATTGGCTAGTTGTGACCATTCCATGAACATGTTCATGGAAACTAGGAGGGTTCCTTCCTTAAACATTTTTGAGAAAAGTTGGTGTTATCCATATTGTTTTATTTCATCAAAGGTTGAAGGTAGAAAAAAGTTCCTAGAAGAAAGCACGATTGGTAATGAAAGTGAAAAGAATGACGAAGAAGTTCAATCTTGAATTTCTGAAAGTTATCTTGATTGCACGGTAAATATTTTTCTAGTAATCAAGAAATGTAGAACAGTACGGGTTCATTTTTGCTAGGGGCACTACAAAAAATGAAAAAATAGATGACTTTTATTTGATGACGCTAGTTGAAAGAGTTGGTAAGTGTTGGTTTTTAACAATGCTTGTAAGCATCATTATGTTGGATTTAAAGACAATGCTTATAAGTGTTGTCGAACTCCACTAAATCCCTAGACACTATCTGAACCCTTCCCACCTCGACAATACTTTCCACTCCGACACTCCGCTTACCTCCTTTTCCATCCCGTCCCTAAGAACCGAGACCATCCACTGCCTCCTCCTCATCTTCCTACTCCGACACTTTGCTTACCCCCTTCTCCTCCATCCCATCCTTAAGTTACCGAGGCCATCCATTGCCCCCTCCCCCTTATAAAAGCATCAATTCCACCACCTTCTCCTCCTCCTCCTCCTTGTCTTCCCACTTTGACAACCCTTTCTACTTTGACACTTTGCTTACCTCCTTCTCCTCTATCCTATCCCTAAGCAATCGAGGCCATCTACCGCTCCCTCGTCTTAAAAGCATCGACTCCACCTCCTTCTCCTCATCTTCGTCTCTATCGAAGGAGTTTGTGACTTTTTTCTACCAGAGCTTTAGAAAGCTCTGAAAGCCAAAGGAGAAACCTAGTCTCGATCTCTTCCTCTCTATTCGTTGAAGAAAGGTAAGAAGCTTATCCACTTCTTCTTGATATCTTTATGCTCTTTGATCTTCTAATTACATGCATGGATGGAAGTATATCTATAGATTTTGAGGGTTTCATTGGTGATTGGTGATCATCGTGTAAGTTTTGTTGAGAGATCTATGAGTTTTAGACCATAATATGTTGTCCTTTTGATCTCTAGAGTGGGGATTTGACATTCGGAATCATGAAGATGCCTCCAACAGCCCTCTTCCTAACCTACCCCCTTCCCCAATCTGACGAATCCTAATCACCCTCAACAACTCCAACAACGTAGACCCTAGTCCTTTCCCTTACCTTTGAGATGCTATGGACTAGGTTGGGGTTAGGGTTTATGGCTTGGGGTTGTAAGTTTTAGAGAATTTTCTTAAAAGTTTATGGCTCTTATATTAGGTATCTACTAAGGAAAAGTATATATTTATGCTAGATCTTATTTCATTTGTATTATGCATTTTTTTCATAAAAAAATGTGAAATTACTTTAGCTAATATAAGAAGGACGTAATTCACAAATCACTTTTTGCTGGGAAAATAAGAAAAGAAGTACCTCTTGAAGGGTATAAATACACAAATACCATGTGTTTATACCCATACGAATAAATTTGTTCTTGCTACCAAACTTCATGATTTAGCAACTGGGCCATTTTATCCTTAGTATTTTCCCATTTGGAGTCTTACATGGGCCTTCTATTAGTATAAGAGAATGATCAACTTTGAAATTGCTTGGACTCAACATGGTAGCTTTGCTTTCATGGTGGCATGTGTAATTTTGTTCATCCAGATGCTAGAAAGAAGACAGTCGGTTTCCACCTGAGCCATCAATATGTCAGAACTTATATAGGAAGTTTTTTATGTTTTGAGTTTACAAGAGAGTAGGGATAGATTTATTGAGCCCATTGACTGCATATGTATGGACATGCCTGCATCTTTTACATTAGCTCAAATTTTGAGAAAGAAAATTCATTGTGAAATGTGCACATTGAGTTTATTCATTATTGTGAAACCAGAAGATATTATTTCAATCTTGCAATAGGAGCTATATGTAGCATCTGAGATAGGTATAAAACACAATCTAGTCCTAAAATAGCTACTGAGATTCTGCCTTATGCACTCTATTACCCATATTCAAAGGTGAGATATCCTTGTATCAATTTTGATTTTTTTATTACATTAGTTAACTTCTCATTTGGAGGTTTTAGGGATGCACAACAAACTAGAATAAATCATGTAGGATTGCAACAATAAAGGTCCCTTACAATGTATTGATCTCAACCAACATTTTAGCTTCTTGTTGTTTGGAAAAGGTCAGATCAAACTATATTGGCAACCATCAAAATATCTGGCACAATATTTTTATATCGAAATGACAAGTTGGAAGGGCTCAACTAGTGACTCAGTGATATTAAAGGATTCGGCCTTATGAACCCCACTGCAATGCATCCTAATCAATCAAGGTATTCTCCTAGATTCATAGCCCGTTGCCTTGAACTATGTTTAGGTAACCATGCACTGCCAATCGCCCCCACCTACCCCCATAAAACAAGAGTTCATACCCGAACATGGGCAGGAATTAGTATTTGGACTGATTCATTTCCCATATTGAGCTATGCAATGTTCTCTAAAAGAGCATGAAGTATGCATGCTATAAGATGAGTTGTTTAATACATGTCACACTTCTTTATGTTTGAACATTGAGTGTGCCCTTGGCAGATTGAAGAACAGTTTTAAATTTTAAGCTTTTGTATTCTCTTCGTTTCTTCCTCTATGCAATGCAAGTTGACTTGATGCCAGCTTTTTCTCCTCTCCACAACAATATACTGGTTGTTAACTCCAATAATCAATTTGTGAATCGAAAAAATGGTGTTTGGGAACACCTAACCTTAACTATTGCAATCATGATCAATTTCTAGAATCTTCCATCTAGAATACTTTTGTCTAGATAACTCTATGTCCTCACTTTTTTTCTAGAGTATTCTTATCTAGATTTTTTACAACCTTGTAAATAAAGAAAAATCTAGAACACATCTATTTTTACACATAGCAATATTTCTAGAATACTCTATAAGTATCCTTTTGTTCTAGATTTTCTTTAGAACTTTCTTGAAAGTGTATCACTCTTCAACACTACTCCTTGATGCACTTTATTGAGACTCCAAGCATCCTCCTTAATAGCTGCAATTTTTTTCTTGGTAATACTTTTGTAAAGATATCATCTATTTGTTCTTTTGTCTTGCACTATTTGAGCTTGATTTCTTTGTTAAATTCAACTTCTCTCAGAAAATAATACTTGATTGCAATATGCTTTGTTCTACTATGATAGACTGGATTCTTCACCACAATAATCACTGACTTGTTGTTGTAATAAATCTCTATAGGATCTTGTTGTTGTTCTCCCATATCCTCTAAAATCCTTCTCAACCATAATTCTTGACATGCTAATCCGATTGCTGCTATGTATTCAGCTTTAGCAAAAGATTGTGCGATCGTATCTTGCTTCTTTGATGATTAAGAAAATATTTTAGAGCCAAGTGTGAATACATATCTAGAAGTATTCTTCATATCATCCATTGATGCTGCCCAATCACTCTCAGTGTATCTGATTAATCTTGAGTCAGAAGTGGACTTGTACCAAATTTCATACTCTAATGTTCCTTGCAAATCTCAAAGTAATCTTTTTGCTGCTCCATAATGGACTTGGGTTGGACTTTGCATGAACCTTGATAATAAACTTGTAGCATACATGATGTCAGGACGTGATGTCATGAAGTATAATTGGCTTCCAATTAAACTTTGATATTGTGAAGCATCCATCTTCTTTGATCCATCTTCCATCTTTAGTTTCTCATTTGTCACCAATGGAGTAGCAAATGTCTTGCATCCATACATCTTTAACTTCTTCAAAAGACTTTTCGTGTACTTTCTTTGTGATAGGAAGATACCATCTCTTTCTTGGCATATCTCCATGCCAAGAAAGTAATGCATCAATCCCATGTCACTCATCTCAAATGTCTTCATCATGTCTTCCTTAAATTTTTTAATCATTTTGAAATTACTTCTTGTAAATATCAAATCATCAACATAAAGAAAAATTATAAGAATGCTACCTTGTCCTTAGCCTTTGGTATAGAGTGTGGGCTCAGTTTTTCTCCTCCTGAATTCTTGATTAGTGAAATACACATCAATCTTGCTATACCAAGCCCGTAGAGCTTGCTTTAGCCCATATAATATCTTCTTTAATCATAAAACCTTATCTTCTTCTCCCTTTGTAATAAATCCTTGGAGTTGCTCTACATAGATTTCTTCTTCTAGTACTCTTTGAGGGAATAAATCCAGTTTTGAACTAGATGCCCAGGGATTGGATGAATAGATCTATATTTAAATCAAAATATTAAACATCAAAATACCTATAATGTAGTAGATATTATGGTTATATGAATCAAAAGCCTTGCTAGGCCTGAAATCATAGGCCCTCTACTTCGCATGCATGCCAAGCATCATAGGGAAGAGGAATAAAAATCTGGATTTCACACCTTTCTGAAATGATCACAAGGAAGAACTGGATCTGAAAACTCCTTTTCATATCTTCCTTGAGATGTCCTCATGCCTAGGAATAGGATCTCTTCATGGTTGAAGAGAAGAAGAAGAAGACGAAGAATTTCTTCTTCTAGTTACCGCCCACCCTCTCTGGTATTCTCTCTCTTTGTCACACGAAATAAGAGCTATCACAAGTATGTGGGGCAGCAAGGGGTTCCTCCCTTTATATAGGTGAAGTCCAAAGATATCAAATCCTTGTTTAGTAAGGATTTCCAATCCTATCCATATCCAAAGAGAATACTTCATATAGAAGTATTAGTGCCACAATGTGGCACCCCTTTTTTCCTCACGTGCACACACAAGAGGGGGGCGCAAATCCCATGCCCCCTCCTTCTCTTGGTCGGCCATAAGGAGAGAGAGTCCTAGTAAATTGAGACTCCAAGGATCTAATCCAAATTAGGTCCAATTCGAATCTAATTCAAACTATATTCAAACCAATTTTGAATAGACTACAGATCCTAACCTAATTTGGGTTTAGGACCAAGTCTTACTTGGATTTCTAACCTGATTAAGCCCAATTAAATCAAGTTTAATTAAATCAAATCTAATCTCAAATAATTAATACTTAAATTTATTTTTTTATAAATCATTTGGATCAAAGATTTGATCATAATCATCCCTAGAATTAAACCTATACTTTATGTCCAGTGCTAGCTAGACATAGTCAACTGTTTAATCTCGTATGACCTCTAATTTAATTCTTAATTAAACTAATTTAGTTATTCAATTAAGTGAAGTACTTTCAAATTGAATAATTAGATTATAGGTCAATTCTTTTCTACATTGTCTGATTAAGTACATGACTCCATAGGTTCGAAAACTAAGCTAGTGGCATAGGAACTGCTTTCTATAGTAATCAAAGTTATCATCTAATAATGGTTCTCTGTATCCAAATAGGTCGAATATTTGCAAAGTAATATTTAAGAACCTTAGCCTATGGTTACTACATGATTCATCCCTTTGACATCGAATGCTCAAGATGACCATGGGTTTGCTGACAATCCTAAGTGAATCATCCACACTGTATTTCAACCTTTTAAATCTATCATATGGATTACCTTGGCTAAGGCTTTGTAAAATTAAAATATAGTGATGCATTATCTCCAATAATCTGGGTAGGTCAATTCCATCTTGACTCACACACCAACATAATATGTACTTAACTGTAGCCAGAAATCTTTCATCACTAGATTAGAAATTTAAATAGTTTGGCACCAAAGTATATTGAATTATTTGCAAATCACCATGGTGATCTCAGGTCTGAGGGACACTCATGCCCATATCCTTTGTGAGATGCTCTTAACAGCTAAGCACTCAGCAAGGAAGTCACTATTTGATGATGATGTACTCCTACATCCTACTTATATGCCATACTAGTGTCTCCATATTTTTTGATTAAGAGAACAATCAACCCACATGGCATATAACGACCTATACTCAATAAACATCATCATCCTTCTTAATGACATATTATTTGATCATGAACATGATTTAAGAACTACATAATAAATTCTCCTTTATTGTATTATAAGTAGCTCTAAGGACTTTCATCATAACACAGGAGTTCATAGAAGATGTTCTAACTTATGATGAAAATTATCTAATAACTTTTATTAGTGAAATATTAATATATAATTATAATAAGAAACTCAATCATCTATAACTTAGATGATTGACTTTAGGATACTATTTTCTAATAACTCTTACTTAGACTAAAACCAAATGAAATAGTATCGTATACCCAATTTCGACTTGTAGTCTTCGAACTCTTTGATTTCGAGAGCTTTAGTAAATGGGTCAGTCAAGTTTTTCTTTTCATTGATCTTCTAAAGCTTGACATCATTTTGATCTATGATCTTTTAAATAAGGTGATAATGACATAGAACATGCTTTATCTGCTGATGTGCCTTTGGTTCTTTTGCCTGAGCTATGGCTCTAATGAAGGAAAAATCTGCTTTTCCAGCATAGGATCATTCAGATCTGATTGGATATGAAGGGATATTTTAAAATTTTTTTTCTAAAATCCTAATTAGATCTAAAAATTATCGAATCTAATCATAGAGATCTAATATTAAAAGTTAAAAATAAAATTAAATTAGATTTAATTTCAAGTATCTGATTTGGTAATCTAATTATCCTACGATGATCCTATTGATTTCGGAGGTTCTAGAAGGAGCCACGCACGCACCTAGCCTCTACCGATATCCACTCAGGCAGAATTTGAATGTCTTCGCCTTATGAATCTTTCTTCCAAAAATTAAATCTAGATTTAATTTGAAAAACCTTCAAAATGACTTCTAAGGGCAGCCTGTTCGTCTCACGAACACCATCGCGTAGATGGTGAATCTTGTGCCAAAAACCTTGGACCTTCAACTCAAATTTATGCCTAACTTTTTAGGCATGTAGAAGAGAGGGAGAGAGAGGATAGAGGGGGCATGGATTGAAGGAAAATCTTGATTTTTTGGTTCAGGTTCGTTCAGATCTGATCAGATCAAGAGATATATTTCAAAAATTTCTCTTTGATCTATATCAGATCTGGAATGTTTCACATCTGATTCTTATTATTTTAATAAATAAAATAAAATAAGAATAAATTAAATCAAATTTAATTTATCTAATTTGGATAATCCTATTATCCGTTGATGATCCTGTTTGCAGCGGAAGGTTCTGGATCTAGCCACGCAAGCGCCTGGCCTCTACCGATATCCACTCAGGCTGGATCTGGAGATCCTCTTCTTCTCTATCATGTCTCCAAAAATTAGATCTGGATCTGATCTGGAGGATCTTCAAAACTCCTTTTGAAGATTAGCAGTCGTCCTTTGCAGCAGTGCAGCCTTCTAACTTTTGATCGCCTTTCTCTTGCTTGAATCGCACCAACAAAAATCCAAAACTCCTTTTGGACGTGGAGAGCAAGGGGAGAAGGTGGTTTGGCATGGAGAAGGAGGGGAGAGGCAGCCTTGGGGCGTGGGGAATTTGATTCAATCATCTCATTAATTTGAGTTGGGCGCAGGGTCTTATTTATAGACTAAGCTGTGATCCAACTCCTCTTCCTTCCCAACCAATCACAACCCTTTGTGAAATCAGATCTAAATCTGATTGGTGGGAAATAGAGTCCCCTGGATTCCTCCTTAGAGGGTGCCTAAGACCAGTCAAAGTTGGTTCTTAGAAGAACTCTAATTGGAATCCAAAAAGGAGATGGAGTCCTTGTCCAACAAGGACTCCTAGGCGCCTCCAACTTGGGCACACGCCTAGGGTGGCGTGCGCCCTTCTCCTTGCCAGGTTCTGGCAGGGGGACAGGCCCCCACCAGCTCTCCAATAGGTGCATGACATGTGGTCAAAAGTCAAAGTGTCAATGGTCAACGTTTGACCAGTCAAAGGTAGACTTTTGACCAAAGTCAAAGAACAAGAAATGGCAGGTGACCAAAAATGGCAGGTAATGTCTTACAAAATAAGACAACCTTTTCTGACTTGGACAACCTCCAGTCAGACCATATGAAGGCCTCTGATTGAGCACAAACTCCTTTGGCTCAGACAGGACAACTTATTTATGATAGTAAAAGAAGAACGTTAGGTTCAATCGAGTGCTAGCACGATTTCCTTGAACCTAATTGAATCTCATTCAGATCAATTGAACTAGATCAGTTCAATTGATGATCACCAGATTCAAACCCTTGTTTGTGTGACCCAGTTAGGTTCAGTTCTGTATGGTAATGGGATATGTCATGATCTCTATCATCGACATCATCGAAACTCCTTTCGATGGATCAGAACTCTTCTGATTCGAACAGCTAGAATGATCGATCATCTAAATCATTCTAATTGCTCCCAAAATCCACCAGTGACACCTAGCAGTATATGGTGGCAACCCATCAGAGCTGAATGCGAACCTCTTGGTGCAGCTACCTGTGTGATTAAGTTCTTCTATCTTGAGCCCCGATCAGATTAGGGTTAAGGTGAACTCGTCAAACCCTAGTCTCTGTCATATGATGTAATCATTCGATTCGAGTCCAATGTGAAAATCTAAATAGAAACTCTTTCTATTATTTCACTCTGCCATGGCCATGGACTTCTGGACTTGATTCTCATGATTCATCATAGGGCTGCTCCTCTACCACCGAGGTAGATAGATTCCATCTTGATGCAATCCAGTTCCTACAATGAACATGCTATAGCCAACATACACCTCAGGGTTCCATATGGCTAGGAGACCGAGTAATGGTGTAGTCAAACTATAACACCCTCAAGGTGAACTGCCGATGCATCTCAGGTCAAAGAACCAGACACACTACTGCAGCATCGAGTCAGTCATTGACGAGAAGGTAGACTCCCTAATGACTACTCGAGGTGGTCACGCTCAGTGCCCTCGTTCTCTAACGAGTACCTGTACTCTCGCTCCGGTGTCTCCACACCGTAGACTCAAGACTCATCTACTAAAGAGAAGCGATTGTACACCAACCTTCCGGATCAATCACCATCCTCGTGATGATCCTATGGTCGGGAGCATTTTATGAGTTAATAATGATTATTCATGTCTTAAATTTTCAACTCTTGAAAATATGAATTATCATTACCATTAACTCAAAGGATGTATCACAGACACTAAATACACATATGTGATAGAAAATAACCCATTTTATTGATTATAGTCAAAAT
Source organism: Cocos nucifera (assembly GCA_006176705.1). Taxonomy (NCBI): domain Eukaryota; kingdom Viridiplantae; phylum Streptophyta; class Magnoliopsida; order Arecales; family Arecaceae; genus Cocos; species Cocos nucifera. Next base: position 89,207 of record QRFJ01002609.1, on the reverse strand, counting down.
TATAATTTTGCCCCTAGAAGTGTATTACAAGTGTCAGCCAATTCTGGCTTCTAGGGCACATATATCTAACAATCTCCCACTTGTCCTAAAGCCAATTGGCTACAAGTCTAAGTCCCATCTTCTCAAGGTGGGCTTCGATCTTCTGCTGGCCCAACGGCTTTGTAAGTGGGTCTGCCACATTATCTGTGGAGTTGACTCTCTTGACCTCGACGTAACCTTTCTCAAGGTAATCGCGGATGAGGTGGTATCGCCGCTCAATGTGCTTGGATTTCTGGTGAGACCTCGGCTCCTTAGCAAGGGCTATGGCGCCATTGTTGTCGCAGTATAGAGGAATGGCATCTGATGGCATTACTCCAATTTCTGCAGCAAACTTCTTGTACCAGAATGCTTCCTTCGCAGCCTCTGATGCAGCGATATATTCTGCTTCCATGGTGGAATCTGCTATCACCAGTTTGCTTGGAACTCTTCCAGCTGACAGCACCACCATTGCACACAAACAGACTCCCAGATGTCGACTTTCGATCATCTATATCGGACATGAAATCCGAGTCTGTGTATCCCTGGACTTGGAGTTCTCCATTACCAAAGACCAACATCATATCCTTAGTTCTTCTCAAGTACTTAAGGATACATTTCACAGAAGTCCAGTGTTCTTCACCTGGATTTGACTGATATCTGCTTGTGACACTCACAGCATGGGCTATATCAGGTCGTGTACATAGCATGGCATACATGAGGCTCCCTATTGCAGAAGCATAAGGGATCTTGCTCATGCGTTCTATTTCCTCAGGTGTGCTAGGGCACATCTTCTTGGAAAGATGAATACCATGTCTGAAGGGTATTAATCCCCTCTTAGAGTTTTCCATACTAAACCTCTTTAGTACTTCCTCTATGTACATCTTCTGTGAAAGTCCTAGCATCCTATTCGGTCTATCCCTATAGACCTTAATTCCTAGAATAAAGGATGCTTCACCTAGGTCTTTCATGGAGAATTCCTTGGACAACCACATCTTGACTGATGTCAACATGGGAATATCATTCCCAATAAGGAGGATGTCATCCACGTACAATACGAGGAAGACAACAGCGCTCCCACTGACCCTTTTGAAAACACATGGTTCCTCTTCATTTTTGATGAAACCAAACTTTTTGATCACATCATTGAAACGAGTGTTCCAGCTCCGAGATGCTTGCTTAAGTCCATATATGGACCTTTGCAGCTTGCAAACCTTGTGATCAGTATCACTGGATGTGAAACCTAGCGGCTGTTCCATATAGATATCTTCCTCAAGATATCCATTTAGGAATGCCGTTTTCACGTCCATTTGCCATATTTCATAATCGAAATAGGCTGCAACAGCAAGCAATGTGCGGATGGATTTTAGCATAGCTACTGGGGAAAAGGTATCCTGATAGTCAATGCCTTCGCGTTGACTATAACCTTTTGCCACCTAGTCTAGCCTTGAATGTCTCCACATTCCCATCTGCACCAATCTTTCTCTTGAAGATCCATTTACACCCAATAGGTACTATACCTTCTGGTGGATCTACCAAGGTCCAGACTTGGTTTGAGTGCATCGAGTCAATTTCTGACTTGCATTGCCTCAAGCCATTTCTCGGAGTCGATATCTGATATCGCCTCGTTGTAGGTTTTGGGATCATCACCATGAGCACCATTACCTATGAGGAACATTTCCTCTACGTCCTCTGAAATAATACCTAAGTATCTTTCAGGGGGACGGGAAAACTCTTTCCGATCTACGAGGTGGAGGAGGTAGTGTTCTTATTGGCTCAACCTGATTTGGTTCCACTTGGTCCTTAGCTCGTTCTGCTTGTGAGACTTTCTCATCAAGCTTAATCTGCTTTCCAATGCCGCTATCTTGAATAAACTATTTTTCAAGAAAGATGGCATGTCGACTCACAATCACATTGTGGTCTTCTGGAATGTAGAAATAGTATCCTAATGACTCTTTAGGATATCCTATGAATCGAGCTCTAAAGGACCTAAACTCTAACTTGTCCGCTTGTTGTCTTTTGACATGAGCCGGACAACCCCAAATTCTGAGATGACTCAGACTTGGTTTCTTACCGTGCCATATCTCATACGGTGTGGTAGGAACGGTTTTAGAGGGAACCCTATTCAGTAGATAGATTGAAGTTAATAATGAAGTGTCCCCAAAGAAAATCAGGGAGGTCTGTGAAGCTCATCATGGATCGAACCATATCCAATAGAGTCCGATTTCTCCGTTCTGAAACCCCGTTGAGTTGAGGTGTTCCTGGTGGAGTCCATTGAGAGACTATGCCATTTTTCCTTAAGATAGTCTAGGAATTCCGGCTAAGGTATTCACCTCCTCGATCTGATCGAAGAACCTTAATGGGTTTTCCAGTTTGTTTTTCTACTTCATGTCTGAATTCTTTGAACTTTTCAAAAGCTTCAGACTTGTGTCTCATAAGATACACATACCCATACCTAGACAGATCATCGGTAAAGGTAATGAAGTAGACAAAATTGCCTCTAGCCGGCACATCAAATGGGCCGCACACATCAGTATGTACTAGGGCAAGGAGATCTGTGGCCCTCTCCCCATGTCCAACAAAAGGGAGTTTAGTCATTTTGCCTTGAAGACAAGATTCACAAGTTGGATATGACTCAAAAGTCAATGGACTCAATAGCCCATTTTTCTCCAATTTGTTGATCCTATCTTCTGCTATATGACCTAATCTCAGGTGCCATAGATATCTGTCGTTTGGACTATCCCTAGGTCGTTTGGCATTCACGTTTTGCTCGATAGTTAAGAATAGGTACATCAATATGTAGCTGATAAAGACCATTAATAAGGAAACCATTTGCAATTTTATTTCTTTCATAAAGAATGTTACAATGGTCCTTAAAGAAGGTGATCACATAACCTTCTTGTGCTAAGCATGAAACAGAAATCAAATTCCTGCTAGCTGCAGGCACATAATAACAGTCTTTTCAAAACTAAGTCTAAACCAGATGGTAATCGAAGAGGGTATGTTCCCACGGCTACTGCAGCAACTCTTGCTCCATTACCGATGCGTAGGATCATGTCTCCATCCCTCAGCCTCCTGCTATCCTCAAGACCCTGCATAGAAGTGCACAGATGAGCACTAGAACCAGAGTCAAGCACCCAACTGGATGCAGAAGAACCGTAAGGTTAGACTCAATAACGAGCATACCTCCAGAAGGACCTTCCTTCTTGTTCTTCAGGGTGGCCAGGTAAGTAGGGCAGTTCCGCTTCCAATGGCCGTCGCTGTTGCAATGGAAACACTTTCCTTTGCCATCGGCCTTTCTTCTTCGGTTCTGCCTTCTTCTTCTTTGATCCTTCCACCTTTTGCTTTTTCACAGACTTCTTTTTCTTTCCATAAGACTTTCTTTTGGAAGAAGTCCGTTCCATAGCAAGAACTGAGCCTTTAGAACCTTTCATAGAAAGCTCAGCGGTAACCAGCATATTCATTAACTCGGCCAAGGAATTTTGAAGTTTATGCATGTGGTAATTCATGATGAATTGCCCATATGCATCAGTCAAGGATTGCAGAATAATATCGTTCTGCAAGTCCAAGTCCAACTTCACACCGAGCTTCTCAAGCTCTTCCATGTCCTTGATCATTGTCAGACAGTGATCTTGGACTGACTGCCCATCACGCATCTTAGCCTTAAAAAGTCATTTCGTGACTTGATATTTGGCTGCGCGACTCTGTTCACCAAACATCTCCTGCAGGTGAGCCAACATTTGGCGAGCAGTCCCGATATCTTCATGTTGGCGCTGGAGCTCATCAGACATCGAGCCCAACATGTAATATCTGGCCTTATTATCTTCGTCAATCCATTTTTCCAGAGACGCTCTCTGTTCAACAGTGGATGGACGGGCTGGTAAGGTGGGAGGGTCCTGGTCCAAAACATGGGTTAACTTCTCTGAACCCAAAATAATTTTGTAGTTCCTGAGCCAATCTTTATAATTGGGTCCAGTCAGTCTATGTGTGTCCAGGATACGTGCCAATGGGTTGGACGCAGACATTTTCCTGTAGAGAGTCAAAGATTCTAGTTAGATACTGTAATTTTGACTTGACCAATTTGTTTAGGGATTTTATTTTTAAACAAATTAGCTCCCACTATTTTCTCGGATCCCTACACTCCCTCTGTAGAGATGCGAAAATCTCCACGATTAATGATTTCTAGTGGGTGGTGCGGTCTCACCAACTGACTCATCACCTCACCTAACAGTTATTGGTGATGGGTTAGCCAATGAGTGAACAACTCTTGTTCAATGATTCTCTAATCATGGTGCACCCAAACTTGGTCTCTAATTCATGAATCTCACCGTATCCGGAATATTGATCCACTCCTTAGTTAAGTCAGACCCACCATTTGCATAGACTGGGTTCCTAATTGAGTCTCTCACCGTATCCAAAATATTGAGCCCAACTCATCCTCCAGCCCATAGCATCCAATGCCTAATAGACATGGTTGCATCTTCCCGGTGCAACTGAGCCACTGTATCCAGCCGAGAACAATCAACCCCGGGAAGGGCCCGCACATCTACAATGGTGGAAGACCTCAGACTTAATCTTTTCTTAGGGAGAATTGATTCAGGTCTCATTAAACTAGACTTGGCTTAGTCATAACAATTATGACTAACCTAGTGGCATGGGTTAGCTCGGATTATTGACCACCTCAGATCAGAACTGTGTCAACAGATATGGCCAGGTAAGTGAGACCGGTGGAAGGAATATGCCATTAACTCGTACAAGAACGCATTCAGGTCGAGTAGCTTCCAATTAAAAACCAGTCGGTCGTATGTGCCAAACTTACCTTAGACACCAAATTGTTGAGTCAGAACCAATTGGGTTAGCCTACAATCCAGACTCTAACCTCTGAGCCTAATTAGGTCTTGCTTGATCGTGACTCGATCTTGACCCAGACTTAATCCTATTAGGCTGGTCAATTTAAGCATTGTTGATCCCATCTAACCAACTCTTGATTCGGTTTGATCAACCGCTTAGACCTAATTGAGCTACCCAAGCCCGAACCCAGTATTATGAATATGTCTTAGATCTGAAATTCTCAATTTTAGACCTAATTAATATTCCATAAACTTAATTCTTAATTAAGTAGGGTTCATAAACAAAATATGCACAATAAATCCTAGGGTTTCAGGATCTAGGGTTTTGCAGAAAGTAAGTTTTGGGTTTCTGATTAAGGACGAACACGCAGCACCCCTACACATCATAAGAACACCCCATCGAATGGGAAGAGAGGGCCTTTAAACCCTTCTTCGTTCTTATGACCGGACGGCCAAGAGGAACGCCTTAATCAGGAACATGCAATACTACAAAACAGTTTTAGATCTATATCATATATCTCATATACAAATTTAGATCTAATCATGGCATATTTTGCATACATCTCATGTATCGAATCATGCATATTTTCAGATCTAAATTATCTCATAATAATCTAAAAAATTAGATTTAAATTGATCTAATCAAAATAAATTCTAATCTAGACAATTATGTAGAACTATTCTACAACTAGTCTAGACATGCATCAATCATATCTCATATGATATTTAAAATTAAATAATTTTTATTTGCTATTTTTTAGATGTTATTATAACACATTATAATATCAAAAAATAGTAAATAAAAGATCTAAAATATGATTTAATCAGATTAAATCAAAAACATGCAAGACTATTCTATAGAACTATTCTATTCTAGAACTAGTCATGCATATCTTCTAATCTTAGATCCAAATCATTTAATTTTAATTTTTTCTGATTTCAGATCTGATCACATCTCATGTGACATCTAAAATCATTTATTTTCTAATTAAAATAAATTTAAAATTCAGATCTAAATAACTTTTAGAACCATGGCTCTGATACCAGTTGAAGGGAAATCCTGATTTCCCGGTCCAGGTTCGTTCAGATCTGATCAGATCAAGAGATATATTTCAAAAATTTTTTTCTTTGATCTCAATCAGATCTAGATATTTTAGATCTAATTCTTATTATTTTAATAAATAAAATAAAATAAGATAAATTAAATCAAATTTAATTTACCTGATTTGGGTAATCCTATTACCCTGTTGATGATCCTGATTGCAGCGGAAGGTTCTGGATCTAGCCACGCAAGCGCCTGGCCTCTACCGGTATCCACTCAGGTTGGATCTGGAGATCCTCTTCTTCTCTATCACACCTCCAAAAATCAGATCTGGATCTGATCTGGAGGATCTTCAAAACTCTTTTGAAGATCAGCAGTCGTCCTTTTGCAGCAGCGCAGCCTTCTTGCTTTTGATCGCCTTTCTCTTGATCTGAATCGCACCAACCAAAAGTCCAAAACTCCTTTTGGACGTGGAGAGCAAGGGGAGAAGGTGGTTTGGCATGGAGAAGGAGGGGAGAGGCAGCCTTGGGGCATGGGGAATTGTGATTCAATCATCTTATGTAATTTGAGTTGGGCATAGAGGTCTTATTTATAGACTGGACTATGACCAACTTCTCTTCTTTCCCAACCAATCACATCCTTTGTGAAATCAGATCTAAATCTGATTTGGTGAATAGAGTCCCCTGGATTCCTCCTTAGAGGGTGCCTAAGACAGTCCAAAGTTGGTTCTTAGAAGAACTCTAATTGGAATCCAAAAAGGAGATGGAGTCCTTGTCCAACAAGGACTCCTAGGCGCCTCCAACTTGGGCACACGCCAAGGGTGGCGTGCGCCCTCCTCCTTTCCAGGTTCTGGCAGGGATAGGCCCCACCAGCTCTCCAATAGTGCATGACATGGTCAAAAGTCAAAGTGTCAATGGTCAATGTTTGACCAGTCAAAGGTAGACTTTTGACCAAAGTTAAAGAACAAGAAATGATAGGTGACCAAAAATGGCAGGTAATATCTTATAAAATAAGACAACCTATTGACTTGGACAACCTCCAGTCAAACCATATGAAGGCCTCTAATTGAGCTCAAACTCTTTTGGCTCAGATAGGACAACTTATTTATGATAGTAAAAGAAGAACGTTAGGTTCAATTGAGTGCTAGTACGATTTTCTTGAACCTAATTGAATCTCATTCAGATCAATTGAACTGGACCAGTTCAATTGATGATCACCAGATTCAAACCCTGTTTGTGTGACCCAGTTAGGTTCAGTTCTGTATGGTAATGGGATATGTCATGATCTCTATTCATCGAATCATCAAAACTCCTTTCGATGGATCAGAATCTTCTGATTCGAACAGTTAGAATGATCGATCATCTAAATCATTCTAATTGCTCCCAAAATCCACCAGTGACACCTAGCAGTATATGGTGGCAACCCATCAGAGCTGAATGTGAACCTCTTGGTGCAGCTACCTATGTGATTAAGTTCTTCTATCTTGAGCCCCGATCAGATTAGGGTTAAGGTAAACTCGTCAAACCCTAGTCTCTGTCATATGATGTAATCATTCGATTCGAGTCCGATGTGAAAATCTAAATAGAAACTCTTTCTATTATTTCACTCTGCCATGGCCATGGACTTCTGGACTTGATTCTCATGATTATCATAGGGCTGCTCCTCTACCACCGAGGTAGATAGATTCCATCTTGATGCCATCCAGTTCCTACAATGAACATGCTATAGCCAACATACACCTCAGGGTTTCGAATGGCTAGGAGACCGAGTAATGGTGCAGTCAAACTATAACACCCTCAAGGTGAACTACCGATGCACCTCAGGTCAAAGAACCAGACACACTACTGCAGCATCGAGTCAGTCATTGATGAGAAGGTAGACTCCCTAATGACTACTCGAGGTGGTCACGCTCAGTGCCCTCATTCTCTAACGAGTACCTGTACTCTCGCTTCGGTGTCTCCACACCGTAGACTCAAGACTCATCTACTAAAGAGAAGCGATTGTACACCAACCTTTCGGATCAATCACCATCCTTGTGATGATCCTATGGTCGGGAGCATTTTATGAGTTAACAATGATTATTCATGTCTTAAATTTTCAACTCTTGAAAATATGAATTATCATTACCATTAACTCAAAGGATGTATCATAAACACTAAATACACATATGTGATAGAAAATAACCCATTTTATTTATTATAGTCATAATTACAATTTTGCCCCTAGAAGTGTATTACAAGTGTCAGCCAATTCTGGCTTCTAGGGCACATATATCTAACATGGATATCAGAGAAAAGGTACCTTTGGGTGTGGAAAAAATTAATTATATTAAGGCAATTTCATAAGAAGAGTTCTTATACAAGACATAGCGCCATAAAGAATCCCTTTCTGACCAAAAACCATATTAATTCAATCATTGAGGCTTCTAGACCTAATCTCCATCTAGATTTTAATGCCAAAAATCCATCTGGAAGGTGGCAGCATGAAAGGATAAGGAAGAGTCCATGTGCATCTAGGACTCTTTCCTCAAGAGTTTGAACCAAATTAAACTCTATCAAAACCCGATCTAGGAACCTCCAAAAATCAAAAAATTTTGCACACCCAAAGTATAACTCATGTTGTATTACATATACAAAAAATAGAGCAAAATGATTTCTAAAAAGCTTTCTAAAATTCTCTGATCATGTGACCCTCAATTCTCTCAATTGGATCAACTATTGACCCTAGTCCAATTGCACTAGGAATGAATTTAATTTTCATAATTAATCTGACCTAGACTTATTCCAGTTAGATAAAAATAAATCTAATCAAGATATAAGAATGGGCCAAATCAAATTTGACTCGATTGTGATGAATCAAAAAGATTACAGAAGGAGAAAGTCAGGCTTAATTATGTGCTAGCATGATTATCTTGAACCTGATTGGATCTAATCCAAATCAATCGAACTTGATTAGCTCAATTGATGACATCCAGATTCAAACCCTTATTTGTGTGATCTAGTTAGGTTTAGTTTCATATGGTAATGAGACATGTCATGATCTCCATCATCGACATCATCGAAACACCTTTCGATGTACCAAAACTTTTCTAATTCATATAGTTAGAATGATCGATCATCAAAATCATTCTAATTGCTTCCAAAATCCACCAATGACACCTAGTAGTATATGGTGGTAATCCATTAGAACTGAAAGTGAACCTCTCAGTGTAGCTACCTGTGTGATTGAGTTTTTCTATCTCGAGTCCTGATAGAATTAGGATTAAGGTGAACTCGTCAAACCCAATATCTATCATATGAATTAATCATTCGATTCAAGTCCTATGTTAAATCCTTATAGAAACTCTTTCTATCTTTTTCACTCTACCATGGCTATGCGCTTATGGACTCGATTCTCATGATCATCATAGGGCTACTCCTTATCTATTGAGGTAGACAGATCCCTTATTGGTACAATACAATTCCTATAATGAACGTACTATAGCCAACATACACCTTAGGATATTGAATGGCTAGGAGATCGAGTTATGGTGTAGTCAAACTACAACACCCTCAAGATAAATTATCGATGCAACTCAAGTCAAAGAACCAGACATACTACTGCAACATTAAGCCAGTCATCGATGAGAAGATAGACTTTTTTATGAATGCTCGAGGTGGTCATGCTCAGTGCCCTCGTTCTCTAACGAGTACCTATACTCTTGCTTCGATATCTCTACATCATAGACTCAAGACTCATCTACTCAAAGAAAGCGATCGTACACCAACCTTTCAGATTAATCACCATCCTCATGATGATCCTACGGTTGAAAGTAGTTTATGAGTTAATTATGAAAATTCATGTCGTAAATTTTCAACTCTTTGAAAATATGAATTGTCATTATTATTAACTCAAAGGACGTATCACAGATACTTTTAAATACACATTATGATAGAAAATAATCAATTTATTAATTTATAGTCAAAATTATAAAATTGCTCTTAAAAGTGTATTATAAGTAACAGCCAATCTGACTTCTAGGGCATACATCTAATAAACTCCCACTTGACCTAAAGCCTATTGGCTATAAATCTAAGTCCCATCTTCTCAAGGTGAGCTTCGATCTTCTGCTGGCTCAATGGCTTTGTTAGCAGGTCAGTTGCATTATCTGCAATGTCGACTGTCTGGACCTCGACGTATCCCTTCTCGAGGTAATCACAGATGAGATTGTATCGTCGCTCGATGTACTTAGATTTTTGATGAGATCTCAGCTCCTTAGCTAGAGCTATAGCACCATTATTATCACAATACAGAGGGATGACATCTGATGGCATCACTCTGAGCTCTACAATAAACTTATTATACCAGAATGCCTCTTTTGCAGCTTTCGACGTAGCAATATACTCTACTTTCATGGTGGAATATGCTATCATAACCTGCTTGGAACTCTTTCAGCTAACAACACCACCATTATACACAAATATACTACCAAATGTCGACTTTCGATCATCTATATCAGACATAAAATCTGAGTCCATATAACCCTAGACCTGGAGTTCTCCATTACCAAAAATCAAAAATATATCCTTAGTCTTTCTCAAGTACTTAAGGATATATTTCATAAAAGTTCAGTGCTCTTCACCTGGATTTGACTGATATCTACTCGTAACACTAACAGCATGGACGATATCAGGTCGTGTATATAGCATGGCGTACATGAGGCACCCTATTGCCGAAGCATAAGGGATCTTGCTCATGCGTTCAATATCCTCAGGTGTGTTGGAACACATCTTCTTGGAGAGATGAATGCCATGTCTGAAGGGCACCAATCCCCTCTTGATGTTTTCCATGCTAAACCTCTTTAGTACCTCCTCTATGTACATCTTTTGTGAGAGACCCAGCATCCTATTTGATCTATCCCTATAGACCTTAATTCTTAGAATAAAAGATGCCTCTCCTAAGTCTTTCATAAAAAACTCATTTGATAACCATATTTTAACTATGGTCAACATGAAAATATCATTTCCAATAAGGAGGATGTCATCCACAAACAGTACGAGGAAGATAACAACACTTCCACTGATCTTTTTGAATACATACGGTTCCTTCTCATTCTTGATGAATCCAAATGATTTGATCACATCATTGAAATGAGCATTCCAGCTCCGAGATGCTTGTTTAAGTCCATAGATGGACCTTTGTAGCTTGCAGATCTGGTGATCAGCATCACTGGATGTGAAATCTAGCGGCTGTTCCATATAGAACTCTTCATCAAGATATCCATTTAAGAAGGCCATTTTCATGTCCATCTGTCATATTTCATAATCAAAATAGACTGCAATAGCAAGCAATATGCAGATGAATTTTAGCATAGCTACTGATGAGAAGGTATCCTGATAGTCAATGCCTTCGTGCTAACTATACCCTTTCGCCACTAACCTAGCCTTGAATATCTCCACATTTCCATCTGCACCTATCTTTCTCTTGTAGATCCATTTATACCTAATAGGTACTATCCTTTAGGTGGATCTACCAAGGTCCAGACTTGGTTGGAGCGCATTGAGTCACTCTCTAACTTCATTGCCTCTAACCATTTCTTGGAGTTGATATCTAATATCACCTCATCATAAGTTTTGGGATCATCACCATGAACCCAATTTTTCATGAGAAATATTTCCTCTACGTCCTCTAAAATAGTACCTAAGTACCTTTCAGAAGGATGAAAAATTCTTTCTAATCTACGAGGTGGAGGAGGTAGCGATTAGACTGACATAATCTGATTGGGTTTCATAGGATCCTTAGCTCATTGCTCTTAGGAGACTTTCTCCTCGAGCCTAATCTGCCTTTCGATGCCACCATCTTGAATAAACTATATTTCAAGAAAGATGTCATGTCGACTCACAATCACATTATGATCTTTCGGAATGTAGAAATAATATCCTAATGACTTTTTAGGATATCCTATGAACCAATCTCTAAAGGACCTACACTCTAACTTGTTCGCCTGTTGTCTCTTGACATGAACCGAACAACCCCAAATTCTGAGGTGACTCAAACTTGGTTTCTTACCATGCCATATCTTACATAGTATGGTAGGAACAGTTTTAGAGGGAACCCTATTCAGTAAATATATAGCGGTCATTAGACTATGTCCCTAAAAAAACTTAGGAAGGTCCGTGAAGATCATCATAGATTGGACCATATCTAATAAGGTCTGATTTCTCCATTCTAAAATCCCATTGAGTTGAGATATTTCAGGTTGAGTCCATTGAGAGACTATGCCATTTTGCTTAAGATAGTCTAGGATAGGTATTCACCTCCTCGATCTGATCGAAGAACCTTAATGGGTTTTTTGATTTATTTATCTACTTCATGTCTGAATTCTTTGAACTTTTTAAAAGCTTCAAATTTATGTCGCATCAAATACACATACTCATACCGAGATAAATCATCGATAAAGATGATGAATAGACATAGTTGCCTCTAGTCGGCACATCAAATAGACCGCACACATCAGTATGTACTAGGGCAAGTAGGTCTATGGCCCTTTCCCCATGTCCTACAAAAGGGAGCTTGGTCATTTGGCCATGAAGGCATGATTCATAAATTGGATATGACTCGAAAGTCAACGAACTCAGTAGCTTGAATTTCTCCAATCTATTAATCATGTCTTCCACTATATGACCTTGCCTAATGTGCCATAGATACCTATCGTTTAGACTATTTTTAGATCATTTTGATCCTATGGCATTCATGTTTTGCTTAATATTAAAAATAAAAACATCAGTATGTAACTGATAGAGATCATTTATAAGGTAACCACTTGAAATTTTATTTCTTTCATAAAAAATATTACAATGGTCCTTAAGAAAACTAATTACATAGCCTTCCTATGCTAAACATGAAATAGAAATCAAATTCCTACTTACTACAGACATATAAAAATAATCTCAAAGAACTAAATCTAATCCTAATGGTAATCATAGAGGATAGATTTTCATAGCCACTACAGCAACTCTTGCTTTATTCTCGACATGTAGGATCATCTCATCATCCCTCAGCCTTCTGCTATCCTCAAGATCCTGCATAGAAGTGTATAAGTGAGCACTAGAATCAGAGTCAAGCACCCAACTGGATGTAGAAGAAATCATAAGGTTAGATTTAATAATGAGCATACCTCTAGAAGGACCTACCTCCTTCTTGTTCTTCAGACTAACCAGGTACAAGGGGTAGTTCCTCTTCCAACGATCATCTGTATTGCAATAAAAATATTTTTCTTTGTCAGCAGCCTTCTTCTTCGGCTCTGTCTTCTTCTTCCCACCATCCACCTTTTGCTTCTTTTCTTGACTTCTTCTTCTTTCCAAAAGACTTTCTCTTGAAAGAATTCCACTCTACAGCAAGTACTAAGCCTTTAGAACCTTTCATAGAAAGCTTAGTAGTAACTAGCATATTCATAGGTTCTGCCAGAGTATTCTATAGTTTACGCATATGATAGTTCATGATAAACTGCTACGCATCAGTTAAGATTTGCAGAATTGTATCAATCTGTAAATCCTTGTCTAACTTGATACTAAGCTTCTTAAGCTCTTCTAAGTCCTTGATCATCATCAGACAATGATCTTGGACCGACTGCCCATCATGCATTTGAGCCTTAAAAAGTTTTCTAGTGACTTGATATTTAGCTGTGCGACTTTGTTTGCCAAACAACTCTTGCAGGTGAGCCAACATTTGGCAGCTAGTCTTAATGTCTTCATGTTGGCACTAGAGCACATCAGACATCGAGTCCAACATGTAATACCTGGCTTTGTTATCATCATCCATCCACTTTTCTAAAGATGCTCTCTAATCAATGGATAGATGGACTGATAAAGTGGGAGGATCCTATTCCAACACATGAGTCAACTTCTCAAAATTCAAAATAATTTTGAAGTTCTGGAGCCAATCCTTGAAGTTGGATCCGATCAATCTATGGGTGTCCAGGATAAGGGCTAGTGGGTTGGACGCACACATTTTTCTGTAGAGACTCAAAGTTTCTAGTTAGATTTTGTAATTAGATTTAATCAATTAGTTAAGAAATTTTATTTTTAAACAAATTAGGCTCCCACTATTTTCTCGGATCCCTACACTCTTTGGATAGAGATGCAAAAATCTTTGCGATCAATTGATTTCTAGTGGATGGTGCGGTCCCATCGATTGGCTCACCACCTCACCTAACAGTTATTGATGATGGATCAACGATGAGTTGACAACTCTTATCCAATGATTCTCTAATCATGGTGCATCTAATCCTAATCTCTAACTCATGAATCTCACCATGTCTGAAATATTGATCCACTCCTTAGTTAAGTTAGACTCACCATTTGTACAAATTGGATTTCTGATTGGATCCCTCACCATATCTAGAATATTAAGCCCAACCCATCCTCCAACCCATAGCATCCAATGCCTAATAGATGTGGTTGTATCTTTTTGGTACAACTGAGCTACTGTAACTAGTCGAGAACAATCAACCCCGGAAAGGGTCCACACATCTACAACGGTGGAAGATCAATTGACTTAATCTTTTCTTAGGAAGATTCAATTTAGGTCTCTTAGACTTGAATCAATCATAACAGTTATGACAAGTCTAGTGGCATGGGTTAGCTCAAACTGTTAGCTATCTCAAATCAGAACTGGGTTGACACAAATGGCCAGATAAGTGAGATCGGTGGAAGAGATATGACCTTAACTTGACAAGAATGCATTCAGGTCGAGTAGCACCCAATTAAAAATCGATCGATCAGATCTACCAAACTTACCTTAGACACCAAATTGTCGAACCAGAACTAATCGGGTTAGCCTATAATCTAGGCTCGAACCATGGAGCCAAATTAGATCTTAATTGGATCGATCACATGTGGCTGTGAGTCAACCTTGACCCAGACTTACAACTATTGATCTCATCAATTCTAAGCACTCTTGATCCCACCTAACCAACTCTTGATTCTGTTTGATCAACCGCTAGACCTAATTAAGCTACCCAAGCCCGAACCCAATTTTATGAAAATATCTTAGATCTGAAAATTCTTAATTTTATACCTAATTAGTTTCATAATCTTAATTCTTAATTAAGTTTGGATTCATAAATAAAAAAAATATGTATCAAAATTCTAGAGTTTTAGGATCTAAGATTTTACAAAAAAATAAGTTCTGATTTTTTATTAAGGATGAATATGCAGCACCCCTACACGCCATAAGAATATCCCATTGAATGAGAGGAGAGAGCTTTTAAACCCTACTTTGTTCTTATGATTGGACGGCCAAGGAGAACGTCTTAATCAGAAATATAATTGAAACTGTAAAACTAGTTAGATCTAGATCATATATCATATATATAATTAATGATCTAACTAATACATGCTTTGCATACATCTCATGTATCATTACTAAATTAAACATGCAAGTTTTTTAGATCTAAAATATCATTTATAATATCTAAAAAATATATTTAAATTTGATCATATAAAAAAAAATTATTCTAGATAATTTGTAGAACTATTCTATAACTAGTCTAAATATGCATCTTTTCATATCACATATGAATAAATCAAAAATTAAAAATTTTATTTTCTATTTTTTAGATCTGATTAAAATAATTATAATATTAAAAAAATAAAAAATAAATAAATTTAAAATCATATTTAATTAAATTAATAATATAATTATACTAGATTATACATAGAACTATTCTATTCTTAGTCTAGTCATGCATCTCATACATATTAGATCTAAATGATTTAATTTTAATTTTTTGATTTCAAATCTAATCAAATCTGATGTGATATCTAAAACTTTTTAATATAAAATCAAAAATTAAATAAAATTAGATCTAAAATAGATCTGAAGAACTGCAACCTGGCTCTGATATCAGTTGAAGAGAAAATCTATTTTTCCAGCACAGGATCGTTCAGATCTGATTGGATCTGAAAGAATATTTTTAAATTTTTTTCTAAAATATTAATCAAATCTAAAACTTCTCAAATTTGATCATAGAGATCTAATATTAAAGGCTAAAAATAAAATTAAATTAGATTTAATTTTAAGTATCTGATTTGGTAATCTAATTATCCTGCGATGATTCTGTTGATTCCTGAGGTTCTAGAAGGAGCCATACACGCACCTGACCTCTACCGGTATCCACTTGGGTAGGACCTGAATGTCTTCTCCTCATGAATCTCTCCTTCAAAAAATAAATCTAGATCTGATTTGAAAAACCTTCAAAATAACTTCTGAGGGCAGCCTGCTTGTCTCACGAATACCGTCGCATAGATGCTGAATCTTGTGCCAAAAACCTTGGACCTTCAACTCAGATTTGTGCCT
The DNA here is from genome assembly GCA_006176705.1 of Cocos nucifera. Lineage (NCBI taxonomy): Eukaryota > Viridiplantae > Streptophyta > Magnoliopsida > Arecales > Arecaceae > Cocos > Cocos nucifera. The sequence goes on along the minus strand of QRFJ01002609.1, from coordinate 72,962 downwards.
AACTTTTTAGGCATATAGAAGAGAGGAAGAGAGGATAGAGGGGGCATGGATATCAAAGAAAAGGCTCCTTTGGGTATGAAAAAAATAAATTACATTCAGGCAATTTCATGAGAAGAGTTCTTATACAAGACATAGCACCATAATGAGTCCCTTTTTGACCAAAAATCTTATTAAAGCAAAATGATTTCTAGAGAATTTTCTTAAATTCTCTGATCACATGATCCTCAATTCTCTCAATTGGGTCAACTATTGACCCTAGTCTAATTATACTAGGAATGAATTTAATTTTCATAATTAATCTAACCTGGACTTGTTCCAGTTAGATGAAAATAAATCTAATCAAGATATAGGAATGAGTCAAATCAAATTTGACATGATTGTGATAAATTAGAAAGATTACAAAAGAAAAAAGTTAGGCTCAATCATGTGCTAGCTTGATTATCTTGAATCTGATTGGATCTAATCCAAATCAATCAAACTAGGTTAACTCAATTGATGACATCTAGACCCAAACCCTTATTTGTATGATCCAGTTAGATTCAATTTTATTTGGTAATGAGACATGTCATGATCTCCATCATCGACATCATCAAAACACTTTTTGACGGATCAAAATTTTTTTGATTCATACAATTAGAATGATCGATCATCAAAATTATTCTAATTGTTCCCAAAATCCATCAGTGACACCTAGCAGTATATGGTAGCAACCCATCAGAACTGAAAGTGAACCTCTTGGTGCAGCTACCTATGTGATTGGGTTATTCTATCTTGAGCCTCGATAGAATTAAGGTTAAGGTGAACTCGTCAAGCCCAATATCCATCATATGAATTAATCATTCAATTCGAGTCCTATGTAAAATCCATATAGAAACTCTTTCTATCATCTTCACTCTACCATGACCATGGGCTTATGGACTCGATTCTCATGATCATCATAGAGCTGCTCCTCATCTACTGAGGTAGATAGATCCCTTATTTATGCAATCCAATTCCTACAATGAACGTACTATAGCCAACATATACCTCAAGATTCTGAATGGCTAGGAGATTGAGTTATGGTGTAGTCAAACTACAACACCCTCAAGGTGAATTATCGATGCACCTCAGATCCAAGAACCAAAAACACTATTGCAACATCAAGCCAGTCATCGATGAGAAGGTAGACTTTCTTATGAATGCTCGAGGTGGTCATGCTCAGTGCCCTCATTCTCTAATGAGTACCTGTACTCTCAATCTAGTGTCTCCACATTATAGACTCAAGACTCATCTACTCAAAGAAAGTGATCGTACACTAACCTTCCAGATCAATCACCATCTTTGTGATAATCCTACGGTCAGATGTAATTTATGAGTTAATTATGAAAATTTATATCGTAAATTTTTCAACTCTTTGAAAATATGAATTGTTATTACCATTAACTCAAAGGATGTGTCACATACACTTTTAAATACACACTATGATAGAAGATAACTCATTTATTAATTTATAGTCAAAATTATAAAATTGCTCTTAGAAGTGCATTACAAGTGATAGCCAATCTGGTTTTTAGGGCATACATCTAACATCCAATACTATCGCAGTAGAGCAAAATTGAACTATCGATGGAAGGTACCACTCTAAGCTTGCTGATGAATTTTCTCAGCCATACAACTTTTTTTTAGTGTCGACTGCTATAATATACTCTACCTCGCAAATTGAATCAACCATAGTATGCTACTTGAAACTCTTCCAGCAGATCATTCCACCATTGAAGATAAAGATATATCCCGACACACTCTTTCTATCATCATCATTTGACTGAAAACTAGATTCAGTGTATCTCATGAGTTTCAAGTTAGATTCTTCATAAATGAGCTATTAGTCCTTAGTATTTTTCAAATACTTAAGATGATTTTTGCAACCTTCCAATGGTTCTCATCTAGATTAGACTGGTATTTGCTCACTATCCCTAATGAGTATGCCACGTCCGGTCTCGTATATATCATAGCATACATTATAAAATCCACTACTGAAGCATATAGAATTCTACTCATACCATTTGTCTCTTGAGGAGTTGTCGAACAATCCTTCTTCAAGAGAGAAATTTTATGGCCTATCGGAAGATAGCTTTTCTTAAAATTCTCCATGCTGAATTATTTCAGCACAGTATCTACGTACATGGATTGGGACAACCAAAGTAGCCTATTAGATCTATCTCTATAGATTTTCATCCCTAGGATGTAGGATGCTTCTCCTAGTTTCTTCATGGAGAACTATGAAGACAGTCATACTTTTATATCTTGTAATGCAGGAATGTCATTTTCGATTAAGAAAATATCATCCACATATACAATAAAAAAATATAATTACTAAACCATTCACCTATTTGTATATGCAAGGTTCCTCTCCATTCTTAACGAAGTCATACATTCTGATCATCATATCAAAATGCATGTTCTAACTCCGAGATGCTTGCTTCAATCCATAATTGGATCTTTAAAGCTTGCACAACTTAAACTCGTTTGTGGATCTGAAATTCTCAGGTTGTACCATATACATCTCTTCTTCTAGCTCTCCATTTAAGAAAGTTATTTTCACATCCATTTATCATATTTCATAGTTCAGATGTGCGGCTATAGCAAGCATGATCCAATTAGACTTGAGCATTACCACAGAAAAAATATCTCATCATAGTCAATATCATAATATTGACAATACCCCTTGGCAACCAGATGAGCTTTATAGGTTTTCACTTTTCCAAATGCGCTCTTTTTTCTTTTGAAGACCCACTTACACCCTATAGGTTTTATCCCTTCAGGTAGATCAACCATTGTCCACACATCGTTGACCTTCATGGACTCTATTTTGGATTTTATTGCTTCAAGCCATTTTTTAGAGTCGGACCTCTACATTGCATCCATATAGATGACTGGATCCTCATTGTTCTCATCAAGCTTCATAGGATCTTCATCTCGGATTAAGAAACCATAGTATCTATTCAATTGATGCAGTACTCTACATGATTGCCTAAAGGATGGCTCTACACTGGGTTCCAGATTTGATCTTATCAAGTTTGGTTCAAATTCAATCATTTATGACAGTTCTTCTACCTATCAAACTTCATCAAGCTTGATCTTCGAGGCATTAGTTTCTTTACTAAGAATCTTTTTTTTCAAAAAGATTATCTTAAGACTAATGAACACATTTTATTCATTAGTATGGTAGAACTAATATCCTTTGATTTCTTTTGGATATCTTATAAAAAAATACTTATCAGACTTAGGTCCAAGCTTACATGTAATTAAATATTTCACATAAGCAGGACATCCCCAAACCCTAAGGTGTGAGAGTATTAGCTTACATCCTATCCATATCTTATATAGTGTTTTAGTTACAGATTTACTTGGAACACTATTGAGTATATAACAAGCTGAATCGAGTGCATATCCTAAGAAGAAGATCGGCAAACTAGCAAAGCCCATCATAAAATGAACCATGTCCAACAAGATCCGATTCCTTCTTTCTAACATCCCATGATGTTATGGTGTTCCAAGAGAAGTCCATTGAGAGAAAATTCTATTTTCTTTTAAGTATATCAAAAATTCACTAAAGAGATATCACCCTCTTGATTAGATCAATAGAGATGACTTGTATGAGTGTTTGACAACATACTCAAAGTCGTCTTGAGCATTATTGATCATAGGGATGAATTATACGGTAATCATAGGCTAGGGTTTTAAGAATGTTGCTTTGCATACCTTTAACCTATCCGGACGTCGGGAATCATTGCTAGATGATAAAATCAATTGGTATAAAAATTAGTTTTTATGCTACCGACTTAGGTTCGAACCTATGGGGTCATACATATTAGAGCTTGTAATCTGATCAAATAGTTAGTCGATGATTGAGAATCATTCTATGGTCAATCCATCAATACGATTGATGTTTGACTTAATGCAAGTATTGCAGGAGGATCGATTAGCAATTGGATTGCTAATTGGCTCAATTTGATTGACCAATTATGTTGAGATCAAGTTTAATTGAACTAAATTCAATTAGAATTGATTTAGACTTAATTAAATTAACTCTAGTTGATTTATTGGATAAGCCAAATGTAAGAAAGAACAATTCCTTGTTTGACTAGAACTTTAAATGCACCTAATTGACTTAGAATTTAAATCAAATTTAAATCTTAATTTAATTTAATTTAATTAACTTTCTAGTTGAACTAGGATCATCCTTAATTTGGTTGCATTTAATCTGATCTAAATAGGATTTAAATTGGGTTCAAACCTATTTTGACCTAGTCAAACAAGAGGAGTCCCAGTTAGACTGGGACTCTCTCTTTCTCTTGCGCCTAAGAGCCCACGCCCACACCTTTAATTCTAAAATTTTTACATGAATTCTCACACCTAAGAAAGCTTCTTCACACCCCATATTTCTGATTTTTTGAAATATCTTTTGACTTGGTCAAAACTAGAAAGTGGTTAGGATTAGTTTCCTATTTGATAGTCTCCTTTGACCAAAACTTCTTCCCTCATTTTGTTATTTTTCCTCATGCCACCCAACCTTTTGGTCCACCCTTTCTCCCCTGGTTTTTGTGTGTGAGATTCAGAGGATGCATGAAAAATATTATTGGAGGGGCGTCCAAGAGTTGGACTCCCCATAGGAGTCCTCCTTTGACTAGGTTTTGACCTAGTCTTGCAATAAAAGGGGGGCGCCTCCTATGAGATGGTTAGAGGATGTGATAAATCTTAAAAATTTATTAAAAACCTTAGTTAAAGGCAGAGAAGGCATGGTGGTTTTGGGATGCCAAGACTCTTGGAGGAGGACCTTTCTTGTGGACATCAAACAATAATGTCTTGATGAAGACAAGGTAAGAGAAGATAGTCTTTTCTTATATTTTCTTTTATATTTCTCTCTTCCTATTTTATTTATGATTTTTATATGATAAAAATATAAGAGAGAGAAAGTGAGATGGTATAGGGATTTGTTCTTCAAGGCGTTGAAGCATAGTGATCATCTTTGGACATGATCTAATCATGTCCTGATGAGAGAAGAAGAAGAAAAGAACGTCTTCTCTTACGATTTCTTTGAGAATCCTTCTTTTTCATATTTTTTATGGGAATTTTCTATGATAAAATTAGAGATAGTAGATCTGAAAACTTAGGAATGATTTTAGAGGAGAAGGTCTCCTCTTGTTCTAGCATAGAGATGTTTTCAGGACATCAATCGTTGATGTCCTTAAGAAGAAGATTTATCTTCTCTTAGGATTTATTTTTTCTTGATTTTATTTTTTGATTTATGGGAGATCCAAGATTTAAATTTCTTCCTTATTCCTCCTCATGTTCTTCATCTCTTGGAGTGTTGAAGAGATCCGAAGAATATATATTTGATTAACCATCAGGAGGTATCTGTGAGAAACTAGCACTTCGAGCAGATCTTCATTCAACGAACCTCCGATCTATGTTATAGATTCGTGTGGATCATCTGTAAAGGCCAGATGCGTGTGCAACTCTAAAAATAATATTAAAAATCAACCATGAAGTTCTCGATCCATGCAAAGATAAGAGATCTAATCTTTTGGTAATCTAGATAAGATCTAGGATTAGATCTAGAATTATTCTAGATCTAGGAATTGATATGATCAATATCATTTATGATTAATTTAATTTTATATTTATATTTGCATCATGACATGTTATAGATCCTTGATGTATGGTTTTGTAATCTGATTATATGCATATTGTAGATTAAATTGTTTAATCTATATCATTCGCTGCTTTAAATTCAAAAAATTTTTGAAATTCATGCATGAAATGCTGCATATTTTTCTATAAGTAAATCTTCATTATCCTTAAATTTGTGGGGAGAAGCTTTAAAAACTGCTATATATATCCTAAATTGGATACCTAGTAAAGTCGTTCCTAAAACTCCTTTTAAGTTATGGATGGATAGAAAATCAAGTTTAGGGCATTTATATATTTGGGATTGTCCTATAGAGGCTTGATTATATAACTCACAATAAAAGAAATTGGATCCTAAAATTGTTAGTTGTTATTTTATAGAATATCAAGAAAGATCAAAGAATTTTAGATTTTATTGTCCATCACCCACCACTAGAATTATTGAAACTGAAACTGCTAGGTTCATTGAAGATGGTAAAAATAGTGTAAGTGATGAATCACATAATTCAATCTTATAAAAAATAAGAGAATCTCTTCTTATTATAATAACACTTAGAGATATTCCACTTGAGCCTACTCAACTTGAAATTATGGAACATCAACAAATGATTGATACGCCACTTCTTGAATAAACTATCAATGAACCTGATCTGATTCAAAATAATTATAATAATACTAAATCTAAAATATTATGGAGATCTACTAGAATTAAAAGATCAGCTATTTCAGATGATTATGTTATTTACTTATAAGATTATGATTATGATATTAGGATGAAAGATGATCTAGTTTTATTTAAAGATGCCATGAATAGCGATGATTTTAAACTTTGGTTAGATATCATGAAAGAAAAGATGGAATTCATGAATAAAAATCAAGTCTGAGAAGTTATCGAATTGCTTCAAGAATTTAAGCCTGTAGGCTGTAAATGGATTTTTAAGACCAAATGGGATTCCAAAGCCAATATTGAGAGATATAGGGCTAGACTTGTAGTAAAAGAATTCACTCAAAAGGAAGGCATTGATTATCATGTAATATTTTTTTCTATTTCTGAAAAGGATTCATTCAAAATTATTATAGTATTAGTAGCTTATTTTGATTTAGAACTACATCAAGGGGGTGCTTGATTCGTGATTGGACTCAAAATTGGAATGGATTGGAATCAAAATTGAAATGGCCTAAACCTCTAAAGTGTTTGGTTCATGATCAAAATCAAAATGGGAATGGAAATAAAAATAAAAATTTGAATCCATAGATAAGAGTGTAGATTGAGTTTTTGATAGATTGGGCCATTTTTATTTCATCCTAAAATCAGAATGAAACTCCCCCCAACCAAGCGATTGAAATAGGAGTCATCCATTTTCATTCCGATTTTGGACCCCTACTCCCTCCAACCAAACACCCCCAAATGGATGTCAAGATTGCATTCTTGAATGAGAAATTAAAAAAAGAGATGTATATGAAATAACCTGAAGGATTTTTAGTGCATGAAAATAAAAGACCATTATGTAAATTAAAAATCTATATATGGTCTTAAATAAGCTTTCAGACAATGGTACTTAAAGTTTAATCATATCATTGCTTCCTTCAAATTTAAGAAAAATATTGCTGATCAATGTATATATTAGAAGATAAAGGAGAGTAAATTTATATTTTTGATACTATATATGGATGATATCTTATTAGCCAGCAATGATTTAGATTTCTTATATGAAACTAAAAAATTTCTTTTCGAATATTTTGACATGAAAGATATGAAAGACACTTCTTATATTCTTGGTATAGAAATCCATCATGATAAGAATAAGAGGTTACTTGATTTATTTTAGAGAAATTATATTACTAAGATTCTAGAAAGATTTGGAATGTCAAGCTACTCATCAAGTGCCAATCATTAAGGATGATAAATTCAATAAAATTCAGTATCCTAGGAACAAAAATGGGAAAAATCAGATGAGATATATATCTTTTGCATCCACAGTAGGTAGTCTAATATATACTCAAGTTTGTTCTCATTCTGATATCAGTTTTACTTTGAGAATGCTTGGTAGATATCAAAGTGATCCAGGTATGGACCATTGAAAAGCTACCAAGAAGATAATGCGATATCTTTAGGAAACTAAATACTACATACTTAGTTATAAAATAACTAATCAATTAGAAGTAATTGATTATTCAGATGTAGATTATACTAGTTGCCTTGATAGTAGGAAGTCCACATCAGGTTATATCTTCCTATTAACTAGTGGAGCAATCTCATGGAGGAGCACAAAATAGCGCATTATTGTTTGCTCTACTATAGAAGCTGAATATATAAACTGCTATGAGGCTTTCTCACATGCTCTATGGTTGAGAAAATTCATCTCAGAGCTTGAAGTTATGGATCTATTTTTAAGCCATTGAGAATTTACTATAACACTTCTACTATAGTTTCTTTCTCTAACAATAGCAAGATCGCCAATATAAATAAACATATTGATGTTAAGTACCTTATTGTAAATAAAAAAATTAGTAGTCATCAGGCGTCTATTGATTTTGTTGGTACTACTTGTATGATAGCCGATCCTTTAATGAAAAATTTAGTATCCAAAATTTTCAAAAAGCACGTAAAAGTTATGGACATTTGTTATTAGGATATTTAATTTATAATAGATACTTATTTTGAGATCTGTTAGTGGTTTGATGACTACTATTATTTATTTTTAATTATTATTTATATACATTATCATTGACTTTTGTCAAAATTAAAATAAATAGAAGTGTCATTTATATGATATAACAGTGGGACCATTATCATAGGCATTATGATTTTGTTAGCCTATGTATTCTAATATATAAGACTGGTTTAAATAAAAATTATTGATATCATAATACATGAAAGATAATATATCAATTGAGATATATAACCATCATGATTTGCATTAATCATATTTACTTAATCAAAGTATAAAGGATCCTTCAAGGAATAGATCATTAGGCAAATTTTTAAAAAATGAGTGCACACTCGTCGGATCAATTTTAAAATTTTGATTTAGGATTGTTATTTTAAAAATTTTAAAAAAATATTTTTTTATTTTTAAAATATTTTGGCAAAACCAAAGAGTTAATTTTAAGTAATAATATTGGTCAACTGGAAGAATGTTGGATTGGACTCCTAATGTGGCCTAATTGTCATTTAGTTAGGTTTAACACATTGGGTCAAGTTTTGAATCAATTATAGTGAGCCTAATCAATTAAAGAGTTCTATTCCTTGTAAGACTTAGTCTAAAACTTGTAGTTTAGTTAGAAATAAGTCTTTTGATGGGATAAGATAAGTGTAAGTATAAATAGAGATGGCCCGATCCTTTTTCTCTAACTTTCAAAAAGGTGTGACGATTTTCATCGATCATCTGCATTAAGAACGAGGATGAGGAGAGAGAAGAATAGCCGCATGTGAAAGATAGATCAGATGCTCTGCGGGCTATGTGATCATCGTGTTGGTAAGACGATGGTGTAAGGTATGTTTTATTTTGATTTTGCATGAATAATGGAGCACGATCCAGGCATAAAAGTATAAAATTATCTTACAATGATATCTTATTTATGTGCTAAAAAAGGATTTGATTAAGATAACTGGCTAGTTGTGACCATTCCACGAACATGTTCATGGAAACTAGGAGGGTTCCTTCCTTAAACATTTTTGAGAAAAGTTGGTGTTATCCATATTGTTTTATTTCATCAAAGGTTGAAGGAAGAAAAAAGTTCCTAGAAGAAAGCACGATTGGTAATGAAAGTGAAAAGAATGACAAAGAAGTTCAATCTTGAATTTCTGAAAGTTATCTTGATTGCATGGTAAATATTTTTCTAGTAATCAAGAAATGTAGAACAGTACGGGTTCATTTTTGCTAGGGGCACTACAAAAAATGAAAAAATAGATGACTTTTATTTGATGACGCTAGTTGAAAGAGTTGGTAAGTGTTGGTTTTTAACAATGCTTGTAAGCATCATTATGTTGGATTTAAAGACAATGCTTATAAGTGTTGTCGAACTCCACTAAATCCCTAGACACTATCTGAACCCTTCCCACCTCGATAATACTTTCCACTCCAACACTCCGCTTACCTCCTTTTCCATCCCATCCCTAAGAACCGAGACCATCCATTGCCTCCTCCTCATCTTCCTACTCCGACACTTTTGCTTACCCCCTTCTCCTCCATCCCATCCTTAAGTTACCGAGGCCATCCATTGCCCCCTCCTCCTTATAAAAGCATCAATTCCACCACCTTCTCCTCCTCCTCCTCCTCCTTGTCTTCCCACTTTGACAACCCTTTCTACTTTGACACTTTGCTTACCTCCTTCTCCTCTATCCTATCCCTAAGCAATCGAGGCCATCTACCGCTCCCTCCTCTTAAAAGCATCGACTCCACCTCCTTCTCCTCCTCCTCCTCATCTTTGTCTCTATTGAAGGAGTTTGTGACTTTTTTCTACCAGAGCTTTAGAAAGCTCTGAAAGCCAAAGGAGAAACCTAGTCTCGATCTCTTCCTCTCTATTCGTTGAAGAAAGGTAAGAAGCTTATCCACTTCTTCTTGATATCTTTATGCTCTCTGATCTCCTAATTACATGCATGGATGGAAGTATATCGATAGATTTTGAGGGTTTCATTGGTGATTGGTGATCATCGTGTAAGTTTTGTTGAGAGATCTATGAGTTTTAGACCATAATATGTTGTCCTTTTGATCTCTAGAGTGGGGATTTGACATTCGGAATCATGAAGATGCCTCCAACAGCCCTCTTCCTAACCTGTCCCCTTCCCCAATCTGACGAATCCTAATCACCCTCAACAACTCCAACAACATAGACCCTAGTCCTTTCCCTTACCTTTGAGATGCTATGGACTAGGTTGGGGTTAGGGTTTATGGCTTGGGGTTGTAAGTTTTAGAGAATTTTCTTGAAAGTTTATGGCTCTTATATTAGGTATCTACTAAGGAAAAGTATATATTTATGCTAAATCTTATTTCATTTGTATTATGCATTTTTTTCATAAAAAAATGTGAAATTACTTTAGCTAATATAAGAAGGACGTAATTCACAAATCACTTTTAGTTGGGAAAATAAGAAAAGAAGTACCTCTTGAAGCGTATAAATACACAAATACCATGTGTTTATACCCATACGAATAAATTTGTTCTTGCTACCAAACTTCATGATTTAGCAACTGGGCCATTTTATCCTTAGTATTTTCCCATTTGGAGTCTTACATGGGCCTTCTATTAGTATAAGAGAATGATCAACTTTGAAATTGCTTGGACTCAACATGGTAGCTTTGCTTTCATGGTGGCATGTGTAATTTTGTTCATCCAGATGCTAGAAAGAAGACAGTCGGTTTCCACCTGAGCCATCAATATGTCAGAACTTATATAGGAAGTTTTTTATGTTTTGAGTTTACAAGAGAGTAGGGATAGATTTATTGAGCCCATTGACTGCATATGTATGGACATGCCTGCATCTTTTACATTAGCTCAAATTTTGAGAAAGAAAATTCATTGTGAAATGTGCACATTGAGTTTTATTCATTATTGTGAAACCAGAAGATATTATTTCAATCTTGCAATAGGAAGCTATATGTAGCATCTGAGATAAGGTATAAAACACAATCCTAGTCCTAAAATAGCTACTGGAGATTCTGCCTTATGCCACTCTATTACCCATATTCAAAGGTGAGATATCCTTGTATCAATTTTGAATTTTTTTATTACATTAGTTAACTTCTCATTTGGAGGTTTTAGGGTGCACAACAAACTAGAATAAATCATGTAGGATTGCAACAATAAAGGTCCCTTACAATGATGTATTGATCTCAACCAACATTTTAGCTTCTTGTTGTTTGGAAAAGGTCCAGATCAAACTATATTGGCAACCATCAAAATATACGGCACAATATTTTTATATCGAAATGACAAGTTGGAAGGGCTCAACTAGTGACTCAATGATATTAAAGGATTCGGCCTTATGAGCCACACTGCAATGGCATCCTAATCAATCAAGGTATTCTCCTAGATTCATAGCCCGTATTGCCTTGAACTATGTTTAGGTAACCATGCACTGCCAATCGCACCCCACCTACCCCCATAAAACAAGAGTTCATACCCGAACATGGGCAGGAATTAGTATTTGGACTGATTCATTTCCCATATTGAGCTATGCAATGTTCTCTAAAAGAGCATGAAGTATGCATGCTATAAGATGAGTTGTTTAATACATGTCACACTTCTTTATGTTTGAACATTGAGTGTGCCCTTGGCAGATTGAAGAACAGTTTCAAATTTTAAGCTTTTGTATTCTCTTCGTTTCTTCCTCTATGCAATGCAAGTTGACTTGATGCCAGCTTTTTCTCCTCTCCACAACAATATACTGGTTGTTAACTCCAATAATCAATTTGTGAATCGAAAAAATGGTGTTTGGGAACACCTGACCTTAACTATTGCAATCATGACCAATTTCTAGAATCTTCCATCTAGAATACTTTTGTCTAGATAACTCTATGTCCTCACTTTTTTTCTAGAGTATTCTTATCTAGATTTTTTACAACCTTGTAAATAAAGAAAAATCTAGAACACATCTATTTTTACACATAGCAATATTTCTAGAATACTCTATAAGTATCCTTTTGTTCTAGATTTTCTTTAGAACTTTCTTGAAAGTGTATCACTCTTCAACACTACTCCTTGATGCACTTTATTGAGAGTCCAAGCATCCTCCTTAATAGCTGCAGTTTTTTTCTTGGTAATACTTTTGTAAAGATATCATCTATTTGTTCTTCTGTCTTGCACTATTTGAGCTTGATTTCTTTGTTAAATTCAACTTCTCTCAGAAAATAATACTTGATTGCAATATGCTTTGTTCTACTATGATAGACTGGATTCTTCACCACAATAATCACTGACTTGTTGTTGTAATAAATCTCTATAGGATCTTGTTGTTGTTCTCCCATATCCTCTAAAATCCTTCTCAACCATAATTCTTGACATGCTAATCCGACTTGCTGCTATGTATTCAGCTTTAGCAAAAGATTGTGCGAATCGTATCTTGCTTCTTTGATGATTAAGAAAATATTTTAGAGCCAAGTGTGAATACATATCTAGAAGTAATTCTTCATATCATCCATTGATGCCAGCCCAATCACTCTCAGTGTATCTGATTAATCTTGAGTCAGAAGTGGACTTGTACCAAATTTCATACTCTAATGTTCCTTGCAAATCTCAAAGTAATCTTTTTGCTGCTCCATAATGGACTTGGGTTGGACTTTGCATGAACCTTGATAATAAACTTGTAGCATACATGATGTCAGGACGTGATGTCATGAAGTATAATTGGCTTCCAATTAAACTTTGATATTGTGAAGCATCCATCTTCTTTGATCCATCTTCCATCTTTAGTTTCTCATTTGTCACCAATGGAGTAGCAAATGTCTTGCATCCATACATCTTTAACTTCTTCAAAAGACTTTTCGTGTACTTTCTTTGTGATAGGAAGATACCATCTCTTTCTTGGCATATCTCCATGCCAAGAAAGTAATGCATCAATCCCATGTCACTCATCTCAAATGTCTTCATCATGTCTTCCTTAAATTTTTTAATCATTTTGAAATTACTTCTTGTAAATATCAAATCATCAACATAAAGAAAAATTATAAGAATGCTACCTTGTCCTTAGCCTTTGGTATAGAGTGTGGGCTCAGTTTTTCTCCTCCTGAATTCTTGATTAGTGAAATACACATCAATCTTGCTATACCAAGCCCGTAGAGCTTGCTTTAGCCCATATAATATCTTCTTTAATCATAAAACCTTATCTTCTTCTCCCTTTGTAATAAATCCTTGGAGTTGCTCTACATAGATTTCTTCTTCTAGTACTCTTTGAGGGAATAAATCCAGTTTTGAACTAGATGCCCAGGGATCGGATGAATAGATCTATATTTAAATCAAAATATTAAATATCAAAATACCTATAATGTAGTAGATATTATGGTTATATGAATCAAAAGCCTTGCTAGGGCTGAAATCACAGGCCCTCTACTTCGCATGCATGCCAAGCATCATAGGGAAGAGGAATAAAAATCTAGATTTCACACCTTTCTGAAATGATCACAAGGAAGAACTGGATCTAAAAACTCCTTTTCATATCTTCCTTGAGATGTCCTCATGCCTAGGAATAGGATCTCTTCATGGTTGAAGAGAAGAAGAAGAAGACGAAGAATTTCTTCTTCTAGTTACCGCCCACCCTCTTTGGTATTCTCTCTCTTTGTCACACGAAATAAGAGCTATCACAAGTATGTGAGGCAGCAAGGGGTTCCTCCCTTTATATAGGTGAAGTCCAAAGATATCAAATCCTTGTTTAGTAAGGATTTCCAATCCTATCCATATCCAAAGAGAATACTTCATATAGAAGTATTAGTGCCACAATGTGGCACCCCTTTTTTCCTCACGTGCACACACAAGAGGGGGGCGCAAATCCCATGCCCCCTCCTTCTCTTGGTCGGCCATAAGGAGAGAGAGTCCTAGTAAATTGAGACTCCAAGGATCTAATCCAAATTAGGTCCAATTCGAATCTAATTCAAACTATATTCAAACCAATTTTGAATAGACTACAGATCCTAACCTAATTTGGGTTTAGGACCAAGTCTTACTTGGATTTCTAACCTGATTAAGCCCAATTAAATCAAGTTTAATTAAATCAAATCTAATCTCAAATAATTAATACTTAAATTTATTTTTTTATAAATCATTTGGATCAAAGATTTGATCATAATCATCCCTAGAATTAAACCTATACTTTATGTCCAGTGCTAGCTAGACATAGTCAACTGTTTAATCTCGTATGACCTCTAATTTAATTCTTAATTAAACTAATTTAGTTATTCAATTAAGTGAAGTACTTTCAAATTTAATAATTAGATTATAGGTCAATTCTTTTCTACGTTGTCTGATTAAGTACATGACTCCATAGGTTCGAAAACTAAGCTAGTGGCATAGGAACTGCTTTCTATAGTAATCAAAGTTATCATCTAATAATGGTTCTCTGTATCTGAATAGGTCGAATATTTGCAAAGTAATATTTAAGAACCTTAGCATATGGTTACTACATGATTCGTCCCTTTGACATCGAATGCTCAGGATGACCTAGGGTTTGCTGACAATCCTAAATGAATCATCCACACTGTATTTCAACCTTTTAAATCTATCATATGGATTACCTTGGCTAAGGCTTTGTAAAATTAAAATATAGTGATGCATTATCTCCAATAATCTGGGTAGGTCAATTCCATCTTGACTCACACACCAACTTAATATGTACTTAACTGTAGCCAGAAATCTTTCATCACTAGATTAGAAATTTAAATAGTCTGGCACCAAAGTATATTGAATTATTTGCAAATCACCATGGTGATCTCAGGTCTGAGGGACACTCATGCCCATATCCTTTGTGAGATGCTCTTAACAGCTAAGCACTCAGCAAGGAAGTCACTATTTGATGATGATGTACTCCTACATCCTACTTATATGCCATACTAGTGTCTCCATATTTTTTGATTAAGAGAACAATCAACCCACATGGCATATAACGACCTATACTCGATAAACATCATCATCCTTCTTAATGACATATTATTTGATCATGAACATGATTTAAGAACTACATAATAAATTCTCCTTTATTGGATTATAAGTAGCTCTAAGGACTTTCATCATAACACAGGAGTTCATAGAAGATGTTCTAACTTATGATGAAAATTATCTAATAACTTTTGTTAGTGAAATATTAATATATAATTATAATAAAAAACTCAATCATCTATAACTTAGATGATTGACTTTAGGATACTATTTTTTAATAACTCCTACTTAGACTAAAACCAAATGAAATAGTATCGTATACCCATTTTCGACTTGTAGTCTTCGAACACTTTGATTTTGAGAGCTTTAGTAAATGGGTCAGTCAAGTTTTTCTTTTCATTGATCTTCTGAAGCTTGACATCATTTTGATCTATGATCTTTTAAATAAGGTGATAATGACATAGAACATGCTTTATCTGCTGATGTGCCTTTGGTTCTTTTGCCTGAGCTATGGCTCCAATGAAGGAAAAATCTACTTTTCCGACATAGGATCGTTCAGATCTGATTGGATATGAAGAGATATTTTAAATTTTTTTTTCTAAAATCCTAATTAGATCTAAAAATTATCGAATCTAATCATAGAGATCTGATATTAAAAGTTAAAAATAAAATTAAATTAGATTTAATTTCAAGTATCTGATTTGATAATCTAATTATCCTACGATGATCCTATTGATTCCGGAGGTTCTAGAAGGAGCCACGCACGCACCTAGCCTCTACCGACATCCACTCAAGCAGGATTTGAATGTCTTCTCCTTATGAATCTTTTTTCCAAAAATTAAATCTAGATCTAATTTGAAAAACCTTCAAAATGACTTCTAAGGGCAGTCTGTTCGTCTCACGAACACCATCGCGTAGATGGTGAATCTTGCGCCAAAAACCTTGGACCTTCAACTCAAATTTATGCCTAACTTTTTAGGCATGTAGAAGAGAGGGAGAGAGAGGATAGAGGGGGTGTGGATATCAGAGAAAAGGTACTTTTGGGTGTGGAAAAAATTAATTACATTGAGGCAATTTCATGAGAAGAGTTCTTATACAAGACATAGCGCCATAAAGAATCCCTTTTTGACCAAAAGCCATATTAATTCAACCATTGGGGCTTCTAGACCTAATCTCCATCTAGATTTTAATGCCAAAAATCCATCTGGAAGGTGGCAGCATGAAAGGATAAGGAATAGTCCATGTGCGTCTAGGACTCTTTCCTCAAGAGTTTGATCCAAATTAAACTCTATCAAAACCCGATCTAGGAACCTCCAAAAATCAAAAAATTTTGCACACCCAAAGTATAACTCATGTTGTATTACATATACAAAAATTAGAGCAAAATGATTTCTAAAAAGCTTTCTAAAATTCTCTAATCATGTGACCCTTAATTCTCCCAATTGGATCAACTATTGACCCTAGTCCAATTGCACTAGGAATGAATTTAATTTTCATAATTAATCTTACCTGGACTTATTCCAGTCAGATGAAAATAAATCTAATCAAGATATAAGAATGGGCCAAATCAAATTTGACTCGATTGTGATGAATCAAAAAGATTACAGAAGGAGAAAGTCAGGCTCAATTGTGTGCTGGCATGATTATCTTGAACCTAATTGGATCTAATCCAAATCAATCGAACTAGATTAGCTCAATTGATGACATCCAGATTCAAACCCTTATTTGTGTGATCTAGTTAGGTTTAGTTTCATATGGTAATGAGACATGTCATGATCTCCATCATCGACATCATCGAAACACCTTTCGATGGACCAGAATTTTTCTAATTCATACAATTAGAATGATTGATCATCAAAATCATTCTAATTGCTTCCAAAATCCACCAATGACACCTAGTAGTATATGGTGGCAACCCATTAGAACTGAAAGTGAACCTCTTAGTGCAGCTACCTATGTGATTGAGTTATTCTATCTTGAGTCTTGATAGAATTAGGATTAAGGTGGACTCGTCAAACCCAATATCTATCATATGAATTAATCATTCGATTCAAGTCCTATGTGAAATCCTTATAGAAACTCTTTCTATCTTCTTCACTCTGCCATGGCTATGCACTTATGGACTCGATTCTCATGATCATCATAGGGCTACTCCTCATCTATCGAGGTAGATAGATCGCTTATTGATGCAATACAATTTCTATAATAAACGTACTATAGCCAACATACACCTTAGGATGTCGAATGGCTAGGAGATCGAGTTATGGTGTAGTCAAACTACAACACCCTCAAGATAAATTATTGATGCACCTCAAGTCAAAGAACCAGACATACTACTGCAACATTGAGCCAGTCATCGATGAGAAGGTAGACTTTCTTATGAATGCTCGAGGTGGTCATGCTCAGTGCCCTCGTTCTCTAACGAGTACCTATACTCTTGCTCCGATATCTCTACATCATAGACTCAAGACTCATCTACTCAAAGAAAGTGATCATACACCAACCTTTCAGATTAATCACCATCCTCGTGATGATCCTACGGTTGAAAGTAGTTTATGAGTTAATTATGAAAATTCATGTCGTAAATTTTCAACTCTTTGAAAATATGAATTGTCATTATCATTAACTCAAAGGATGTATCACGATACTTTTAAATACACATTATGATAAAAAATAATCCATTTATTAATTTATAATCAAAATTATAAAATTGCTCTTAAAAGTGTATTACAAGCGACAGCTAATCTGACTTCTAGGGCATACATCTAATAAACTCCCACTTGACCTAAAGCCAATTGGCTATAAATCTAAGTCCCATCTTCTCAAGGTGAGCTTCGATCTTCTGCTGGCTCAATGGCTTTGTTAGCAGATTAGTTGCATTATCTATAGTGTCGACTGTCTGGACCTCAATGTATCCCTTCTCGAGGTAATCGCAGATGAGATGGTATCGTCGCTCGATGTACTTAGATTTCTGATGAGATCTCAGCTCCTTAGCTAGAGCTATAGCACCATTATTATCATAATACAGAGGGATGACATCTGATGGCATCACTCTGAGCTCTACAATAAACTTATTATCCCAGAATGCCTCTTTTGCAGCTTTCGACGTAGCAATATACTCTACTTTCATGGTGGAATCTGCTATCATAACCTGCTTGGAACTCTTTCAGCTGACAGCACCACCATTATACATAAATATACTACCAAATGTTGACTTTCGATCATCTATATCAGACATAAAATCTGAGTCCGTATAACCCTAGACCTGGAGTTCTCCTTTACCAAAAACCAAAAATATATCCTTAGTCTTTCTCAAGTACTTAAGGATATATTTCATAAAAGTTCAATGCTCTTCACCTGGATTCGACTGATATCTACTCGTAACACTAACAGCATGGACGATATCAGGTCGTGTACATAGCATGGCGTACATGAGGAACCCTATTGCCGAAGCATAAGGGATCTTGCTCATGCGTTCAATATCCTCAGGTGTGTTGGAACACATCTTCTTGGAGAGATGAATGCCATGTCTGAAGGGCACCAATCCCCTCTTGAAGTTTTCCATGCTAAACCTCTTTAGTACCTCCTCTATGTACATCTTCTATGAGAGACCCAGCATCCTATTTGATCTATCCCTATAGACCTTAATTCTTAGAATAAAAGATGCCTCTCCTAAGTCTTTCATAAAGAACTCATTTGATAACCATTTTTTAACTATGGTCAACATGAAAATATCATTCCCAATAAGGAGGATGTCATCCACATACAGTATGAGGAAGACAACAACACTTCCACCGATCTTTTTGAATACATACGGTTCCTCCTCATTCTTAATGAATCCAAATGATTTGATCACATCATTGAAATGAGCATTCCAGCTCCGAGATGCTTGTTTAAGTCCATAGATGGACCTTTGTAGCTTGCAGATCGGTGATCAGCATCACTGGATGTGAAATCTAGCGGCTGTTCCATATAGATATCTTCATCAAAATATCCATTTAAGAAGGCCATTTTCATATCCATCTGTCATATTTCATAATCAAAATAGACTGCAACAGCAAGCAATATGCAGATGAATTTTAGCATAGCTATTGATGAGAAGGTATCCTGATAGTCAATGCCTTCGTGCTAACTATACCTTTTTGCCACTAACCTAGCCTTGAATATCTCCACATTTCCATCTGCACCTATCTTTCTCTTGTAGATCCATTTACACCTAATAGGTACCATACCTTTAGGTGGATCTACCAAGGTCCAGACTTGGTTGGAGCGCATTGAGTCAATCTCTGACTTCATTGCCTCTAACCATTTCTTGGAGTCGATATCTAATATCGCCTCATCATAAGTTTTGGGATCATCACCATGAACCTAATTTTTAATGAGAAATATTTCCTCTACGTCCTCTAAAATAGTACCTAAGTACCTTTCAGAAGGATGAAAATTTTTTTCTGATCTATGAGGTAGAGGAGGTAGTGATTAGACTGGCATAATCTGATTGGGTTTCATAGGATCCTTAGCTCATTGCTCTTGGGAGACTTTCTCCTCGAGCCTAATCTGCCTTCCGATGCCACCATCTTGAATAAACTATATTTCAAGAAATATGGCATGTTGACTCACAATCACATTATGGTCTTTCGGAATGTACAAATAATATCCTAATGACTTTTTAGGATATCCTATGAACCAATCTCTAAAGGACCTATACTCTAACTTGTTCACCTGTTGTCTCTTGACATGAACCGGACAATCCCAAATTCTGAGGTGACTCAAACTTGGTTTCTTACCATGCCATATCTTACATAGTATGGTAGGAACGGTTTTAGAGGGAACCCTATTCAGTAAATATATAGCGGTCATTAGACTATGTCCCTAAAAAAACTTAGAAAGGTTCATGAAGATCATCATAGATTGGACCATATCTAATAAGGTCCGATTTCTCCATTCTAAAATCCCATTGAGTTAAGATATTCTAGGTGGAGTCCATTGAGAGACTATGCCATTTTGCTTAAGATAGTCTAGGAAAGGTATTCACCTCCTCGATCTGATCGAAGAACCTTAATGGATTTTTTGATTTATTTTTCTACTTCATGTCTGAATTCTTTGAACTTTTTAAAAGCTTCAGATTTATGTCGCATCAAATACACATACTCATACCGAGATAAATCATCGATAAAGATGATGAAGTAGACATAGTTGCCTCTAGTCGGCACATCAAATGGGCCGCACACATCAGTATGTACTAAGGTAAGTAGGTCTGTGGCCCTTTCCCCATGTCCTACAAAAGGGAGCTTGGTCATTTGGCCATGAAGGCATGATTTATAAATTGGATATGACTCGAAAGTCAACGGACTCAGTAGCTTGAATTTCTCCAATCTATTAATCATGTCTTCCGCTATATGACCTTGCCTAATGTGCCATAGATACCTATCGTTTAGACTATTTCTAGATCATTTTGATCCTATGGCATTCATGTTTTGCTCAATATTAAAAATAAAAACATCAGTATGTAACTGATAGAGATCATTTATAAGGTAACCACTTGAAATTTTATTTCTTTCATAAAAAATATTACAATGGTCCTTAAGAAAACTAATTACATAGCCTTCCTATGCCAAACATGAAATAGAAATCAAATTCCTGCTTGCTACAGACATATAAAAATAATCTCAAAGAACTAAATCTAATCCTAACGGTAATCACAAAGGATAGATTTTCATGGCCACTACAGCAACTCTTGCTCTATTCTCGATGTGTAGGATCATCTCATCATCCCTCAGCTTTCTGCTATCCTTAAGATCCTGCATAGAAGTGCATAAGTGAGCACTAGAATCAGAGTCAAGCACCCAACTGGATGTAGAAAAAATCGTAAGGTTAGATTTAATAATGAGCATACCTCTAGAAGGACCTACCTCCTTATTCTTCATACTGACCAGGTACAAGGGGTAGTTCCTCTTCCAACGATCATCTGTATTGCAATAAAAATATTTTTCTTTGTCAGCAGCCTTCTTCTTTGGCTCTGTCTTCTTCTTCCCACCATCCACCTTTTGCTTCTTTTCTTGACTTCTTCTTCTTTTCGAAAGACTTTCTCTTGGAAGAATTCCACTCTACAGCAAGTACTAAGCCTTTAGAACCTTTCATAGAAATCTAAGTAGTAACCAGCATATTCATAAGTTCTGCCAGAGTATTCTATAGTTTACGCATATGATAGTTCATGATAAACTACTCATACGCATCAGTTAAAATTTGCAAAATTGTATCAATCTGCAAATCCTTGTCTAACTTGATACTAAGCTTCTTAAGCTCTTCTAAGTCCTTGATCATCATCAGACAATGATCTTGGACTGACTGCCCATCATTCATTTGAGCCATAAAAAGTTTTGTAGTGACTTGATATTTAGCTGTGCGACTTTGTTCACCAAACAACTCTTACTGGTGAGCCAACATTTGGCAGCTAGTCTTATTGTCTTCATGTTGGCACTAGAGCTCATCAGACATCGAGTCCAACATGTAATACCTAGCTTTGTTATCATCATCCATCCACTTTTCTAAAGATGCTCTCTGATCAATGGATAGACGAACTAATAAAGTGGGAGGATCCTATTCCAACACATGAGTCAACTTCTCAAAATTCAAAATAATTTTGAAGTTCTGGAGCCAATCCTTGAAGTTGGATCGGATCAATCTATGGGTGTCCAAGATAAGGGCTAGTGGGTTGGACGCAGACATTTTTCTGTAGAGAGTCAAGGTTTCTAGTTAGATTTTGTAATTAGACTTAATCAATTAGTTAAAAAAATTTATTTTTAAATAAATTAGGCTCCCACTATTTTCTCAGATACCTACACTCTCTGGATAGAGATGCAAAAATCTTTGCGATCAATTGATTTCTAGTGGATGGTGCAGTCCCATCGATTGGCTCACCACCTCACCTAACAGTTATTGATGATGGATCAACGATGAGTTGACAACTCTTATCCAATGATTCTCTAATCATGGTGCATCTAATCCTAATCTCTAATTCATGAATCTTACCATGTTTGAAATATTGATCCACTCCTTAGTTAAGTTAGACTCACCATTTGCACAAATTGAATTTTTGACTGGATCCCTCACCGTATCTGGAATATTAAGCCCAACCTGTCCTCTAACCCATAGCATCCAATGCCTAATAGATGTGGTTGCATCTTTCTGATACAACTGAGCTACTGTAACTAGTCGAGAATAATCAACCCTGGAAAGGGTCTGCACATCTACAATGGTGCAAGACCAATTGACTTAATCTTTTCTTAGGAAGATTCAATTTAGGTCTCTTAGACTTGAATCAATCATAACGGTTATGACAAGTCTAGTGGCATGGGTTAGCTCAAACTGTTAGCTATCTCAAATCAGAACTGGGTTGACACAAATGGCCAGGTAAGTGAGATCGATGGAAGGGATATGACATTAACTTGACAAGAATGCATTCAGGTCGAGTAGCTTCCAATTAAAAATCAATCGATCATATCTGCCAAACTTACCTTAGACACCAAATTGTCGAACCAGAACTAATCAGGTTAGCCTATAATCTAGGCTCGAACCTTGGAGCCAAATTAGATCTTAATTGGATCGATCACATGTGGCTGTGAGTCAACCTTGACCCAGACTTACAACTATTGGACTGATCAATTCTAAGCACTCTTGATCCCACCTAACCAACTCTTCATTCTGTTTGATCAACCGCTAGACCTAATTGAGCTACCCAAGCCCGAACCCAATTTTATTAAAATATCTTAGATCTGAAAATTCTTAATTTTAGACCTAATTAATTTCATAATCTTAATTCTTAATTAAGTTTGGATTCATAAATAAAAAAAATATGTATCAAAATTCTAGAGTTTCAGGATCTAAGATTTTACAAAAAAATAAGTTCTGATTTTTTATTAAGGATGAACGTGCAACACCCGTACACGCCATAAGAATATCCCATTGAATGAGAGGAGAGGGCTTTTAAACCCTACTTTGTTCTTATGACTGGATGGCCAAGGAGAATGCCTTAATCAGAAATATAATTGAAACTATAAAACTAGTTAGATCTAAATCATATATCA
This sequence comes from Cocos nucifera, assembly GCA_006176705.1. Lineage (NCBI taxonomy): Eukaryota > Viridiplantae > Streptophyta > Magnoliopsida > Arecales > Arecaceae > Cocos > Cocos nucifera. Next base: position 49,618 of record QRFJ01002609.1, on the reverse strand, counting down.
TATATATAATTAATGATCTAACTAATACATGCTTTACATACATCTCATGTATCATTACTAAATTAAACATGCATATTTTTTAGATCTAAAATATCATTTATAATATCTAAAAAATAGATTTAAATTTGATCATATAAAAAAAAACTATTCTAGATAATTTGTAGAACTATTCTATAACTAGTCTAAATATACATCTTTACATATCACATATGAATAAATCAAAAATTAAAAATTTTGTTTTCTATTTTTTAGATCTGATTACAATAATTATAATATTAAAAAAATAAAAATTAAATAAATTTAAAATCATATTTAATTAAATTAATAATATAATTATACTAGACTATACATAGAACTATTCTATTCCCAGCTAGTCATGCATCTCATACATATTAGATCTAAATGATTTAATTTTAATTTTTTGATTTCAAATATAATCAAATCTGATGTGATATCTAAAACTTTTTAATATCAAATCAAAAATTAAATAAAATTAGATCTAAAATAGATCTGAAGAACTGCAACCTGGCTCTGATATCAGTTGAAGAAAAAATCTATTTTTCCAGCACAGGATCGTTCAGATCTGATTGGATCTGAAAGAATATTTTTAAATTTTTTTCTAAAATATTAATCAAATCTAAAACTTCTCAAATTTGATCATAGAGATCTAATATTAAAAGCTAAAAATAAAATTAAATTAGATTTAATTTTAAGTATCTGATTTGATAATCTAATTATCCTACGATGATCCTGTTGATTCCTGAGGTTCTAGAAGGAGCCATACATGCACCAGACCTCTACCGGTATCCACTTGGATAGGACCTGAATGTCTTCTCCTCATAAATCTCTCCTTCAAAAATTAAATCTAGATCTGATTTGAAAAGCCTTCAAAATGACTTCTGAGGGCAGCCTGCTGGTCTCACGAATATCGTCGCATAGATGCTGAATCTTGTGCCAAAAACCTTGGACCTTCAACTCAGATTTGTGCCTAACTTTTTAGGCATATAGAAGAGAGGAAGAGAGAGGATAGAGGGGGCATGGATATCAAAGAAAAGGCTCCTTTGGGTGTGAAAAAAATAAATTACATTGAGGCAATTTCATGAGAAGAGTTCTTATACAAGACATAGCACCATAAAGAGTCCCTTTTTGACCAAAAATCTTATTAAAGCAAAATGATTTCTAGAGAATTTTCTTAAATTCTCTGATCACATGATCCTCAATTCTCTCAATTGGGTCAACTATTGACCCTAGTCTAATTACACTAGGAATGAATTTAATTTTCATAATTAATCTGACCTGGACTTGTTCTAGTTAGATGAAAATAAATCTAATCAAGATATAGGAATGAGTCAAATCAAATTCGACTCGATTGTGATAAATTAGAAAGATAACAATAGAAAAAAGTTAGGCTCAATCATGTGCTAGCTTGATTATCTTGAATCTGATTGGATCTAATCCAAATCAATCAAACTAGGTTAACTCAATTGATGACATCTAGACCCAAACCCTTATTTGTGTGATCTAGTTAGGTTCAGTTTTATTTGGTAATGAGACATGTCATGATCTCCATCATCGACATCATCAAAACACTTTTTGATGGATCAAAATTTTTTTGATTCATACAATTAGAATGATCGATCATCAAAATTATTCAATTTGTTCCCAAAATCCACCAGTGACACCTAGTAGTATATGGTGGCAACCCATTAGAACTGAAAGTGAACCTCTTGATGCAGCTACCTATGTGATTGGATTATTCTATCTTGAGCCTCGATAGAATTAAGGTTAAGGTGAACTCGTCAAGCCTAATATCCATCATATGAATTAATCATTCAATTCGAGTCCTATGTAAAATCCATATAGAAACTCTTTCTATCATCTTCACTCTACCATGACCATGGGCTTATGGAATCGATTCTCATGATCATCATAGAGCTGCTCCTCATCTACTGAGGTAGATAGATCCCTTATTTATGCAATCCAATTCCTACAATGAACGTACTATAGCCAACATATACCTCAGGATTCTGAATGGCTAGGAGATTGAGTTATGGTGTAGTCAAACTACAACACCCTCAAGGTGAATTATCGATGCACCTCAGATCCAAGAACCAAAAACACTACTGCAACATCAAGCCAGTCATCGATGAGAAGGTAGACTTTCTTATGAATGCTCGAGGTGTCATGCTCAGTGCCCTCATTCTCTAATGAGTACCTGTACTCTCAATCTAGTGTCTCCACATCATAGACTCAAGACTCATCTACTCAAAGAAAGTGATCGTACACTAACCTTCTAGATCAATCACCATCCTTGTGATAATCCTACGGTCAGATGTAATTTATGAGTTAATTATGAAAATTTATATCATAAATTTTTCAACTCTTTGAAAATATGAATTGTTATTACCATTAACTCAAAGGATGTATCACATACACTTTTAAATACACACTATGATAGAAGATAACTCATTTATTAATTTATAGTCAAAATTATAAAATTGCTCTTAGAAGTGCATTACAAGTGATAGCCAATCTGGCTTTTAGGGCATACATCTAACATCTAATACTATCGCAGTAGAGCAAAATTGAACTATCGATGGAAGGTACCACTCTAAGCTTGCTGATGAATTTTCTTAGCCATACAGTTTTTTTTTAGTGTCGAATGCTACAATATACTCTACCTCGCAAATTGAATCAACTATAGTATGCTGCTTGAAACTCTTCCAGCAAATCATTCCACCGTTGAAGATAAAGATATATCCCGACACACTCTTTCTATCATCATGATTTGACTAAAAGTTAGATTCAGTGTATCTAATGACTTTCAAGTTAGATTCTTCATAAATGAGCTATTAGTCCTTAGTATTTTTCAAATACTTAAGATGATTTTTGCAACTTCCAATGGTTCTCATCTAGATTTGACTGGTATTTGCTCACTATCCCTAATGAGTATGCCACGTCCGATCTCGTATATATCATAGCATACATTATAAAACCAACTACTGAAGCATATAGAATTCTACTCATACCATTTGTCTCTTGAGGAGTTGTCAAACAATCCTTCTTCAAGAGAGAAATTTTATGGCCTATCGGAAGATAGCTTTTCTTAAAATTCTCCATGCTGAATTATTTTAGCACAGTATCTACGTACATGGATTAGGACAACCAAAGTAGCCTATTAGATCTATCTCTATAGATCTTCATCCCTAGGATGTAGGATGCTTCTCCCAGTTTCTTCATGGAGAACTATGAAGACAGCCGTACTTTTATATCTTGTAATGCAGGAATGTCATTTTTGATTAAGAAAATATCATCCACATATACAATAAAAAAATATAATTACTAAACAATTCACCTATTTGTATATGCAAGGTTCCTCTCCATTCTTAACGAAGTCATACATTCTGATCATCATATCAAAATGCATGTTCTAACTCCGAGATGCTTGCTTCAATCCATAAATGGATCTTTAAAGCTTGCACACCTTAGACTCGTTTGTGGATCTGAAATTCTCAGGTTGTACCATATACATCTCTTCTTCTAGTTCTCCATTTAAGAAAGTTATTTTCACATCCATTTATCATATTTCATAGTTTAGATGTGTGGCTATAGCAAGCATGAGCCGATTAGACTTGAGCATTACCATAGAAAAAATATCTCATCATAGTCAATATCATAATATTGACAATCCCCTTGGCAACCAGATGAGCTTTATAGGTTTTCACTTTTTCAAATGCGCTCTTTTTTCTTTTGAAGACCCACTTACACCCTATAGGTTTTATCCCTTTAGGTAGATCAACCAATGTCCACACATTGTTGACCTTCATGGACTCTATTTTGGATTTTATTGCTTCAAGCCATTTTTTAGAGTCGGACCCCTACATTGCATCCATATAGATGACTGGATCCTCATTGTTCTCATCAAGCTTAATAGGATCTTCATCTCGGATTAAGAAACCATAGTATCTATTCAATTGATGCAGTACCCTACCTGATTGCCTAAAGGATGGCTTTACACTGGGTTCCAGATTTGATCTTATCAAGTTTGGTTCAAATTCAATCATTTATGATAGTTCTTCTACCTATCAAACTTCATCAAGCTCGATCTTTGAGGCATTAGTTTCTTTACTAAGAATCTTCTTTTTCAAAAAGATTGTCTTAAGACTAATGAACACATTTTATTCATTAGTATGGTAGAAGTAATATCCTTTGATTTCTTTTGGATATCTTATAAAAAAATACTTGTCAGACTTAGGTCCAAGCTTACATGTAATTAAATATTTCACATAAGCAGGACATCCCCAAACCCTAAGGTGTCAGAGTAGTAGCTTACATCCTATCCATATCTTATATAGTGTTTTAGTTACAGATTTACTTGGAACACTATTGAGTATATAACAAGCTGAATCGAGTGCATATCCTAAGAAGAAGATCGGCAAACTAGCAAAGCCCATCATAAAATGAACCATGTCCAACAAGATCCGATTCCTTCTTTCTAACATCCCATGATGTTATGGTGTTCCAAGAGAAGTCCATTGAGAGAAAATTCTATTTTCTTTTAAGTATATCAAAAATTCACTAAAGAGATATCACCCTCTTGATTAGATCAAAGAGTTTTAATACTCTTTCTAGTTTGTTTCTCTATCTCATTATGAAATTATTTGAATATTTCAAATAACTCAGACTTATGTTTCATAAGGAAGACATATCCATACCTCGATAGGTCATCTATGAATGTAATGAAGTACTAATATCCACCTCTGATACTTATGCTTATAAGTCCACATACATCAGTATGTACTAGATCTAGAATCTCATTGGCTCTCTCACCTTTTCCAGAAAAAGGTGACTTAATCATTTTGCTAAGTAGACAGGACTCACAAGTTGGTAGTGATTTGCAATCATCTTGAGTTAGCCTATTTATCCTGTTCTTATTAATATGACTTAGTTTATAGTGCCAAAGATATATATTAGATACATCATCTATTCTAAGGCATTTGCTAGATATGTACCCTACATTAACAGGCTGTGATAAGGTATAAATATCATTGTTCATTTGTCCATTCATAATAGAAATACCATTCATAATGATGTTGCATGAATTTTCTTTTATTAAAATCTCATAATCGTTTGTGGCCAAAAGGACTACAAAAATAACATTTAATAAAAAAAAGGATAAAAATGATAATCACTAAGAACAATGATATTAGACTCGAATATAAGCTTGATACTCCCTAATGCTAGAACTTGAACAGATCTTCCATCTTCAACATTAAGGAATCTCTCACTTTCTTCAAATCTCCTACTAACCTGTAGACCTTGCAACAAATTGCAAATATTAAAGAAGCTTTCGATATCTAATATCCAAATAGTAGTATCACAAATAGAAAAATTGTAAGATATTATCATATAAATACCTTGCAAAGCAACAATTTGATTCTTTTTCTTCATCCTATTTGGATCTGGTGAGGCAATGTAAAGAGGATAATTTCTCTTCCAATGCCCTAACTTCTTACAGAAGAAGCATTCTGCCTGACTCTAGTTAGACTTGGGCTTCTTGGTTTGACCTAGCATGGCAGTCCCAGCATGCTGTTGCATCCTTTTATTTTTCATTTTATTCTTCTTATTCGTCCCTTTCCTAAAGGGATGATAACCAAAAGAAGATCCTCCCACTACATTTGCTGACTCCTTTTAGAGCTGGTGATCCTTCTCAAAAGTCTGTAGCAACCCCAGCAAATCGTGGTAGTTTACTATAGGCTTTATCATTTTAAAATGACTGAGAAAAGGGAGGTAGGACTTGGGCAATGAGTTTAAAATCGCATCTTTTCAAGCTACTCCTATAAGAAAAATTTAAGTTTGCTAAGGCACTCAATCATCTCGATCATGTACGATACATGATTAGTGACTAACACTCCATTCCTCATCCTAGCATTAAAGATGACATAACTGATCTTGTACCTTTCAACATCATCGGGAGTACTAAAGGACTCATTCAACATTTGAAGCATGTCCTTCGGTTGAACATCCTCAATCTTGTGAATAAACTCATCATTCATTCTTGCCCGCATTATGCAGCACACCATAGTTCTATCATTCTGCCACTTCTAATAAGTGTCATGAACTATACCATGAGTATTTGGAGTAGGCTTCTTAGGTGCCAGATCTGTCAGAGTGTACAAGATCCATTCATGCTCTAGGAATATCTTTCATGTTCGATACCAGCTATCAAAGTTGGATCTCATCAATTTATCACTTTCCAATAGTGATTGGAGCGACAATGAAGTGGTCAAATTTGAAAGAAAAAATATAAGCTTAATTAGTATTTGAATCATTTAATCCTAAAGACATGAATTTGAGTCTAAAGATTCTTCCACTATTTTGTATGAATTGATAGCCTCTACCTCTAATTTGAGAAATTATATTAATTTTTTAGCAGGTATTAGAATCCATAGAGATTGCACACAAGCCCGACTTTAGCCAGCCAACCCATGTGCATCTATGGGTAGGTTCACAACCAATTAATTTTTTAAAAATTTTTTAGTATTTTATTTTATCCTAGTTTTTTTTTCTACAGGCTTTGGCCTCTGCAGAAAGGTCTAGTTAGATCCAACCATTAACATTGTTGCCCAAGGATGGCTACCCAAGAGAGAGATGAATTGGGTATTTAAATATTTAAATTCTAATTAAGCTAAGTTTTAATATTGTGTGCTTGGTGAAGCAATATGAAATACAAGTATAAAATGAGAGCAATATAAATAACATAATAACAAACACAAAAGACCAAGCTTTTATAGTGGTTTGGTGCTAAACTTGGCACCTACGTCTACTCCTCAAGTAAATCACTTGAGAATTTAGCTATAATCACTCAATTGATTATAGTTCGATTATTTTTCTTGAGCTCATAATCTAATCCGGTTGATTTTAACCTGGGCTCACCAACTACAATCTTTACAATAATTATTTGTTTGGGCTAACAATCAACCTCGATTGATTTTGACCTAGGCTCACCAATCAAACCCTTACAATGTCCAACTCTAGGCTTAGACCAATCCCAAGTTTGTCACCCTAAGAAACTTGTAAGCAAATAAGATACAATTATTAAAGAAGCTTAGAAAGAAAAACTCAATAAAGCTCAAACAAGGAGTTCATGAATGGAAGGCTTGATTGCTCTTGCTTTTCTTCTTGAATGCTTGAAAAACATTGGTGAAGCTCTTCAATGATTTTCTTTGACTTCTCTCACTTGGAGGATGATTGGAAGGACATGATGATCTTAAGAAAGTAATTTCTTCACTTCATTTAAGTTCTCTCTTAATGAACTTAGTGTAGACTTGAATACTTTTGAATGTATGTGCCAAAAGTTCTTCTTGAAATTCTTAAATGTCTCTTATATATTCCAAGGCTTTCCAACCACTCTAAAACACCAAAAGAGGCCTCATTTAATGTCTTAGCCATTGAGTATAATAATCTAGCCATTGAAAAAATGTTGGAGTTGAAAAAGTGTAATTCTGAAAAAACAAGCCATTATAGTGACTTAGTCGACTAAGTTTCGGACTTAGTCGACTAAGTTTCCTGGATCTAGAATTTTAGTCTTTTTATACTTTTGTGTTCTGCTATCTTCTGAGACTGAATCGGCTAACTCTCAAACTTAGTCGACTAAGTCCTTTGGAGTTCAGCCTTTTGGTGCTTTCTATGTTTTGTTGTCTTCTGATACTTAGTCGACTAAGTCCCCTAGGTCCTAAACTTTCATTTTGCCATGCTTTCTACTTCTGCTCTTTGATACTTAGTCGGCTTACTCCTGGCTTAGTTGACTAAGATGTGTGCCAAGCATGCCATTTGGTATTTAACAGCCTTTCTTCTCCAATTTTTTTTGTAGGCTAGACTTACTTCCTAAACTTGATTTATCTCTTATTAATCATTCTTTTTAGGCTATGTCAAGTCTTGATTTTCTTCAAAGACCTCTTAATTGATGGTACTCTATTTAATTGATAAGCATCACTTGAGATATTGTGAGTATTTAAAAGTTAAACTATACATCCTCAAAAACAATGTTAGTAACTTAACAGATTATACTCAAATGCTTTTGTTACCATTAAAATCAATTCAGGAGTCAACAATCTCCTCCTTTTTTTATGATGACAAAATTCTTTGAGTATACCTTTCTTTCAAAATTCAATATAATATTCATGCAATCAATTTATATGCAATATATTCATTCATACCTTATCAAATTACACATGCTCCCCTTGAATATGATAACTATGTTTAGATTTATTTTAGACTTTGTATTTACTCCTCCTTAATGTGTGCCAATTGATTTTTGAGGTTTTAAAATTAATCTTTTCATATTTGAATCAATTGAATGCATCAAATTACTTATTATATTAAATTTTCAATTACAAATCCTTCTCCCCCTTTTTGTCATTATAAGAAAAAAGGTATTATCAATCAAAAGTAGTACATTATACAAAAGAGACAAGCCATCACATATGCAAATGAAGGAAAATAAGAAATTTTATTCATATATATATATTTAAAAGTTTTGAACATACATATGAGGCTAGATGGGCATACATCAAAAGATCAAAAGGAGCTTAAACCATTACAAGTGATAGGTTAGATACAAAAAGGGTTTTAAGTTCAAAGGTATGCATCTATAGATGGCCTAATCTAAGGTAAGGTCAGGATGAGTCGAGAAGAATGGATCCATAGCCACCTAAGGATGCTGTCGGATAAGGACACACTTCATAGTATGCTCTATCAAGGCAGAAAGTCGATCAGACATCTCATCAACCATATGGTGCATAATATCTATAATTTGATCTTCTTCAAGGCAGACTGATATGGGTGGCAATGACCGAATGGATGGACCTTCTGGGTACGGGCTTAGGCATTGGCACGGGCTCTTCTTCATCATCAACCTTCATCCATTCCCTATTAACTTTTCTGAAACCCATCCTCTTCAAGGAGTTCACATCATAAGTGTCACAGTGCTCCATCTCCTTAAAGGATTCATCCTCCATATCCACACCAAACTCTCAGAAGATAAGGATAAGGAATTTTCCATAAGGCAATGTAGGCTTGGCTCTCATCCTTGCTTCTTGCATTGTCTTCATCATCAGGGCAGGAAAATTGAATTTTTCTTTCTTCAAAATGTGATATAAGATCCCCACATCATTTCTTATCACATAATCAAAACAGCCAATCCAGGGGATAAAAACCTTACAGACCATGTGGGATAAAAGATGATGCTCAATACTCAAATACTTAGCCAAAATCTCTTCAAAGTCTAAAGCATCATCTTTGTTAAATAGTAGACAAAGTCCTTCTTACTGATCATCAAACCTCTCAACCCCTTCCATCGGAGTCTACAATAATTGCCCTAGGTTTTCCACTGTCAAATGTATTTTCACCCCTTTAACTTTAGTTTCTAGTGATTATGAACTTATCCTTGCATTTCCATAAAACTCTCTCACTAGATTTGGGTAAGTGGGCAATTTCAGTGAACACAAGTACTCCCACCCTTAGAATTTGATGTACTTCCAATCTCAAACCCTTGTTTCTTCAGAGAACCATAATCTATCTTTCTTTCTATGGTCACTACCCTTGAGAAAAATGGTATTAGCTTTGAGGGAGAGGGTGTGGCCTAAGATGGGGGTTGAATGGGAGTAGAGAACGGAGTGGAGCATTGGAGCAGAGAGAAAGGCAAAGTACCAGTGGCTTGAGTGATCGAAGGAGGAGGAGAGGAAGGTGGAGATGCAATTGGGGGAACAGGAATTGGACCGGATTGAGGCTGCTCAGTAGTGTCCGAATGGTTCTTCATCCTTCTCTCATATGTTTCCTGTTCACAAGGCATGATCCTAGGATGGGTGCAAAGTTTCTTCTTCCTTGACACCATGGATCCAAATCCGAGTTCTCAGGATTTTTTTTTAGGGCTTTGATTTGAGATTGTTCTAAGAGAAAATGGATGCCCTAGGGTTTTAAAGTGGGATGGCTAAAAAGAGTGAATAGGAAAATGCATAAGATTCTGCGTGTATTCTCTTTTATAAATAGGATTCCTGACACTTAGTCAACTAGGGTTAAATTCTTAGTCAACTAAGATTTACACTTAGTTGGCTAACTTTGGCACAAAACTGAATAATTAGAGTTTCAATCTAATAATTTTGTAATGAGATATGTCTTTTCTAATAGAATTAATGCAAAGATGATTTGGGAGAAATTCATCACATTACAATAATGAATATAACATACAATCATATTCAATAATATTAACAAAATGGATCAAATAGCCCTAATTACTTTCTTATGGCACAAAACCTTTTTTCATTTAAGGATTTAGTGAAAATATCTACAATTTGATTTTCAGTTGGCACAAACTCAAAAGTTATGTCATTATTTTATACATGGTCTCTAATGAAGTAATGTCTAACCTCTATATATTTTGTTCTTAAGTATAATATTAGATTCTTTATTAAATTTATAATACTAGTATTGTCACATCGAATAGGAATATTGTTATAAGTGATATCATAGTCCTTTAGTTCTTATTTGATCCATAATAGTTGAGCACAACAACTTGCAGTAGCAATATAATTGGCATCCGCCATAGATAAGGCTACTGAGTTTTTTTCTTACTAAACCATGAGATTAAATTTACTCCTAGAAATTGACATGTTCCACTTGTATTCTTCCTATCTAGGCAACATCCAGTGAAATCTAAATCACTATATCCAATTAAATCTAGTAAAGATTGTTTTGAGTATCACAAGCCTACATCTTGAGTGTTTATCAAATACTTAAAGATTCTTTTAACTGCAGCTACATATGACTCTTTGGGGTTTAATTGATATCGTGTGCACATACATATACTAAACATTATATTAGGCCTACTTGTACTTAAATGGAGCAAAGATCCAATCATACCTCGATATAATTTGGGATCTACTGCTTTTTTTTTGGATCTAGGTCAAGCTTACAACTTATGCTCATAGGGGTGCCACAGCCTCTAACATTCTCCATCCCAAATTTTTTAGCATTTTCTTTATATATTTGCTTTGGTTGATGAAGATCCCCTCATGTGATTGCTTGATTTGAAGTCCAAAAAATATTGAGTTCCCCCATCATGCTCATCTTGAACTCTTCCTACAAGAGACTAGCAACTTCTCTACACAAATACTCATTAGTAGCTCCAAACATAATGTCATCAACATATAATTATACAATTAGTAAATTATTTAATTTTCTTTTAATAAATAATATTTTATCTATATTTCTTATTTTAAAGTCATTGTTTAATAGAAACTTGCTTAACCTATCATACCAAACCCTAGGAGCTTGTTTTAATCTATAGAGTGCTTTCTTAAGTCTATAAATAGGATTTGGCAATTCTTGATTTTCAAAATCCGAAGATTGTTCTACATAAACTTCCTCCTTAATTAGTCCATTTAAGAATACATTTTTTACATCCATTTAAAAAGGTTTGAAGTTCATAAAACAAGCAAATGACAAGAGCAATCTAATAGCTTCAAGTCTAGCTAGGGTGCAAAGGATTCATTAAAATCAATTTCTTCTTCATGATTCCATCTCTATGCAATCGGTCTATCTTTATTTCTAATTACATTGCCCTTTTCATCAAGTTTATTTTTAAAGACCCATTTAGTACCAATTATAAGAAAGTTTTTAAGTCTTTTAACTAGTTTCCAAATTTTATTTCTTTCAAATTGGTTTAATTCTTCTTGCATTGCTAATATCCAATTTGGATCTTTTTCAACTTCAATTATATTTTTAGATTCTAAGTGAGATACAAATGCAATATGATTCATGGCTTTCCTAAGAGATGATCTAGTTTTGACTCCATAAGATGGATCACCTACGATTAATTCTTTAGGATGATTGTGATCATACCTCCATTCCTTTGGTAAATTTGATGTACCTAGCACTTTTTGGGGTTGTAGCTTTCTTTTTTCATCATCTTGCTTTTCATCTTCTCTTTCTTATGAAGAAGTATCTTCAAGTATCATATTTTTCATTTTTTTTTCTAGATTATCTGCATGCATATCAAATTCTTCTTCTCTTACTTTAAGAGAGTTACATTCATCAAATATGATATGCATGGATTCTTCTATAATTAATATTATTTTATTAAATACTTTATATGCTCTACTATTTATTGAATATCCTAAGAAAATGTCTTCATCTAATTTTGCATCAAATTTACCTAATTTTTCCTTATCATTTATCAAAATGAAACATCTACACCTAAATACATTAAAATATGCAATATTAGGTTTTTTTTTTTATAAAGCTCATATAGAGTTTTCTTTAAAATAGGTCTAATTAGTGCTCTATTTAGCACATAGCATGCGGTATTAATAGCTTCCATCCAAAAATATTTTGGAAGGTTACTTTCACAAAGCATGGTTTGTGCCATTTTAATTAATGTTCTATTCTTTCTTTCTACTATCCCATTTTATTGGGATGTTCTAAGGGCTAAAAAATTATGTTCTATTTTATTTTGAGAGCAAAAATTTTTAAATTTTTGATTTTCAAATTTTGTACCATGATCACTTCTTATGTGCAAAACATTGCATTCTTTTTCTTTTGTTATTTTATTAAATAGCTCAACAAACATATCAAAAGCATTATCTTTATGAGATAAAACAAAATCCATGTCTTAAAAAATCATCTATTATAACAAAGCCATATCTTTTTCCTCCTAGACTAGTAGTTGAAATTGGTCCAACTAAGTCCATATGAAATAACTCTAGAGGTCTAGTTGTTGAAATAATATTCTTGGATTTAAAAGATGATTTTGTTTGTTTAGCAAGTTGACATGCTTTGCAAACCTTGTCCTTTTCAAAGCTTATTTTGGATAAGCCTTTCACTAAGTCAAGCTAGATTAATCTAGACAATGAGTCCATGCTTACATAACCTAGCCTATTATGCCATATCCATCTAGATTCATTTATTTTAGCATTCATAGCGATAAAACATTCAACATTTTCTTTTTTAAGTTTATCAAGATCAACAATATATACATTGTCATGTTTTCTTTATGAATTTAATGCTATCATCAAATGAATTAGTTACTATGCAATGAGATGATTTAAATGAAATATTAAATTTTGACCATATAATTAATTAATACTAAGTAGGTTGTGCGTTAAACCATCAACTAACAATATATTTTCTATACAAGTAGAAGGTGTAATCAAAATATTATCGAGATCAATAATTTTGTCTTTACCATTGTCTCCAAATATCACCACACCTCTATCCATTGCTTCAAGAGAGATAAATTAAGATCCATCTCTCGTCATGTGCCTCGAACATCCATTATCTAGGTACCATCTTTGTTTAGCTCTCATGGAAGCCAAGCACACTTATATGTTAAAATCAAGTGGATTTAGGTACCCAAGCTAACTTGGGTCCTTTGAGGTTAGTACAAATTATTTCTTTATCCAAATTTACCTTATTTTTGACTAGTTTGTTTTGAATTTCTTATTTGGATTAGTTATTTTTCATTCAATTGCTTTATGCCCAACTTTGTTACATCTAAAACAAGTTATGACCTTGCTTTGACTTTGTGATCTTTCAAATACATTCTTTAGGAATTTTTATTTTCTTAGTGGATTATATTCTAAACTGGCCTTATCAAAAACCATTTTTTGATTATCAATCAATATTTAAAGATTTTTTGAATTAATTATATATCTATCCATTATTGATCTTAGTCTTATTATTTCATCTTGCAAGGATACATTCTTTTTATTTGATTCATCTAATTTATTTTGTAGTTCTTTCATATCTTCTTCTACTTTAGCTTTGTCTTTGGTTAAGAGTTGATTATCTTTCTTTAGTTCTTTATTCTCATGTGATAGCTTCCTAAAGTCATAAATTAAGTTGTTGAAAGCATCATATAATCCTTCAAATGTAAAATCTAAAATTGAAGTATCATCATTTACCTCATTATCATTGTATGCCATGAGGCAAAGGTTTGCCTTTTCTTCTCTTTGATATTCTTTCTCACTTGAAGAAGTGTCCTTATCATTGCTCCATGTGGCTTTGTATGCTCTCTTCTTTATTCTCTTGGAGCTTTTCTTCAACATAGGATTGTTCATCTGGAAGTGTTCGAATTTCTTATACTCATAGCAAAGAGGTGGTTGTTCCATTTTCTTTTCCTTCTCTTTTTCTTTACTACCTTCTCCTTTATTGTATTTTCTTCTAGGCTCAAATTTCTTCAATCTCTTTAAGAACTTCTTGAATCTTCTTGCTATCATGGCCATCTCCTCATCATCTTCTGAGTCTTCTTCAGAATCACTTTCTTCTTCATGGATGGCAATAGCCTTGAGGGCTATAGTTTTCTTTTTCTTCACCTCTTCTTCCTTCCCTTGATTCATATTTAGCTCATGGATCATGAGAGAACCAATGAGCTCTTCCAATGCTAGCTTGTTCAAGTTCTTTGCTTCTTGAATGGCAATCACTTTTGGCTCCCAATTCTTCGGCAAGAATCTAAGAATTTGACACACAACATCACTATTAGGGTAGTCTTTTCCCAGACTCTTTAAATCATTTAATATATCAGTGAATCTTGTGAACATTTTGATGATGGTTTCATGTGGTTCCATTTTGAATAATTCATACTTGTGTACCAACATGTTTATCTTGAATTCATTGACTTGATTAGTGCCCTCATGGATAACTTTAAGTCTATCCCAAATTTTTTTGGTGGATGAACATGTTGATATCTTATTAAACTCATTTACATCCAAAGCATAATATAACATAATCATTGCTTTGGCATTAAGTTGTTCTTCTCTTTTGTCATATTCATCCCAATCCTTTTTGGGCTTTGGAATGGACATGCAATCAATTATGATTGTGAGTGTATAAGGGCCTTTCACTATGATATTCCATATGTCATAGTCTTATACTTGAATAAATATCCTCATTCTTGCTTTTTAATAGATATAATTATTTCCATTGAAAAGTGGTGGTCCATTAGTTGATTGTCCTTCAACCAATGAATTTTTAATTAGGTTTGCCATTAAATCTTTAGCTCTATGACTGTTAGGTCAATAACTAATATTAGAGCACCCGCTCTGATACCACTTGTTACCTAAGAATGGCTACCCAAGAGAGAGGGTGAATTGGATATTTAAAAATTTAAACTTTAATTAAGCTAAGTTTTAATATTATGTGCTTGATGAAATAATATGAAATAGAAGTATAGAATGAGAGTAATATAAATAACACAATGACAAATATAAGAGACCAAGCTTTTATAGTGGTTCGATGCCAAACTCGGCATCTATGTCCACTCCACAAGTAAATCACTTGAAAATTCAACTATAATCACTCAATTGATTATAGTTCAATTATTTTTCTTGGACTCATAATCTAATCCAGTTGGTTTTAATCGAGGCTCACCAACTACAATCTTTACGATGATTGATTTTATGGGCTAACAATCAACCTCGATTGGTTTTGACCTAGGCTCACCAATCAAATCTTTACAATGTCCAACTCTAGGCTTAGACCAATCCCAAGTTTCTCATCCTAAGAAACTTGTAAGCAAACAAGATATAATGATTAATGAAGTTTAGAAAGAGAAACTCAATAAAGCTTAAAGAAGGAGTTTGTGAATGGAAGGCTTGATTGCTCTTGCTTTTCTTCTTGAATGCTTGAGAGAAGTTGATGAAGCTCTTCAATGATTTTTTTTAACTTCTCTCACTTTGTGGATGATTGGAAGGACACGATGATCTCAAGAAAGTAATTCCTTCACCTTACTTAAGTTCTCTCTTAATGAACTTAGTGTAGTCTTCAAGGCTCTTGAATGTATGTACCAAAAGTTCTTCTTGAAGTTTTTAAATGTTCCTTATATATTCTAAATCTTTCTCGACACTCTAGAATACTTGAAGAGGTCTTATTTAATGTCCTAGCCATTGAGCACAAAAATCTAGCTATTAAAAAAAAGTTGGGACCGAAAAAGTAAAATTCTGGAAAAAACTAGCCATTACACTGACTTAGTCGACTGAGTTTTTGACTTAGTTGACTAAGTTTTTTGGATCCAAAATTTTAGCCTTTCTATACTTTTTGTGTTCCGCAGTCTTCTAAGACTGAGTCGGCTAACTCTCAGACTTAGTCAACTAAGTCTTCTAGATTCTAAACTTCAACCTTTCGGTGCTTTCTATGTTTTTCTATCTTCTAATACTTAGTCGACTAACTCTTAGACTTTGTCGACTAAGTCCCTGGATCCTGAATTTTCATTTTTCTATACTTCCTGCTTCTACTATTCTTTGATACTTGTTGACTAACTCTTGGCTTAGTTGACTAAGATGTATGCCAAGCAAGCCATTTGATTTTTGATAGTCTTTTTTCTCTAATTTCTTTTATAGACTAGACTTGCTTCCTAAACTTGATTTATGTCTCATTAATCATTTTTTTAGAGGGTGTCAAGTCTTGATTTTCTTCAAAGACATCTTGATTGATGGTACTCCATTTAATTGGTAAGCATTACTTGAGATATTGTGAGTACTTGGAATTTAAACTATACATCCTCAAAAATAATGTTAGTAACTTAACAGATTATACTCGAATGCTTTTGTTATCATCAAAATTAATTCAAGGGTCAACAAACATGACTATACTCAGTATATCTAACCAAAGAATGATCAAGTCTGACTTTGGCCATCTAACATAATCATCTTTTAGAGAGATACAACTGAATTATCATATTATGAATAATAATTCCAATAGTAGATAAACACCTTGCTTTTGGGCCTCCAATGATTATCACGCTAATGGACCCATTATCACCTAACTTAATGGGAGGCTATGAATTTATTATCTCCATAATATTTTTATTTTATGGACCTAATAATTTAAAGTATTTAATTATTTATTTAAGAAGAGAAGGCAAAAGATTAAACTGAATCAATATTCCTTCCACTGACTTCATAAAGTCACAAAGAAAGATTAATGACAAATCTAGTTCAGGGGCACCTAAATCAGTCACACTAATTTTCTTAATGGCATGAGTCAGCTAGAATTACTAAGTGATCTCATCCAAACATAATTCACCATGTTGGTTAGGTATATGAGATCGATGGGAGGGATATGCCATTAACTCGCCGTAGATTCAATCTATGCAAGTAGCTCTCAATTAAAGACTATGGAACTAGATTGCCAAACATACCTTAGACACCAGCAGGTTAATTAGTTTAGATTCGATCAATATAATAATTCGAGCTTGGCCATGGAGCCATAATCAAAATCCATTTTGTAAATCAAAATAATGGACTTGATCAACTACAACCATTGAATTGATCCATAAAGAAGAATTGACCTAACCATATTCAATAGTTTCTTTAGATTTGATTGATCATTCTAATCAATCCATTATTATATGATTTCTAATCCTAGGTCTAACCCAATTATTAGGATCTTAATCCATGCTAACCCATTAATCAAAGATTTATGAACATGGTCTTTTTGAAGGAAAATACTATTTCCTGGTATAGGATCGTTCAGATCTGATTGACTTTGAAGAAATATTTTAAAAAAAATTTTCTAAGATCCTAATCAAATCTGAGACATCTCGAATATGATTCTTTAAGATTTGATATTAAGATTAAAAATAAAATTAAATCTAATTAATTTTATACCTTGTATCTTGGATAATCAGATTATCCTGTGATGATCTTAATCTATCCTAAGGTTCTGGAAGGAGCCACGCACGCGCCTAGCCTCTATCAGTATCCACTCAAGTAGGATCTAGATGTCTTCTCCTCATGAATCTTTTCTCCAAATATCATATCTAAATCTGATTTAGAAGTCCTTCAAAAGAATTTCTGAAAGCAGCGTGTCCATCTCACAAACACCATCGCACAGATGTTGAACCCTTCACAAATTTGATTGGATCTTCTTCTCAGATTTATTTCCAACCTTTGGCACTTAGAAGAAGGGGAGAGAGAGAGGATTAGAGAGGCATGGAAGATGGAAGGGGTGATAGTCTTTGGGTATGAAAATTATTTCTTTCATGAAGAGCCTTGGCGCAAGGGTTCTTATATAAAAGCATAGCACCAAGTTAGAGTCCCTTTTTGACCAAAATCCTCATTTATTCGACCATTGGGATTCTTGGACCTGATCTACACGAAAATCCCTAGATCCCATCTAATTTTGATGCCAAAAATCAAGCTAAAATGTGGTAGCATGAGTAGATAAGGAAGAGTCCACTGCGCCTAGGACTCTTCCCTCAAGAGTTTAATCTAAATCAAACTCTATCATAATATAGTCTAAATACCTCCAAAAATCATGAAATTTGGTACACCTAATATATGACTCGTGCCCTATCACATATCCAAAAATTAGTCAAAAAAATTTTCAAAAATTTTCTAAAAGTCTCTGATCAGGTGACACTCAATTCTCTCAATTAGGTCAACTTTTGACCCTAGTACAATTTGACTATGAATGGATTTAATTTCTATAATTAATCTAACCTAGACTTATTTCAATCAGATGAAAATAAACCCATTCAAAATATAAGAATGAGTCAAATCAAATTTGACTCAGTTGCGATGAATCAGAAAGATTACAGAAGGAGAAAGTCAGGCTCAATCGTGTGCTAGCACGATTACCTTGAACCTGATTGGATCTAATCCAAATCAATCAAACTAGGTTAGCTCAATTGATGACATCTATATCCAAATTCTTATTTGTGTGATCCAGTTAGATTCAATTCTGTATGGTAATGAGACATATCTTGATCTCCATCATCGACATCATCGAAACATTTTTTAATGGGCCAGAACTTTTTTGATTCATACAATTAAAATGATTGATCATCAAAATTATTCTAATTGCTCCCAAAATCTATCAGCGATATCTATCAGTATATGGTGGCAATCCATCAGAACTAAAAGTGAACCACTCAGTGCAGTTACCTATATGATTTGATTCTTCTATCTTGAGCCTCCGATAGGATTAGGGTTAAGGTCAACTCGTCAAACCCAATATCCATCATATAAATTAATCATTCGATTCGAGTCCAATATGAAAATCCTAATAGAAACTCTTTCTATCATCTTCACTCTGCCATGGCCATGGGCTTAAAGACTCAATCTCATGATTATCATAGGACTACTCATCTACCAAGGTAGATAGATCCCCTATTAATGCAATCCAATTTCTACAATGAACATGCTATAGCCAACATACACCTCAGGATTTTGAATGGCTAGGAGATCAAGTTATGGTATAGTCAAACTATAACACCCTCAAGGTGAACTATCGATACAACTCAGATCAAAGAACTAGACACACTACTGTAGCATCGAGCTAGTCATCGACGAGAAGGTAGACTTCCTTATGACTGTTCAAGGTGGTCACGCTCAGTGCCCTCGTTCTCTAACGAGTATCTATACTTTCACTCTGGTGTCTCCACACCATAGACTCAAGACACATCTATCCTAACAAAATGATCGTACATCAATCTTTCGGATCGATCATCAGCTCGTGATGATCCTACGATTGGGTGCTGTTTATGAATTAATTATGAAAATTCATGTCTCAAATTTTTAACTCTTAAAAATATGAATTATCATTACCATTAACTCAAAGGATGTATCATGGACACTTTAAATACACACTATGATAGAAAATAATTTTTTTATTAATTTATAATTAAAATTATAAAATTATCCATAAAAGTGTATTACAAGTGTTTAGCCAATCTGGCTTCTAGGGCACACATCTAACAAAATTCCACTTGATCTAAAGTCAATTGGCTACAAATCTATGTCTCATTTTCTTAAGATGGGCTTCGATCTTCTGCTGGCATAATGGTTTTGTTAGTGGGTCAGCCACATTATCTACAGTGTCAACTCTCTTAACCTCGACGTATTCCTTCTCAAGGTAATCATGGATGAGGTGGTATCACTGCTCGATGTGCTTGAATTTTTGATGAGAGCTTAACTTCTTAGATAGGGCTATGGCACCATTGTTGTCGTAGTATAGAGGGACGGCATCTGATGGCATCTCTCTAAGCTCTATGGCAAACTTCTTGTACTAAAATGCCTTCTTTACAGCTTCTGATGCAGTGATGTACTCTACTTTCATGGTGCAATCTACTATCATAGTCTGCTTGAAACTCTTCCAGCTAACAGCACCACCATTGCATACAAATAGACTTTCAAATGTCGACTTTCGATCATCTATATCAGACGTAAAATCCGAATCTGTATACCCCTAGACCTGAAGTTCTCCATTACCAAAGACTAGAAACATAACCTTAGTCCTTCTCAAGTACTTAAGGATACATTTCATAGAAGTCCGGTGCTCTTCACTTGGATTCGATTGATATTTGCTCAGGACACTCACAGCATGGGCAATATCAGGTCGCATACATAGCATGGCTTACATGAGGCTCCATATTGCTAAAGCATAAGGGATCTTGCTCATGCGTTCAATCTTCTTAGGTGTGTTGGGATACATCTTCTTGGAGAGATGAATGCCATGTCTAAAGGGCACTAAACCCCTCTTAGATTTTTCCATGCTAAACCTTTTTAGCACCTCCTCTATGTACATCTTCTGTAAGAGATCCAACACCCTATTCGGTCTATCCCTATAGACCATAATTTTCAGAATAAAGGATTCTTCTCCTAGATCTTTCATAGAGAACTCCTTTGACAACCATATTTTGACTGTAGTCAATATTGGAATATCATTTTCAATTAGGAGGATGTCATCCACGTACAGTATGAAAAAGAAAATAGTGCTCCCACTAATCTTTTTGAAAACATAGAGCTCCTCATTCTTGATGAATCCAAATGATTTGATCACATCATTAAAATAAGCATTCCAGCTCCGAGATGCTTGCTTATGTCCATATATGGATCTTTGCAGCTTGCATATCTTGTGATCATTATCACTGGATATGAAACCTAGAGGCTGTTCTATATAGATATCTTCCTCAAGAT
Source organism: Cocos nucifera (assembly GCA_006176705.1). Taxonomy (NCBI): domain Eukaryota; kingdom Viridiplantae; phylum Streptophyta; class Magnoliopsida; order Arecales; family Arecaceae; genus Cocos; species Cocos nucifera. Next base: position 28,643 of record QRFJ01002609.1, on the reverse strand, counting down.
ATCCATTTTAGAACATCATTTTTACGTCCATTTGGCATATTTCATAATCGAAATAGGCTATAACAGCAAGCAATGTGCGGATGGATTTGAGCATGGCTATTGGCGAAAAAGTATCCTGATAGTCAATGCATTCACGCTGACTATACCCTTTCGCTACGAGCCTTGCTTTGAATGTCTCTACATTTTCATTGGCACCTATCATTTTCTTGAAGATCCATTTATACCAAATAGGTACTATACCTTCAGGTGGATCTACCAAGGTTCAGACATAATTTGAGCGCATTGAGTCAATCTTTGACCTCATTGCCTCTAACCATTTCTTAGATTCGATATCTGATATCACCTCATCATAGATTTTGGGATCATCACCATGAATCCTATTTTTTGTGAGGAATATTTTCTCTACGTCTTCTGATATAGTACCTAAGTACTCTTCAGGAGAACGAAAAATTCTACTTGATCTATGAGGTGGAGGAGGTAGTGATTGGACTAAGTCAATCTGATTGGGTTCCATAGGTTCCTTGGCTCGTGGCTCTTAGGAGACTTTCTCCTCGAGCCTAATCTATCTTTCGATGCCATCATCTTGAATAAACTATTTTTCAAGAAAGATGGCGTGTCGACTCATAATCATATTATAATCTTTCGAAAGATAGAAAAAATATTCTAATGACTCTTTAGGATATCCAATAAATCAAGCTCTAAAAAATCTAGACTCTAATTTGTCCACCTGTTGTCTCTTCACATGGGCCGAACAATCCCAACTTCTAAGATGACTCAGACATGGTTTCTTACCATGCTATATCTTATATGGTGTGGTAGGAACGGTTTTAGATGGAATCCTATTCAATAGATATATAGCGGTCAATAGACTATATCCACAAAGAAACTCAGGAAGGTCCGTGAAGCTCATCATGGATCGAACCATACCTAATAGGATCCAATTTCTCCATTTTGAAATTCCATTAAGGCATTCTAGGTGGATTTCATTGAGAGACTATACCATTATCCTTAAGATAGTCTAGGAATTTTTGACTAAAGTATTCGCCTCCTCGATCTGATCAAAGAATCTTAATGGATTTTTCTATTTATTTTTTTACTTCAAGTCTGAATTTTTTGAACTTTTCAAAAGATTTAGACTTGTATCGCATCAAATACACATACCCGTACCAAGATAAATCATCGATAAAAGTGATGAAGTAGATATAATTGCCCCTGACTGGCACATCAAATGAACCACAAACATCAGTATGTACTAGGGCAAGCAGGTCCATGGCCCTTTCTCCATGTCCCATAAAAGGAAGCTTGGTCATTTTGCCATGAAGGCATGATTCATAATCAGATATGACTTGGAAGTCAACGGACTCAATAGCTCAGATTTCTCTAATTTGTTAACCATGTCTTCAGCTATATGACCTAGCCTAAGGTGCCAAAGATACCTATCATTTAGACTATCCCTAAGTCGCTTTGATCCTTTGGCATTCATGTTTTGCTTGATTTTAAAAATGAAAACATCAATATGTAACTGATAGAGACCATTTATAAGAAAACCACTTGCAATTATATTTCTTTCATAAAGAATATTATAATGATCCTTAAGAAAACTAATTACATAGCCTGCCTGTGCTAAACATGAAACAGAAATCAAATTCTTGCTTGCTGGAGGCACATAAAAATAATCCCTAAGTACTAAGTTTAATCCTGATTATAATCATAGAGGATAGGTTTTCACATCCATAGCTGCAACTCTTGCACTATTCCTGATGCGTAGGATCATTTCACCATCCCTCAGCCTACTACTATCCTTAAGACCCTACATAGAAGTACACAAGTGAGCACTAGAACCAGGGTCAAGAACCCAACTTGATGTAGAAGAAATCATAAGATTAGATTCTATAATTAGCATACCTCCAAAAGGACCTGCCTCTTTCTTGTTCTTCAGGCTGGCTAGGTACAAAAGGTGGTTCCACTTCCAATGGCCGTTAGTATTGCAGTGGAAACATTTTTTCTTGTCGGTCTTCTTTTCAGCTCTACCTTCTTCTTCTTCCCACCATCCACCTTCTACTTCTTCATGGACTTCTTCTTCTTTCTAAAATATTTTTTCTTGAAAAAAGTTCGCTCCACAGCAAGTACTGAGCCTTTAAAATCTTTCATAGGAAGCTTAGCAGTAACCAACATATTCATGAGCTCAACCAAGGTATTCTAAAGTTTATGCATATGGTAGTTCATGATGAACTGCCCATATGCATTAGTCAAGGACTACAGAATTATATCAATCTGCATATCCTGATCTAACTTGACATCGAGCTTTTCTAGCTCTTCTAAGTCCTTGATCATCATCAGACAATGATCTTGGACCAACTGTCCATCATGCATCTGAGCCTTAAATAGTCTTTCGGTGACTTGATATTTGGCTACGTGATTCTATTCATCAAACAACTCTTACAGGTGAGCCAATTTTGGTAGCTAGTCTTAATGTCTTCATGTTGGCACTGGAGCTCATTCGACATCAAGCCCAATATGTAGTACCTAGCTTTGCTATCTTCATCCATCCACTTTTGGAGAGATGCTTTCCGATTAGCGGATGGACAAGCTGATAAGGTGGGAGGATCCTATTCCAAGACATGAGTCAACTTCTCGAAATCCAAAATAAATTTAAAATTTTGGAATCAATCATTGTAGTTAGATTCGATCAGTCTATGGGTGTCCAGGATACGTGCTAGTAGGTTGGATGCAGACATCTTTCTATAAAGAGTCAAAATTTTTGGTTAGATTTTGTAATTAGAGTTAATCAATTTGTTTAGAATTTTATTTTTAAATAAATTAGACTCCCACTATTTACTTGAATCTCTATACTCTCTTCATAGAAATGCAAAAATCTCTACGATCATTAATATTTAGTGGATGGTGTGGTCCCACCAATTGGCTCACCACTTCACCTAACTGTTATTGATGATGGGTTAATCGATGAGTGGATAACTCTTGTCCAATAAGTCTCTAATCATGGTGCACCCAAACCTGATCTCTAAATCATGAAGCTCACCATGCTCGGAATATTGCTCCACTCCTTAGTTAAGTCAGACTCACCATTTGCATGAATTAGATTTTTGATTAGATTCCTCACTGTATCCAAAATATTGAGCCCAACCCATCCTCCAACTCATAGCATCCAATGCCTAATAGAAATGTTTGCATCTTTCTAGTGCAACTGAACCATTGTATCTAGTCAAGAACAATCAACCCCAGAAAGGGTCCGCACATCTATATTAGTGGAAGACCTTAGACTTAATATTTTCTTAGAGAGATTTAATTTAGGTCTCTTTAAACTTAATTTAACAATTATGACTAACCTAGTGGCATGGGTTGGCTCAAATTGTTAGCCACCTCAAATCAGAACTAGATCGACATAAATGGCTAAATAAGTAAAATCGGTGGAAGGGATATGTCATTAACTCGATAAGAACCCATTCAGGTAGAGTAGCTCTCAATTAAAAACCAGTCGATCGTACCTATCAGACTTACCTTAAATATCAAATTATCAAATCAGAATCAATTGGGTTAGCCTACAATCCAGGCTCGAACCGTGGAGCCATATTTGGTCTTGACTTGATTGAGTCACATCTCAATGTGATTCGATCTTGATAAAGACTTGATCCTATTAGGCTGGTCAAATTTAAGCTTTCTTTGATCCCACCTAACCAACTCTTGATTCGGTTTGATCAACTGCTAGACCTAATTTAGCTACCGAAGCCTAAATCCAATTTTATGAATATGCCTTAGATCTAAAAATTCATAATTTTTAGATCTAATTACTTTTATAATCTTAATTCTTAATTAAGTTTTGGGTTCAAGAACAAAACATGTAATAAAAATTCTAGGATTTCAGGATCTGGATTTTACAAAAAAATAAGTTCTGATTTTTGATTAAGGATGAACGTGCAGCACCCCTACACACTATAAGAACATCCTATCGAATGAAAGAAGAGGGCCTTTAAATCCTACTTTATTCTTATGATCAGACGATCATGAGGAACTCCTTAATCAGAAATATAATTTTCTACTACAAAACTAGTTAGATCATATATCATATATAAAAGGATCCAACTAATACATGTCTTGCATACATCTCATGTATCATCAATATGCATACTTTTAGATCTAAAATATCATATATTAAATTTAAAAAATAAAATTTTAAATTTGATCATATCAAAATTAAAACTATTCTAGACATCTTATAGAACTATTCTATAAATAGTCTAAGCATGCATCTTTCATATCTCATATGAAATAAAATAAAAATTAAAAATTTTATTTTTTATTTTTTATATTTGGTTAAAATAATTATAATATTAAAAACTAAAAATTAAATAGATCTAAAATTATATTTAATTAAATTAAATATATGGTCATACTGGACTACATATAGAACTATTCTATACCTAGTCTAGTCATGCATCTCATACATATTAGATCTAAATGATTTAATTTTTTAATTTTCTAATTTTAAATCTAATCACATCTAATGTGACATCTAAAATTTTTTAATATCAGATCATAAATAAATATAAAATTAGATCTAAAGTAGATCTGAAGAACTACTAACCTGGCTCTGATATCAATTGAAGAAAAATCCTATTTTCCAGCACAGGATCATTCAGATTTGATTGAATCTGAAGAAATATTTTAAAAATTTTTCTTATAAGATCTTAATCAAATCTAAGACATATCAGATTTGATCTTTAAGATATGATATTAAGATTAAAAATAAAATTAAATCTAATTAATTTCATACCTTGTATTTTGGGTAATCAGATTACCCTGTGATGATCTTGATCTATTCTGAGGTTCTGGAAGAAGCCATGCACGCGCCTAGCCTTTATCGATATCCACTCAAATAGGATCTAGACATCTTCTTCTCATAAATCTTTTCTCCAAATATCAAATCTGAATCTGATCTAAAAGTCCTTCAAAAGAATTTTTGAAAGCAACATTTTTGTCTCACAAACACCATTGCATAAATGCTGAACTCTTCACAAAATTTGATTGGATCTTCTACTCTGATTTACTTCCAACCATTGGTGCTTACAAGAAGGAGAGATAAAGGATCAAAGAGGGTGTGGAAGATGGAAGGGGTGATAGCCTTTGGGTATGAAAATTATTTCTTTCATGAAGAGCCTTGGCGCAAGGGTTCTTATACAAAAGCATAGCGCCAAGTTAGAGTCCCTCTTTGACCAAAATCCTTATTTATTCGATCATTGAAACTTTTAGACCTAATCTTCATGAAAATCTCCAGATCCCATCTAATTTTGATGCCAAAAATCAATCTAGAAGGTGGCGGCATGAGTAGATAAGGAAGAGTCCACTGCAACTAGGACTCTTTCCTCAAGAGTTTGATCCAAATCAAACTCTACCATAGATCAGTCTAGACACCTCCAAAAATTATAAAATTTAGTACACCTAGTGTATGATCGTGCCCTATCATATATCCAAAAATCAAATTAAAAGGATTTCTAGAGAACTCTGATCAGCTGACCCTCAATTCTCTCAATTAGGTCAATTTTTGACCCTAGTCCAATTTGACTATGAATGAATTTAATTTTTATAATTAATCTAACCTAGACTTATTTCAGTCAGATAAAAATAAACCCATTCAAAATATAAGAATGAGTCAAATCAAATTTCACTCAGTTACGATGAATCAAAAAGATTACAGAAGGAGAAAGTCAGGCTTAATCGTGTGCTAGCATGATTACCTTGAACCTGATTGGATCTAATCCAAATCAATCAAACTGGGTTAGCTCAATTGATGACATCCAGACCCAAACTCTTGTCTGTGTGGCCTAGTTAGATTTAATTTTGTATGGTAATGAGATATATCACGATCTCCATCATCGACATCATCGAAACACCTTTCGATGGATTAGAACTTTTCTGATTCATACAATTAGAATGATTGATCATCAAAATCATTTTAATTACTCTCAAAATCTACCAATGATACCTAGCAGTATATGGTGGCAACCCATCAAAACTAAAAATGAATTCCTCGATGTAGTTACCTGTGTGATTGGGTTCTTCTATCTTGAGCCTCCGATAGGATTAGGATTAAGGTGAACTCGTCAAACCCAATATCCGTCATATGAATTAATCATTCGATTCAAGTCCAATGCAAAATCTCTAATAGAAACTCTTTCTATCATCTTCATTCTGTCATGGCTATGGGCTTAAGGACTTAATCTCATGTTTATCATACGACTGCTCCTCATCTACCGAGATAGATAGATCTCCTATTAGTGCAATCCAATTCCTACAATTAACATGCTATAGCCAACATACACCTCAGAATTCTGAATGGCTAGAAGATCAAGTTATGGTGTAGTCAAACTATAACACCCTTAAGGTGAACTATCGATGCACCTTAGGTCAAAGAATTAGACACACCACTACAGCATCAAACCAATCATCGATGAGAAGGTTGACTTTCTTATGACTGCTCGAGGTAGTCACACTCAGTACCCTCATTCTCTAATGAGTGTCTATACTCTTGTTCCATTGTCTCCACACTGTAGACTCAAGACACATCTATCCTAAGAAAATAATCATACACCAACCTTTTGGATCGTTCATCATCCTCATGATGATCCTACGGTCGAAAGCTATTTATGAGTTAATTATGAAAATTCATGTCTCAAATTTTCAACTCTTGAAAATATGAATTATCATTACCATTAACTCAAAGGATGTATCACAGATACTTTAAATACACACTATGATAGAAAATAACTCTTTTATTAATTTATAGTCAAAATTATAAAATTATCCTTAGATGTGTATTATAAGTGTTTAGCCAATCTAGCTTCTAGGGCACACATCTAATAGGCCTTTGATCTTAGAGTCTCAAATCTAGATCGGGGTGCTGCACATTTATCCTTAATCAGAAATCAAAATTTACTTTTCTACAAAATCCTAGATACTGAAACTCTAGAATTTTTATGCATTTATTGCTTATAAACCCTAGACTTAATTAAGAATTAAGTTTATTAAATCATTTAGGTCTAAGAATTATAAATTTTTTAGATCTAAGACTCCTTCATAAATTTTGGGTCGGATGTGGGTAGCTCAATTAGGTTTAGTAATTGATCAAACCAAATCAAGAGTTGGTTAAGTCGAATCAAGAAAGCTTAGATTTGACTAAACTAATAGGATTAAGTCTGAGTTAAGGTCGACTCACAACCATATATGGTCGATCAAGTTAAGACCTAATTTGGCTTTATGGTTCGAGCATGGATTATAGGTTAACCCAATCGATTCTGGTTCGATAATTTGGTGTCTAAGATAAGTTTGGCAGATATGATCGATTGATTTTTAATTAGTAGCTACTCGACCTGAATGCATTCTCATCGAGTTAATAGCATATCCCTTCCATTGGTCTCACTTACCTGGCCATTTCGATCGATCCAGTTCTGATTTGAGGTGGCTAATGATTCGAGCTAACCCATGCCACTAGATTAGTCATAATTATTATGACCAAGTCAAGTCATGTCTAAGAGATCTAAATCAAATCTTTCTAAGAAAATATTAAGTCATAGTCATCCACCATTGTAGATGTGCGGGCCCTTCCTGGGGTTGATTATTCTTGGCAGGTTAAAGTAGTTTAGTTGCATCGAGAAAATGCAACCATGTCTATTAGAAATTGGATGCTATGGGTTGGAGGATGAGTTGGGCTCAATATTCTAGATATGCTGAGGGATCCAATCAGAAATTCAATTCATGCAAATGATGGATCTGACTTAACTAGGGAGTGGAGCAATATTCTAGGCATGTTGAGCTTCATGAATTAGAGATCAAGTTTGGGTGCACCATGATTAAAAAATTATTGGATAAGATTTATCCACTCATCGATTGATCCATCATCAATAACTGTTAGATGAGGTGGTGAGCCAGTTAGTTGGACCGCACCACCCACTAGAAATCTATGATTTTAGAGATTTTTGCATCTCTACCAAGGGAGTGTAGGAATTCAAGAAAATAGTAGGAGCCTAATTTGCTCAAAATAAAATTTCTAAATAAATTGATTAAGTCTAATTACAATATCTAACTAGAAACTTTGACTCTCTACAGAAAAATATCTGCATCAAATTTACTAGCCCGAATCCTAGACACCTACAGACTGATCGGACCTAATTACAAAGATTGGCTGAGGAACTTCAAAATTATTTTGGATTCTAAAAAGCTGACCTACATATTGAACTAGGAACCCTGACCTTACCTACCCATCCAACTACTGAATAGAGAGCTTCTCTGGAGAAGTGGATGGATGATGATAACAAAGTAAGGTACTACATATTAGGGTCGATGTCTGATAAGCTATAGTGCTAATATGAAGAAATCAAGACTACTAGCCAAATGTTGGCACACCTATAAGAGTTATTTGATGAGCAGAGTCATGCAGCCCAGTATCAAATCTCCTAGAGACATTTTAAGGCTTAGATGCATGATAGACAGTTGGTCCTTGATCATTACATGATAATGATCAAGGATCTAGAGGAGCTTAAGAAGCTTGGTGTCGTGTTAGACAAGGACTTGCAGATTGATGCGATCCTACAATCCTTGATTGATATGTATGGATAGTTCATCATGAACTTTCATATGCATAAACTATAATGTACTTTTATTGAACTTATGAACATGTTGGTTACTGCTGAGCTTTCTATGAAAGGTTCAAAATGTTCAGTACCTTTTATGGAGCGAACTTCCTCCAAAAAAAAGTTTTTTGAAAAGAAAAAGAAGTTTGTGAAGAAGCAAAAGATAGAAGATGGAAAAAAGAAAAAAGAAGAATAGAAGAAGAAGGCTATTGATAAACAAAAATATTTTCATTGCAACACCGATGGTCATTGAAAGCAGAACTATCCTTTATACCTAGCCAGCTTGAAGAAGAAGAAGGAAGCAGGTCCTTTTGGAGGTATGCTCGTAATTGAATCTAACCTTACGATTTCTTCTGCATCTAGTTGGATGCTTGACTTTGGTTCTAGTGCTCACTTGTGTACTTCTATGTAGGTTCTTAAGAAGAACAGGAGGTTGAGGAATGGTGAGATGATCCTGCACATTGAAAATAGAGCAAAAGTTGCTACTGTGGCTGTGGGAACCTACCCTCTTTAACTATTGTCTAGTTTAGTTTTAGTGCTTAGGGACTGCTATTATGTGCCTGCAGCAAGCAGAAATTTGATTTTTATTTCGTGTTTAGCATAGGAAGGTTATGTAACTAACTTTCTTAAGGACCATTGTACTATTCTTTTTGAAAGAAATAAATTACAAGTAATTTCTTAATTAACTATCTCTACTAGTTACAAATTGATGTTTTTGTATTTAATGTCAAGCAAAATATGAATGCCATAGGATCTAAACAATCTAGGAATAGTTTAAATGAAAGATATCTATGGCACCTTAGGTTAGGTTATATAGAAAAACATAGGATCAACAAATTAGAGAAATCCAAACTAATGGATCTGTTGACTTTCGAGTCATATCCAATTTGTGAATCATGCCTTCAAGGTAAAATGACCAAGCTTTCTTTCATAGGACATGAGGAAAGGGCCACAGACTTACTTGCCCTGGTACATATAGATGTGTGCAGCCCATTTGATGTGCCAGCCAAAGGCAATATCTACTTCATTACCTTTACCGATGATTTATCTCGATATGGATATGTGTATTTGATGTGACACAAGTCTGAAGCCTTTAAAAAATTCAAGAAATTTAAACATAAGGTAGAAAAGCAAACCAAAAAGTTCATTAAAGTTCTTCAATCAGATCGAAAAGGTGAATACCTTAGTCAAAAATTCCTAGACTATCTTAAGGACAATGGCATAGTCTCATAGTGGACTCCACCTAGAATACCTCAGCTCAATGGAATTTTAAAATGGAGAAACTGGATCCTATTAGATATGGTTTGATCCATGATGAGCTTCACGAAACTTTTTGAATTTTTTTGGGGACATAGTTTAATGATATCTATATACTTACTGAATAGGGTTTCCTCTAAAACCATTTCTACCACACGATATGAGATATGGCATAGTAAGAAGCCAAGTCTGAGTTACCTCAAAATTTGGGATTACTCAACCCATGTCAAGAGATAGCAGATGGACAAATTAGAGTCTAGATCCTTTAGAGCTTGGTTTATTGGATCCCAAAGAGTCATTAGGATATTATTTCTATCTTTCGTAAGACCATAATATGATTGTGAGTCAACACGTCATGTTTTTTGAAAAATAGTTTATTTAAGATAGTGGCATCAAAAGATAAATTAGGCTCAAGAAGAAGGTCTCCAAAGAGCAGTGAGCTAATGAACTTGTGGAATCTAGTCAGTCTCAGCCAATCCAAATACAATCTCTTCCACCTCGTTGGTCAAGTAGGATTTTCTATCCTCTTGAGAGATACTTAGGTACCATTTCAGAAGATGTAGAGAAAATGTTCTTCATAGAAAATGAGATTCATGGTGATGATCCTAAAACCTATGATAAGGCGATATCAGATATTGACTCCGAGAAATGGTTAGAGACAATAAAGTCAGAAATTGACTCAATGTACTCGAACCAAGTCTGGACCTTGATAGATCCACCTAAAGGTATTATACCTATTGGGTGTAAATGGATCTTCAAAAAAAAATAGATACCGATGGAAATATAGAGACATTCAAAGTTAGGCTAGTAGCGAAAGGATATAGTAAGTGCGAAGGCATTGACTATCAGGATACCTTTTCGCTAGTAGCCATGCTTAAATCCATCCACACATTACTTACTATTGTAGTCTATTTTGATTATGAAATATGGCAGATGGACATAAAAATGACGTGCTTAAATGGATATCTTAAGGAAGATATCTATATGGAACAAGTAATTGGTTTCACATCTAGTCATAGTGATCACAAGGTCTGCAAGCTACAAAGTTCCATATATGGACTTAAGCAAGCATCTCAGAGTTAGAATGCTCATTCTAATGATGTGATCAAGTCATTTGATTTTATCAGAAATGAGGAGGAGCCTTGTGTCTTCAAAAAGGTTAGTGAGAGCACTGTTGTCTTCCTCGTATTATACGTGGATGAGATCCTCCTGATTGGGAATGATATTTCCATATTAACTATGGTCAAAATATGGTTATCAAAAGAGTTCTCTATGAAAGACCTAGGAGAGGCATCCTTTATATTGAAAATTAAGATCTATAGAGATAGATCGAAAAGGATGCTGGGTCTATCACAGAAGATGTACATAGAGGAGGTGCTAAAGAGGTTCAGCATAAAAAACTCCAAGAAGGGATTAGTGTCCTTTAGACATGGCATTCATCTCTCCAAAAAGATGTGTCCCAACACACCTAAGTAGATTGAATACATGAGTAAGATCTCTTATGTTTTGGCAATAGGGAGCATCATATATGTCATATTCTGTACATGACCCGATATCATGCATGCTATGAGTGTTACGAGCAGGTATCAATCGAATTTAGATGAAGAACACTAGACTTTTATGAAGTGTATCCTTAAGTACTTGAGAAGGACTAAAGATATGTTTTTAATCTTTGATAATGGAGAACTCCAGGTCCATGGATATATAGACTCAGACTTTATGTTTGATATAGATGATCAAAAATCAACATCTGATAGTCTGTTTGTGTGCAATGGTGGTACAGTAAGCTGGAAGAATTCCAAGCAAATAGTAATAGTAGACTCTACAATGGAAGCTGAGTATATCGCTACATCAGAAGCTATGAAAGAAGCATTCTGGTACAAGAAGTTCACTGCAGAGCTCAGAGTGATATCATCGAATATAGTCCCTCTATACTACAACAACAATAATGCCATAGCCCAAGCTAAGGAGCTGAGGTCTCATCAGAAATCAAAGTATATCGAGCTGCGATATCATCTCATCTATGATTACCTTAAGAAGGATTACGTCGAGGTCGAGAAAGTCGACATCACAGATAATGCAGCTGACCCACTAATGAAGTTGTTGAGCCAACAGAAGATCGAAGCCCACCTTGAGAAGATGGGACTTTGATTTATTGCTAATTGGCTTTAGGTCAAGTTGGAGTTTGTTAGATGTGTGCCCTATAAGCTAGATTGATTGACACTTGCAATACACTTTCTATAAGTATTTTTATAATTTTGACTTAAAATTAATAAAGAATTATTTTTCTATCACATTATGTGTAAAGTGTCTGTGATATGTCCTTTGAGTTAATGAAAATGATAATACATATTTTCAAGAGTTGAAAATTTAAAACATGTATTTTCATAATTAACTCATAAACTACTTTCGATCATAGGATCATCATGAGGATGGTGATCGATCTAGAAGATCGGTATATGATCGTATCCTTAGGATAGATGAGTCTTGAGTCTATGCTATGGAGACATTGGAGCAAGAGTATAGGTACTCATTGAGAATGAGGGCACTGAGCGTGACCAGTTCGAGCAGTCATAAGAAAGTCTACCTTCTCATTGATGACTAAGCTCGATGTTGTAGTTATGTATTTGATTCTTATACCTGAGGTGCATCGATAGTTCACCTTGAGTATGTTATAATTTGACTACACTATAACTCAGTCTCCTAGCCATTCGGTATCCTGAGGTATATATTGGCTATAGCATATTCATTGTAGGAACTGGATCGCACCAAGATGGGATCTATCAATCTCAATAAAGGAGTAGTCCTATGATGATCATGAGATTGAGTCTTTAAGACCATAGCCATGGTAGTGTGATGTAATAAAAAAGAGTTTTCTATTAGGGTTTCACATCAGACTCAAATCAAATGATTCAATCATATGATGGAGTGTTGGGTTTAATGAGTTTATCTTAACCTTAATTCTGTCGGAGCTCATGATAGATAAACCCAATCACATAGGTAGTTGCACCAAGAGATTCGCATTTGGTTCTGATGGATTGCCAGCATATACTGCTAGGTATCATTGGTGGATTTTGGGAGCAATTAGAATGATCCTGATGATCGATCATTCTAATTGGATGAATCAAAAAAGTTCTAGTTCATCAAAAGGAGTTTCAATGATGTTGATGATAGACATTGCGATATATCTTATTACTATATAAAATTAAATTTAATTGGGTCTTACAAATAAGGATTTAGATCTGGATGTTATCAAATGAGCTAACCCAGTTCATAGGTTCAAAAAAATCATTCTAGTGAAGGAAAAAACCTATTTTTCGAGTCAAGTTCATTCAGATTTGATTGGATCACGAGGGATATTTCAAAAATTTTTTCTCTAAGATCCTAATTCAATCTAAGACTCCACATATCTAATCTTATTGATCTGATAATAAAAATAAAAATTAAAATTAAATCTAATTTAATTATATCTTTGTTTTGGGTAATCCAATTATCCTATGATGATCCCGATATTTGCCTCAGGTTCTGGATGTAGCCACGCAAGTGTCTAGCCTTTACCGATATCCACTCAGACAAGATCTGAAGATCTTTTCCTTCTTAATCAATCCTTCAAAAATTAGATCTAAATCTGATCTTGAAGGTCTTCAAATCGGCTTTTGAAGAATAGTCATTGTCTCTTGTAGCAGAGCTACCTTCTTCCTTTCATGACGCCTTTCACTTGCTTGGATCGCACCTTCTTCGTGCCCAAAGTCCCTTGGGCATGGAGAGGAGAGAGAGGACCAGAGGGTGGCATGGAGAAGGAGGGAGAGGGGAAATGTGGCATGGGCTAAAGGTAGAATCATTGAATTCTAGGCACAAATAGGATTTATATAGATCCTGTTGCGCCATGTAGTGCCACATCATCCTGGCCAATCACGGCCCTTTGTGCAATCAGATCTAAATCTAATTGGTGGGATGACATCATTTGATCCAATCAGATTAGAGACCCTCAAAACTCTCCTTAAGTGGTGCCAAGACTGGGTCAAACAAGTCTTCTTGGCACCACATAATTTAATTCCCTGAAGCAACTGGAGTCCCATCTATATGGGACTCCATCTTTTATCCTCATGGGGTGCACGCCTCCCTAGGCATGCACCCCCTTACTGTCTACTTTTTAGTAGGAGGACAAGTCTCCAGGTTCTCTCCAATGGGTGCATGACACATGGGCAGATGTCTAAGTGTCTAGGATCAATATTTGACCAATGTCTAAAGACAAGATTTAGCAGATGACGAAAAATGGCAGGTGTTGTTCTAAATTTATCTCATAAATTAAGATAATCCTTTTCTGACCTGGACAAGCTCTAGTCAGACTAGGTAAAAATTTCTGAGTGAGTCCAAACAGATTTGGCTCAGTCGAGACAAGTTTTAATGATTGTTAAAGGAGAACATTAGGCTCAATTGTGTGCTAGCATGATTTTCTTAAATCTAATTGAATTTTATTCAAATCAATTGAACTAGATTAATCTAATTGATGATGTCTAGATCCAAACCACTATTTGTGTGATCCAATTAGGCTTAGTTCCGTATGGTAATTGGATATATCACAATCTCTATCATCGACATCATCGAAACACCATTCGATGGATCAGAACTTTTCTGATTCAGACAACTAGTATAATCGATCATCCAAATCATTCTAATTGCTCCCAAAATTCACTAGTGACACCTAGCAGCATATGGTGGCAATCCATCAGAATTGAAAGCGAACCTCTTAGTGCAGTTATCTGTGTGATTAAGTTCCTCTATCTTGAACCCCGATTGGATTAGGATTAAGGTAATCTCGTCAAACCCTAATTTTCATCATATGAATTAATCATTCGATTCAAGTCCAATATGAAACAAACCTAATAGAAACTCTTTCTACTATTTCACTTTGCTATGGCCATGGGCTTATGAACTTGATTCTCATGATCAACATAGGGCTACTCCTCATCTACCGCGGTAGATAGATCCCCTATTGGTGTAATCCAATTCCTACAATGAACATGCTATAGCCAACATACACCTCAGGATTCCAAATGGCTAGGAGATTGAGTTATGGTGTAGTCAAACTACAACACCCTCAAGGTGAATTGCCAATGCACCTCAGGTCAAAGAACCAGACATACTACTACAGCTTCGAGCCAGTCATCGATAAGAAGGTAGACTTCCTTATGACTGCTCGAGGTAGTCATGCTCAATGCCCTCGTTCTCTAACGAGTACCTGTACTCTCACTTTGGTGTCTCTACACTATTGACTCAAGACTCATCTATCCAAAAAAAGTATTTGTACACCAACCTTTTGGATCAATCACCATCCTCATGATGATCCTACATTTGGGAGCATTTTATGAGTTAATAATGAAATTATGTCTTAAATTTTCAACTCTTGAAAATATGAACTATCATTATCATTAACTCAAGGGATATATCACGGACACTTTCAAATACACACTATGATAGAAAATAATTTATTTTATTATTTATAGTTAAAATTATAATTTTATCCTTAGAAGTGTATTACAAGTGTCAGCCAATCTAACTTTTAGGGCACACATATCTTACAAACTTTCACTTGATCTAAAGTCAATTGGCTACAAATCTAAGTCCCATCTTCTCAAGGTGGGCTTTGATCTTCTACTAGCACAATGGCTTTGTAAGTGGGTCTACCACATTTTCTACAGAGTTGACTCTTTTGACCTCGATGTAACCTTTCTCAAGATAATCACGGATGAGGTGGTATCACCGCTCGATGTGCTTAGATTTTTTGTGAGACCTCGACTCCTTAGCTAGGGCTACGGCTCCATTATTATTGCAGTACAAAGGAATGGCATTCGATGGCATCACTTTGATCTCTATGGTGAACTTCTTGTACCAAAATGCCTCCTTCGCAGCTTCTGATGCAGCGATGTACTCTACATCCATGATAGAATCTATTATCATTGTCTGCTTGGAACTCTTCCAACTGACAGCACCACCATTACACATAAATAGACTTCCAGATGTTGACTTTCGATCATCTATATCGGATATAAAATCAGAGTCTATATATCCATCGACTTAGAGTTCTCCATTAGCAAAAATCAACATCATATCCTTAGTTCTTCTTAAGAATACATTTCACAGAAGTTTAGTGTTCTTCACCTGGATTCGACTGATATCTACTCGTGACACTCACAGCATAGGCTATATCAGGTCGTCTACATAATATGGCATACATGAGGCTCCCTATTGTTGAAGCATAAGGGATCTTGCTCATGCGTTCAATCTCCTCAGGTGTGTTGGGACATATTTTCTTGGAGAGATGAATGTCATATCTAAAGGATACCAATCCCCTATTGGAGTTTTCCATGCTAAACCTCTTTAGCACTTTCTCTATGTACATCTTCTGTGAAAGACCTAGCATCCTATTCGGTCTATCTCTATAGACCTTAATTTCTAGAATAAAGGATGCTTATCCTAGGTCTTTCATGGAGAATTCTTTAGATAACCACATTTTAACTGTGGTCAACATGAAAATATCATTTTCAATAAGGAGGATATCATCCACGTACAGTATGAGGAAGATAATAGCGCTCCCACTAACCTTTTTTGAAAACACATGGTTCCTCCTCGTTCTTGATGAAATCAAATAATTTGATCACATCATTAAAATGAGTATTCCAGCTCTGAGATGCTTGCTTAAGTCCATATATGGACCTTTGCAGCTTGCATGCTTTGTGATCAACATCATTAGATGTGAATCTAGTGGCTGTTCCATATAGATATCTTCCTCAACGTATCCATTTAAGAATACCATTTTTACATCCATTTGTCATATTTCATAATCGAAATAAGCTGTAATAGCAAGCAATGTGTGGATGGATTTTAGCATGGCTACTGGCAAAAAGATATCCCAATAGTCAATTCCTTCACACTGACTATATCCTTTTGCCACTAATCTAGCTTCAAATGTCTCCACATTCCCATCTGCACCAATCTTTCTCTTGTAGATCCATTTACACCTAATACATATTATTCCTTCTAGTGGATCTATCATGGTCCAGATTTGGTTTGAGTGCATCGAGTCAATTTCTGACTTCATTGCCTCTAACCATTTCTCGGAGTCGATTGCCAATGTCGCCTCATCATAGGTTTTGCGATCATCACCATGAATCCCATTACCTACGAGAAATATTTTTTCTACTTTCTCTGAAATAGTATCTATTGGGGATAAATTTCGCTCCCACCAAAGTCCAGCTTGATGCTTAGCTTAACACAATCAGTAATCGTGGAGCTTCAATAAAAAATTCTTCCTCCAGCGGCCAAGCTCCACCCGATCTCCTCCAGCGGCCAAACTCATTTAATAGTCAAACTCCTCCAGCGACCGAACTCATTTTATAGTCGAACTCCTCCAGCGGTCGGACCCAACCAAACTCCTCAGCGGTCGAGCCCCAGCCGAACTCCTTCTGGATCTCTCCTTCAGTCAAGTTCCTCCAACGATCGAACTTCTTCCAGATCTCTCCTTTCATGGGTTCCTCCAAGAGCCAAACTCCTTCCGGATCTCTCTTTCAGTCAGATACTTTCAGGAACCAAACTTCTTTCGGACTTCTCCTTCGGTTGGATTTCTATAGGAGCCGAACTTCCTTGGGACTCCTTCTTCAGTTGGATTTCTATAGGGCCGAACTCCTTCTGGATCTCTCCTTCAGTCAAGTTTCTACAAAAGTCGAACTCCTTCCAGATCTCTCCTTTAACCAATTAACTCCAGGAGCCAAACTCCTTTCGAATCCCATCAGGAGCCGAACTTCTTCCAGACTTCTCCTCCGATCGAACATCTCCACCAGTCAGACACCTCCTGGACTTCTCCATCAGTCAAACTCTATCCAAATTCCTTCAGTGGATTCCTTCTAGATTTCAACTAGCATTCCTTCCAGATGATCTCCTCTAGTCATGTTTCTTTTAGAATTCTGAACTCCCTTAAAATTGATGTATGTCAAAGCTTTTCACCAACCAACGTCTGCTTCCTCCGAACTTCGATTATTAAATCTCAACGAATGGCCACTTCATAGCAATGAACACCACTCTCCATAACAAACTCCACGTGGCCCCAATCGGCCCACTATCGAATGGCCACATCATAGCAACGGACATCTCTCTCCATAACAAACTCCACGTGGCCTCGAGCGGCCCACTATTGGATAGTTACAACCATCACTATCAGTCTGCTATAGGCTCCATCTATAAAAATGGATCCTTTAGATACGTTTTCTCTAAGCTCTCTTCTCCTTTCCAAAATACTGCCGAATTCTTGTCTGAGCACTCCATTTTTATTGGCCAGAAGAGCTGACTTCATCGTCGGAGGGTCCTACCGAAGCCACCACCACCGACTTTGGGTGGGACTTTATTTTACAGATCACTGATGGCAATCTCTTTTTTCTCGACTTCAGCTCGATCCGGCATCAACCAGATTCTGCACCAATAAAATTGATGCTAGAAGGAGGGCTAGTCAACCCTATTCTTAAAGAAGTGCTCAATCGACCCTGCCGACCTTCTCCTTCAAGGTTCATCTCCACCCTCTTCCTCCATCCTAAGAAATGTCTTCAAAGAAGGCGACTACCCGAAGATCTACCGCTTCTACCGTCAGGTCTGAGCCAGATTAATTTATTCCTATCCCATCGCCAGTGCTTCAACCACCACCTCCACCGATGGCCATGGTAGATTTAGAGCAGTTTAACCTATTGATGCAGCAAGTTCAGAGCCTCACCGAAATGATGCAGGCCATGTGGCAGCCCCTGATGGTGGTTCCATTAGGAAACTCATCGTCAAGATGTCAAAAATCGATCCCAAGGAGGGGCACTTGGGCTAGCATACCCATCATCCCAAGGAAGGAGAAACAAAGAGCAAAGGTCCTTGCTTGGATCATGGTTCTTCTTCGAAAGGGACCTTCCCCATCCACGATCGGAAGCCTCCTAAGACCTATAATCCAGTTGATGATCTTGATTAGAAACTATGGGAGATGGATCGATAGATTGAGGAGCTCGACCACATCACCCTAGTTCACCATGACGATGTCCGCACTAATCCCCCTTTCTCTCCCCGAATTATGCAAGAGCTCATTCCACTGAACTTCAAGCTTCCCTGATTTGAAAGCTACAATGGAACCTCTAATCCGATCAATCACCTGAAAGTCTTCCGAACCTTGATGTTGCTCCATGGCGCACTAGACGTCATATTATGCTGAGCTTTCCCATCTACCTTAAAGGGAGCAGTAAGAAACTGATACTCAATGTTGAAATCGAGTATGATCTTCTTCTTTGATCAGATGAGCCATCAGTTTATGGCTCACTTCGTCAATAATTGATGACTACATCGAGGTTCAGATTCCTTGATGAACATCAAGCAGAAGGAGGTTTCATAGGAGGGCCAAATGAAGCTCGACCATGCTCACAAACCCCCCCTCGAGTGCAAGTGAGTCCAAATTCCTTCGTAAGCTCGTCATCAAAGGAGCCCTGGAAAAAGGGCACGAAGTTCTCCCCATAGAAGGGCCGAATGAAGCTCGGCCAAGCTCACGGACACCCCTCGAGCATATGCAAGGCTGAACTCCTTGAGCTCATCGTCAAAGAAGCCCCGATGGAAGGGCGCGAAGAAATTCCCTCCAGAAGGTTTCACAACTACACCCTCCTCAATGCTCCATAAACATCGACCTGAAGCAAGCCAATAGCACTACCGCAGCTAGAATCACCAATGAGGGAGAAACAACAAGAAGATCGGCCATCTTTCGGCATCATCGATGCTATCTTTGGAGGGTCTAGTACTTCAGTGAGTCGCCATCTCTCAGCCTCAGAGCCAGGGGAAGCTTGCCTCGAATTGGGAAGGCCCATATGAAATAGAGGAGGTCACCCGGTCTAGGACTTACCATCTGAAGAAGCATAGAGGAATAATGCTCCCATGAACTTGAGACTCAGAGAATCTGAGAATGTACTGCCAGTAATTTTCTTTCAATAAAACTCCTTCATTTCAACATTATTGCTTCTTGGTGCAAAAACTACCTAATGACAGGAAAGAAGCAATCAATAGTAGCCATATTAGGAACAGGAGGAGAACCTCATCCTAACATGAGCAAGTCGAAGGCCTCATTCATTTTAGATGAGATGGAGGAGAG
Organism: Cocos nucifera; assembly: GCA_006176705.1. Taxonomy (NCBI): domain Eukaryota; kingdom Viridiplantae; phylum Streptophyta; class Magnoliopsida; order Arecales; family Arecaceae; genus Cocos; species Cocos nucifera. The sequence continues at coordinate 8,582 of QRFJ01002609.1, read as the reverse complement.
GTCCTGACAATGGCCCTAATGTGCCCCCACAGCCCATTAGGAATAGGAGGAGAACCTCATCCTAATGCGAGCAAAGTCGAAGGCCTCATTCATTTTAGACAAGATGAAGGGACGGGCTCTGATAACGATCCTTATGTGCCCCCATAGTTCGTTAGAAATAGGAGCAGAACCTCATCCTAACACGAGCAAAGTCGAAGACCTCATTTATTTTAGATGGGATGGAGGAAGAGGCCCTGACAATGGCCCTTTTGTGCCCCCACAGCCCATTAGGAACAAGAGGAGAACCTTGTCCTAATGTGAGCAAAGTCGAAGGCCTCGTTCATTTTAGACGAGATGGGGGAGAGGCCCTGACAACACCCTTATGTGCCCCATAGCCCATTAGGAATAGGAGGAGAACCTTGTCCTAACATGAGCAAAGTCGAACGCCTCATTCATTTTAGGCAGGATGAGAGGAAAGACTTTGACAATGGCCCTTATGCACCCCTATAGCTCGTTAGGAACAGGAGGAGATCCTCGTCCTAACGCAAGCAAAGTCGAAGGCCTCGTTCATTTTAGATGAGATGGGGGAGAGGCCCTGAACAATGGCCCTTATGTGCCCCTACAGCCCATTAGGAATAGGAGGAGAACCTCGTCCTAACGCGAGCAAAGTTGAAGGCCTCGTTCATTTTAGACGAGATGGGAGGAGAGGCCCTGACAACGGCCCTTATGTGCTCCCCACAGTCCGTTAGGAATAGGAGGAGAATCTCGTCCTAACGTGAGCAAAGTCGAAGGCCTTGTTCATTTTAGATGAGGTGAGAAGAGGAGATAAGATCTTCCTGGACCTCGGCTAGAGATGAGATCTCTTCCGAGCTTCTTCAACATCTACGTCAATAGGAGATAAAATCTTTCTAGACCTCGGCTAGAGATGAGATCTCCCCCGAGCTTCAACTTCAACTTCAACCTCGACTGGAGATAAGATCTCCTATGAGCTTCAACCGCAACGTCAATAGGAGATAAGATCTCCTTGGACCTCGACTAAAGGTAAGATCTCCCCCGAGCCTCAACTTCAACGTCAACCTCGACTGGAGATAAGGTCTCCTCCGAGCATCAACCCCAATGGGTGTAGAGCCCAGAAAAGAACTTCGATAGTTGCCTTTTTTGTACTCCCTTCCTTCGAATTTCAAACTCAAAAGTAGGGGGACTATTATTGGAGATAAATCCTGCTCCCACCAAAGTCCAGCCAGATGCTTAGCCTAACACAATCGATAATTGTGAAAGAGCTTCAATCAAAAATTCTCTCTCCAGCAGTCGAGCCCCACCCAATCTCCTCCAGCGATCGAACTCATTCAGTAGCCAAACTCCTCCAACGGCCAAACTCATTCAGTAGCCAAACACCTCCAATGGCTGAACTCATTCAGTAGCCAAACTCCTCCAGCGATCGAATCCAACTGAACTCCTCTGTAGTCGATCCCCAGCTGAACTCCTTCTAAATCTCTCCTTCAGTCGAGTTCCTCCAATGGCCGAACTCCTTCCAGATCTCTCCTTTCATGGGTTTCTCCAGGAGCTGAACTCCTTTCAGATCTCTTCTTCAATCAGATACTTTCAGAAATTGAACTCCTTCCGGACTCCTCCTTCAGTCGAATTTCTATAGGAGCCAAACTCCCTCCGAACTCCTTCAGTCAAATTTTTATAGAAGCCAAACTCCTTTCGGATCTCTCCTTCAATCAAGTTCCTCCAAAAGCCAAACTCCTTCTAGATCTCTCCTTCGGTCGGTTAACTCCAGGAGTCGAACTCCTTTCGAATCCCACCAGGAGCCGAACTCCTTCTGGACTTCTCTTCCGATCGAACTTCTTCACCAATCAGATTCCTCCTGGATTTCTCCATCAATCAAACTCCATCCAAATTTCTCCAGTGGATTTCTTTGAGATTTCAACTAGCATTCCTCCCAGATGATCCCCTCTAGTCGTGTTCCCTTTAGGAGTCTGAACTCTCCTAGAATTGATGTATGTCAAAGCCCTTCACCAACCAACACCTGCTTCCTCCGAACATTGACTATTAAATCTCAATGAACGGCCACTTCATGGCAACGGACACCACTCTCCATAACAAACTCCATGTGGCCCTGAGTGGCCCACTACCGAATGGCCACATCACAGCAATGGACACCTCTCTCCATAACAAACTCCACATGGCTCCGAGCGGCCCACTTTCAGATGGTTACAACCATCACTATCAATCTGCTACAGGCTCCATCTATAAAAGGGGACCCTCTAGATATGTTTTCTCTAAGCTCTCTTCTCCTTCCCAAAACTTTGCTAAATTCTTGCTTGAGCACTCCATTTCTGTTGATCAGAAGAGCTGACTTGATCATCGGAGGGTCCTACCGGAGCCACCACCACCTACTTCGGGTGAAACTTTATTTTGTAGGTCACCGACGGTGACCTCTTCTTCCTCAACTCCAGCTCAATTCGGCATCAACTAGATTTTGCACCAACAGTACCTAGGTACCCCTCAGGGGGACGAAAAACCCTTTTTAATCTATGAGGTAGAGAAGGTAGTGATTGTATTGGCTCAACCTGATTTGGTTCCATAGGGTCCTTAGCTCGTTGCTCTTATGAGATTTTTTCCTCGAGCTTGATCTACTTTCCAATGCCACTATCTTGAATAAACTATTTTTCAAGAAAAATGGCATGCCGACTCATAATCACATTGCGATCTTCTAGAAAGTAGAAATAATATCCTAATGACTCTTTAGGATATCCTATGAATTGAGCTCTAAAGGACCTATAGTCTAACTTATCCGCTTGTTGTCTTTTGATATGAGCCAGACAATCTCAAATTTTGAGATGTCTCAGACTTGGTTTCTTACCATGCCATATCTTATATGGTGTGGTAGGAACGATTTTAAAAGAAATCCTATTCAGTAAATATATAGCAGTTAATAGACTATGTTTCCATAGAAAATTAGGGAGGTCTGTGAAGCTCATCATAGATTGGACTATATCTAATAGAATCCGATTCCTCCATTCTGAAATCCCATTGAGTTGAGGTGTTTCAGGTGGAGTTCATTGAGAGACAATGCCATTTTGCTTGAGATAGTGTAGAAATTTTCGACTAAGGTATTCACCTCCTTGATATGATCAAAGAATCTTAATGGGTTTTTCAATTTACTTTTCAACTTCATGTTTGAATTTCTTAAACTTTTCAAAAGCTTTAGACTGATGTCTCATAAGATATACTTACCCATACCAAGATAAATCATCGGTAAAGATTATGAAGTAGTCAAAGTTGCCTCTAGCCAGCACATCAAATGGGCCGCACATATTAGAATGTACTAGGGCAAGTAGTTTCGTGGCCCTTTTCCTATGTCCTACAAAAGGAAGCTTAGTCATTTTGCCATGAAGACATGATTCATAAATTGGATATGACTCGAAAGTCAATGGACTCAATAGCCCAATTTTCTCCAATTTGTTAATCCTATCTTCTGCTATATGACCTAGTTTTAGGTGCCATAGATACCAATCATTTGGACTATCTCTGGGTCATTTTGATCTTATGGCATTCACATTTTGCTCGATATTAAAGATAGATACATCAATATGTAACTGATAGAGAGCGTTAATAAGAAAACCATTTATAATTTTATTTTTTTCATAAAGAATATTATAATGGTCCTTAAGAAAACTAATTACATTGCCTTCTTGTGCTAAACATGAAACAGAAATCAAATTTCTGCTTGCAGCAGGCATATAATAATAATTTCTATATACTAAATCTAAGCTAGATAGTAGTCGAAGAGGATAAGTTTTCACGATCACAGCAGCAACTCTTGCTTTATTTTCAATGCGTAGGATCATCTCACCATCCCTCAGCCTCCTGTTATCATCAAGGTCCTACATAGAAGTGCACAAATGAGTACTAGAACCAGAGTCAAGCATCCAACTGGATGCAGAAGAAACCATAAGGTTAGATTCAATAACGAGCATACCTCCAAAAGAATCTGTCTCCTTATTATTCTTTAGGGTGGCCAGGTATGTAGGACAGTTTTGCTTTCAATGACCGTCAGTATTACAATGAAAATATTTTTTTTTGTCAGCAGCTTTCTTCTTCAGCTTTGTCTTCTTTTTTTTTCACCTTCCACCTTCTATTTTCTCACAGACTTCTTCTACTTTTCAAAAAACTTTCTCTTGAAAAAAGTCCATTCTATAGCAAGTACTGAGCCTTTAGAATCTTTCATAGAAAGCTCAATAGTAACCAGCATATTTATAAGCTCGGCCAGAGTATTCTGAAGTTTATGCATATGGTAGTTCATGATGAACTGCCTATATGCATCTGTCAAGGATTGCAGAATTATATCATTCTGCATATTTTGGTCTAACTTCACTCCAAGCTTCTCAAGCTCTTCTAAGTCATTGATCATCATCAGATAATGATCTTGGACTGACTATCCATCATGCATTTTAGCCTTAAATAGTCATTTAGTGATTTGATATTTGGCCATGCGACTCTGTTCATCAAACAACTCTTATAGGTAAGCCAACATTTGGTGGACAGTCTTGATATCTTCATATTGGTGCTGAAGCTCATCAAACATCGAGTCCAACATGTAGTATCTGGCCTTATTATCTTTATCCATCCATTTGTCAAGAGATGCTCTCTATTCAGTGGACGAATGAGCTGGTAAGGTGGGAGGATTCTGGTCTAATACATGAGTCAACTTCTCAGAATTCAAAATAATTTTGAAGTTTCAGAGTCAATCTTTTTAATTGGATTTGGTTAGTCTATGGGTGTCCAGGATATGGTCTAGTGGGTTGGATGCAGATATCTTTTTTTTTCTATAGAGAGTCAAAGTTTCTAGATAGATTTTGTAATTAAGACTTGATCAATTTGTTTGGAAGTTTGATTTTTAAACAAATTAGCTTTCACTATTTTTTTGCATCTCTACACTTCCTCTATAGAGATGCAAAAATCTCTATGATTACTGATTTCTAGTGGATGGTTGATAGGAACGCGATGTTATCGTTAAGATACCATGTTTATCAGTTTAATCCGACTTCTTAAAATAATTAAAAATACATAGATAGCAGTGAGTCGGGTCGAATCAATAAAGAAGGTAGTATTTTTAGATTTGAAATCCTTGATTTTTGAAAAAAAAAAAGTATTTTGAAATCAAAAGTGAAGTCAGAAAATAAAAAGCAAAAATTAAAAGGTGCCGGAATTTAAACTTGGTACTAATATCTAATAGTTAGATCTTAGCATCTACTTGCAAGAAAATAAAAAATAATAATTAAAATATAAAAATTAAATTATAATAAAAATAAAAGCATGAAATTAAAAAGCATAAAATAAAATTTATATTAATTAAAATTTTAAATTTTAAATACATAAAATTTAAAAAAATAAAATAAAATAAAATAGCCCGATCTCTGATCTTGGATCGACATGGGTGGAAAGATGGTTAGAAGCCCAGCTTTTCTTCTCGGCACCAGTTGCCTTGAAGTAGCCATTAATTTAGAACCTGGCTTCACCTTGTACCAAAGCTTCACCTTGATCGAAGATAATGAACTCTAGAGGCCTAGGGTCTTATTTATAGAGCTAGGAGGGTTGGAGAGTATTCTTCTAGGCAATGTGGGACTAAGGAGCTCTTTCATCATCAAAATATGAACAAATCTGAGTGAAAATTAGATTAAAAAGAGTTTTGGATGAATTCTATTGCTCTGAATGAAATCTAGCCATTGATAGAAATCCAACGGATCAAAAATCATCAAAATCTGATGCATATCAGCTCAAATCAGGTCGGATTAAATTCTAGCCATCCGATTGAGTTAATTAGAAGAAAATCTAGCCATCGGATCAAGTTTTGGATGTTTTAATCAAGTCGGGAGCTTCCTGGACCATTGGATCTTCATCGACTGGTTTTCTGACTGTCGGATCATGCCAGATCGTTGATGAAATTTGAATCAAATCCAAAAATAACCACTGCCATCCGATCTTGACCGCAATCAACCACAGCCATCCGATCGCATAATTACTATTCCCATGGACCGCGTGGACCGACTGCACCATACACCATAACTAATCAACACCTCTTGTCATCGAGTGAAAAGTCCAAAATGCCCTGTGAGTCGTGATAGATTTTCTGTGAACCCTTGAAGGATCTAGGTCCACCATGTGTCACTCCATGATTCGTCGATTTCGGCTGAGCTGGCGATCCACGCCTGGATCATAGACTGGCTGACGGCTTTTGTAGCTGAGTCAGTTTGGCTCAGCTGGCTTGGCGCATTGGCTTCATCGACTTGGCTCAGCTTGGTGGCTTGGCTTGCGGAGCCGACTAAGCCATTTTTCTTTTTTATTTATTTATTTTTTTTATTTTTAGAAATTCATATCTTCTCCGTTTTAGCTTCATTTTGCTTCAAACATATTTTGTTATGATCAAAAAAATAAGCTCTTTCAATTGATCATAAAATTTTATTTTTAATTTTATTTTTTTAATTAATTTTTTAATTAATAAAAATATAAATTTCTTAAAAATATGTATCAATTAATTAATAATTCTTAAAAATTAATATAAATTAATTAATAAATTAATATTTTTATTGATGAATTTATGATACTTATCATATCCTCCAACTTAAACTTTGCTCGTCCTCGAGTAAAAAAAGAATTTAATTTTAAATACCTTTTGTAACTTTAGAGTTTCAAATTTTACCTAAGCAGTTTTCAAAATGGCCATTGATATTTAGTAGAGCTTAAGTGAGATATATCATTTAGATATTAATACTTATCAATAGAAAAATTAAGTAAAAAATATTAAATTTTTTTAAATTTTTTCTAAATTATCCCATCTTTATCTCTGATTTGCCTAAACTTTCATATAAGCAAGTGCATTGCTACATCTATCCTTCTTTTATTGATTTTTATTTTCACATTGCCCACTTTTTGATGCGAATATCATTGCTTACTTAGGCAACCGGACATGGTTACTCAATGGAAAACTAATATTTTTTTTTTTAATGTTGTACCACTATTGAGTATCTTAACCCATTAAACTTTTTATTTGATCCTGTTAGATATATGTGCCCTAGAAGCCAAAATTGGCTGACACTTGTAATACACTTCAAGGGGCAAAATTATAATTTTGACTATAATCAATAAAATGGATTATTTTCTATCACATATATGTATTTAGTGTCTGTGATACATCCTTTGAGTTAATGGTAATAATAACTTATATTTTCAAGAGTTGAAAATTTAAGACATGAATAATTATTATTAACTCATAAAATGCTCTCGACCATAGGATCATCATGAGGATGGTGATTGATCTAGAAGGTTGGTGTACAATCGCTTCTCTTTAGTAGATGAGTCTTAAGTCTATGGTGTGGAGACATCAGAGTGAGAGTGCAGGTACTTATTAAGAGAACGAGGCACCTGAGCGTGACCACCCGAGTAGTCATTAGGAAGTCTACCTTCTCGTCAATGACTTGAACTCGGTGTTTGAAGTAGTGTGTCAGTTCTTTGACCGTGAGTGTGCTGCGAGTTCACCTGATGTTTATAGTTGACTATACTATAACGTCAGTCTTCTAGCCAGACGAAATCCTGATTGTATGTTTGGTCTAAAGCATGTTCATTGTAGTAACTGGATTGCATCAAGATAGAATCTACTACTCGTGGCTAGAGGAAGCAGCCCTATGATGATCATGAGAATTCAAGTCCCAGAAGCCCATGGCACATGGCAGAGTGAAATTGAATAGAAAGGCTCTATAGTTCACGATGAACTTGAATCGATTGAATTACAATCAAACAGAGACCTAGGGTTGTGACGAGTTTCACCTAACTCGCTAATCTGATCCGGCGGCTTCAAGATAAAGAACTTAACTCACATCATGGTACTGCTACCAAGAGGTTGCATTCAGCTCTTGATGGGTTGCCACCATATACGTAGGTGGTCACTTGGTAGATTGGAGCAATAGAATGATGTTATGATCGATCATTCTAGCTTATCTGAATCAAAGAGTCTGATCCATCAAAGAAGTCTCAGATGTCGATGATAGAGATCATGACATATCCCATTACCGATAGCAAACTGAACCCTAACTGGGTCACACAAATAAGGGTGTTGAATCTGGTGATCATCAATTTGAACTAAATCCAAGTTAATAACCTGAATGGATTTTCAATTATGTGTCAGAATATCTAGCACGGTCGATGTTGAACCCACGTTCTCTATCTATCATAAAGTAGTCTGACTGAGCCAAAGAAGTTTGTGCTCGATCAGAGAGCTGTCAACTGATCTGAAACTGGAGCTGTCCAGATCAAAAAAAGGGTTGTTCTTATTTTGTAAACATACCTATCATTTTTTGGTCACCTACCATTTTCTCGTTCCTTTGACTTTAAAGTCAAAAGTTACCTTTGACTGGTCAAATATTGACCATTGACAACTTTGACTTCTATCCACATGTCACTCACCTACTTGAGAGGCTTGGTGGGGGCTTTATCCTCCGTCAGACTTGTGCAAGAAAGGAGGGTGCAGTCCAAGGGGGCGTTGCGCCCAAGTTTGAGGCCGCCCAGGAGTCCCTGTTGGGACAGGAACATCCTCCCTT